>SJYG01000424.1:1918734-1983413 GCA_006410535.1 Litocranius walleri | reverse complement strand
CCCCCCCCCCCCATCCACCCCTCTGGGTGATCACAGAGCCTCGAGCTGAGCTCCCTGTCTACATAGAAGCTCCCACTCGCTGTCTGTTTAACACAGGGTGGCGTGTATATGTCAGGGATACTCTCTGGATCCATCCCACCCTCTCCTTCCCCACTGTGCCCACATGTCCATTCTCTACATCTGTGTGTCCCTTTCTTCTCTGGAAGTAGGTTCATCTGCACCATCTTTCTAGATTTCATGCTACTGCTATTGCTAAGTCGCTTCAGTCATGTCCGACTCTGTGCAGCCCCATAGACGGCAGCCCACCAGGCTCCCCCGTCCCTGGGATTCTCCAGGCAAGAACACTGGAGTGGGTTGCCATTTCCTTCTCCAATGCATGAAAGTGAAAAGTGAAAGTGAAGTCACTCAGTCATGTCCAACTCTTTACAACCCCATGGACTGCAGCCCACCAGGCTCCTCCATCCATGGGACTTTCCAGGCAAGAGTACTGGAGTGGGGTGCCATTACCTTCTCTGTCTAGATTCCATATGTATGCATTAATACACAATATTTCTTCTCGTCTTTCTGATGTACTTCACTCTGTACAACAGGCTCTAGGCTCACCCACCGCCATTCAACTGACTCAAAATTGTTCCTTTTTGATGGGTGAGTAATATTCCATCGTACATATGGACCACAACTTCCATCCATTTGTCCGCCGATCGTCACTTAGGTTGCTTCCATATCCTGCCTCCTCTGAATACTGCTGCAAGGGACCCTGGGGTACATGCATCTTTTCTGGATAAATGTTGCCTCTTCTGGATAAATGCCCAGGAGTGGGATTGCTGGGTCATATGGTAGTTCTAGTTTTTGTTTCTTGAGGAGCCTCCATACTGTTATCAGCAGTGTCTACACTTCGTACCACAAAAAGTGACTTAATCCAAGATGGCATTTTATCTTTTTAATTTTTTTTTACTTATTTTGGCCACACTACACATGCGCAGAATCTTAGTTCCCTGACCAAGTATTGAACCATCACTCCCTGCATTGGAAGGCTGTCTTCATCTCTAGACCACGAGGGAAGTCCCCAGATATTGTCTCCTGGGTCTGCTGGCTGGTCCTAACATTACGAATTGTGTTCTTATACCCGGATGGCCCACACCAATCTGAGTGATACTCCCTGCTGTGGTTTCACAGGTGTTGAGACAAAGAATGTGGTTCCTGCCCTTGGAAGAACAAAGCGTCCCCGTTCTGGGTCATTTATATAAGTTACAGTGTGTCCTGCACCTCCTATCTTGCCAAACGTTGGCAATTTCCAGTCTCATTGCATTAGAAGAAGGCTCTTCTCACCGTTTTCAGCTTTCTTTTTTTTTCCTTTTCCTTGAGACATATCCTGACCGGAAAGGACATTTTCTGGATCATTTAGTAACACAGTCTGGCGTTCGGTCGGCAAAGTCTGGTGCAAATATATTTGGCCGCTAAGACAAATGGGAACACACTGGTCTCACTACGCCAGCCCACTTGGAAGATGCTGCCGCCGGGTGTCGCGATTTTAAAGTGAATTTTGTAAGTGAGGGAAGTAGTTCTCAGGGATGTTGGATTTTTTGAAACCACTTGGGGGCTGCTGGGGAGATTCACCTTCTTGAGCTCTGGGTTGGGTAAGGACAGATGACCAGGAAACAAGAGAGATTTGTCACCAGGCATCAAATCAAGACTGACTTTCTCCTGCTTCCCTGGTGACTCCAGGGTAAAGCCTCTGCCTGCCAACACAGCAGACTCAGGCTCGATCCCTGGCCTGGGAAGATCCCATTTGCTGTGGGCAAGCATGCCTGTGCTCTGCAATGAGAAGCCCGCAGACACCACCTAGAGAGTAGCCCTCACTCACAGCAGCCAGAGAAAACTCTACGAAGGAACCAAGATGCAGCATGGCCCAAAACGAATTCTTTAAAATTACTTTATATGATCAAAGCTATGGTGTTTCCAGTAGTCATGTACGGAGGTGAAAGTTGGGCCATCAAGAAGGCTGAGTGCCAAAGAATGGATGCTTTCAAACTGTGGTGTTGGAGAAGACTCTTGAGAGTCCCTTGGACTGCAAGGAGATCCAACCAGTCCATCCTAAAGGAGATCAGTCCTGAATATTCACTGGAAGGACTGATGCCAAAGCTGACGCTCCAATACTTTGGCCACTTGATGAGAAGAGCTGACTCATTGGAAAAGACCCTGATGCTGGGAAAGATAGAAGGCGGGAGGAGAAAGGGACCACAGAGGATGAGATGGTTGGATGGCATCACCGACTTGATGCACATGGGTTTGAGCAAGCTCTGGGAGTTGGTAATGGACAGGGAGGCCTGGCATGCTGCAGTCCATGGGGTTGCAAAGACTTGGACATGACTTGGCAACAGACCAACAACTTCCTTCATGCTCCCCTGTGAGGTCATGGCATCCCGGGGTTTCCACTGAGACAAGACAGCATTGGAAACAGTCCATTTTAGTTTGACTTTGCCCATACTTGGAAATGTGCCCACACGGCCATTGAGAAATGACAGGCTTTTGTTTATACACAGGGGTGCCCCTTTCTGTGATCAGCTGGAGACATATTTACCAAAGAACTGAGAGCAAATTCCATTTAAGGGAAAAAAATAATAAAGAGGACAAAAAAAAAGTGGTCCAGATGAACCAGCACCATCGCTGTGGCCTTGAGAATCCATTGTGACTCAACTGCTCCTGCCTTAACAAAAGGAGGAATTAGCTTCCCCGAAAGGCCATTTTTGAAGGACATGTCACTTCAGAGAAAGACAACTACTGTTTGCAATCACCTATATGGGGAATCTAAAAAGTACAGACAACTGGCAAGTGTAACAAGAAAAAAAGACAGTCAGTCACTGATACAGAAAACAAATTAGTGGTTACCAGTGCAGGGAGGGGAGGCATGGCAAGATGGGTGTGAGGACTTCTTAAAAAGGGTTATTACAGGGTTATATAAAACCATGTGCATATTTCAAATGCATAACCAGCCAGGACCTGCTGGACAGCAGAGGGAACTCTGCTCAATGCTCTGTAATAACCTTATGGTTCCCAGGGGGAAGGATGGGGGAGGGGATAGTCAGGGAGTCTGGGATGGACATGGACTCACTGCTGGATTTAACATGGAGAGCCAGCAAGGACCTGCTGGACAGCACAGGGAACTCTGCTCAATGTCACGTGGCAGCCTGGATGGAGGGGAGTTTGGGAGGGAATGGATACATGTGTATGTGTGGCTGAGTCCCTTTGCTGTCCACCTGAGACTGTTCCAATACGGCTAATCAGTTATATTCTGATATAAAATAAAAAGTTTAAAAATAAATAGAGATAAAAACCATGCGTATGAAACTTTAAAAATTTGCAAAGACCTATGGACCTTAAAGGGAGAAGGCAATGGCACCCCACTCCAGTACTCTTACCTGGAAAATCCCATGGATGGAGGGGCCTGGTGGGCTGCAGTCCATGGGGTTTCAAAGAGTCGGACATGACTGAGCGACTTCACTTTCACTTTTCACTTTTGCATTGGAGAAGGTAATAGCAACCCACCAGTACTCTTGCCTGGAAAATCCCATGGATGGAGGAGCCTGGTAGGTTGCAGTCCATGGGGTCTGACACGACTGAGTGACTTCACTTTCACTTTTCACTGTCATGCACTGGAGAAGGAAACGGCAACCCACTCCAGCGTTCTTGCCTGGAGAATCCCAGGGACAGGGGAGCCTGGTGGGCTGCCGTCTCTGGGGTCGCACAGAGTCGGACACGACTGAAGCGACTCAGCAGCAGCAGCATGGACCTTAAAGAATCTTTCACTCAATGCAAAATGTTTAAACATAAAATGCCTATGAAAAATAAAGGTGTCACAATGTTATAAATTAAAGTTCGATTTTTTAAAATTTGGAGAAAACAGGAAAAATAAAATGTTCATCATTCAGACACTTGAATGGGTTGTTTGATGAGCTGGTAAATGAAGACTGGGTCATATGTTTACACTGGGAAAAGAATTCTTTTCTTTTTTCCTTTATGGTTTTTTTTTTTTGGAGGATTCTTGCTTTACAATGCTGTGTTCGTTTCTTCTCTGCAACTCGGTGAATCAGCTATTTATTGTCATTCAGTCGCTCAGCCATGTCCGACTCTTTGTGACCCCGTGGACCGCAGCACGCCAGGCCTCTCCGTCCATCACGAACTCCCGGAGTCCACCCAAACTCATGTCCATCGAGTCGGTGATGCCATCCAGCCATCTCATCCTCTGTTGCCCCTTCTCCTCCCGCCCTCAGTCTTTCTCAGCAGCAGGGAATCAGCTCTACGTAGACTTAACATCTCCTCTCTCTTGAGCCTACCTGCCACCCCCTCCCAACTCTGGGTCATCACGGAGCCCCGAGCTGAGCTCCCTGTCTATCCCCAGCTTCCCACTGGCTGGCTCTTTCACACAGGGCATATGTCAGGTCTGCTCTCTCAGTTCCCCCCACCCTCTCCTTCCCCCCGCCGTCTCTGCAGGGCTAGAATACAGACTGAGACGCAGGAGGCTGCTGACTGCTTATGTGGGTGTTCATCAGAGCCTCTCTTAGATCAGGTGGCCCTGGGTACCAGGAGGCGGGTCTCACGTTCCCAGGTGCGTGACCCAGGGCAGGGGGATCTCTGCTTGCCTCCCCCTCAAGTGTGTCATATGGACAGTGGGGCTGGGTTTGCGTGGAGGCTGGGGGCACTGGGAGCTGGAGAACCGTTATTTCTGACAAATCATTTGTTTCCACCGACACCCCAGCAAGCTGTTCAACAAGGTCCCCACACCCGCACAGGAAGGCACCCACATCCCCCATAACCCCGCAATCCCATGTCGGGGTGGACACCCCCCACCTCAAGCACAGCAAAGGACACAGAGCAGACCCCTCTCAGCCACATTAGCATCCGTACACTGAGGCAGGAGAAATTCTAGACCTCTGCGGTACAATGGAAAAATCAATGAGGAATCCTTATCACCAGTGCCAGCAACGAACCAGCTACAAGGGACACGTGGAGACACAGAGAGTCCCACATGTAGGAATCCCCAGACACAGCGCTGACCTGGAGAAGCCAGCTTCCGCCATCCCCAAGGCCGGGGGAAACGCCTCTGTGATTTACTTATAGCAACAGACAGCAGAGGGGCTGCAACCCTGGCTCCGCAGTAAAGAACCTGCTTGCAATGCAGGAGGCCCAGGTCCAGCCCCTGTTCAGACCTGCTTCTGCCTGGCCTCTGCTTCGCTGCAGGACTTCCCTGGGGGCTGAAAATGGTAAAGAATCTGCCTGTGATACAGGAGACACGGGTTAGATCCCTGGGTCGGGAAGATCCCCTGGAGGAGGGCATGGCAACCCACTCCAGCATTCTTGCCTGGAGAATCCCATGGACAGAGGAGCCTGGCAGGCTGCAGTCGGTGGGGTCGCAGAGTCGGACACGACTGAACGACTACACACAACAGTCGCAGGCCGTTCCCTGGGGATCCAGAGGTTAGGAGTTCACCTTCCAGTTCACGCAGTGAGGGTTCCGTCCCTGGTCACGGAGGGAAGGTCCCACACGCCTTGCGGCCAAGAAGCCAAAGCAAAACAAAAAACAGGAGCAATAATGTACCAGTTCAATAGGCTTTAAAAAAAATAATGGTCCACATCAAAAGAAAAAAAAAGGGGGGGAAGGGAGTTTGGGGGAGGATGGATGCATGTACACGTAATACGGCTGAGTCCCTTCGCTGTCCACTGAAACTCTCATAATATTATTAACTGGCTACACTCTAATATAAAATTTAAAAATTAAAAAAAAAAAGGCTGTGGTTATCAACCTAGAGGGGTGGGGTACACAGGGAGGTGGGAGGGAGGTTCCAAAGGGATGGGATGTATGTATACCTATGGCTGACTCATGTTGAGGTTTGACAGAAAACAAAAGTCTGTAAAGCAATTATCCTTCAATAAAAAATGAATAAAAAAATTTTTTACAAGGCTGTGGTTGACACGTATACAGGATGTATAAAATAGTTAACGAGCAAGAACCTGCCGAGTTCCAGCACAGCGAACCCTGCTCAGTGTCCTGCGGAGCCTGCATGGGAGGTGAGTTTGAGGCAGAATGGATACACGTACTTGTAGGGCTGAGTCCCTTTGCTGTCCACCGAGGACTATCACAGCATTGTTGATGGGCTCTATTCCAACATAAAATAAAAAGTTAAAGAAAAAAAAAAAAGCACAAAAACGGTCCAAAGCATGAGCAAGTGGCAATCACAGTGGTGATGGGGGGCTGGGGGGGTGCAAGAAGCTTCCAGCAACAGTCCTGCCGGTCAGCTCTGCTCTCTATCTAGAACCTGTTACATTCGTGGGTCCTTTCTGTCTGCGGAAAATACAGACAGCAGAGAAAATACTACTCTATTTTGGTGGATCTGGCGGCATTTAAATGAATTTCCTCTTATATTTACAAGAATAATTGACACAGAAGTAGAAAAAAAAAATGGTGCTAAGTCGCTTTAGGCATGTCCAGCTGTTTTTCGACTCTGTGGACTGCAGTCCACCAGGCTCCTCTGCCCATGGGATTCTCCAGGCAAGAATACTGGAGTGGGTTTCCATTCCCTTCTCCAAGGGATCTTCCCGCCCCAGGGATCAAGCTCGCGTCTCTCCCGTCTCCTGCATTGACGGGTGGGTTCTTGACCACTCAGCCGCCTGGGAAGCGCACCCTTTGCCCCCGCCGCAAAAAATGGTATATCAGTCTCAGTCATCTCAGATGCACACACTGGAACGGAATATCACTTCTCGAATTTCCAGCTAATTGGCACCAATAACTCTGTCTTGCTCGAGAACCTAAGAACGTTTTCTGACTCGTGCTGGGCTCTGATAACAAGTCATCCAAGCCTTCCGTCAAGGAGTGGTCACCAGTTTGCAAAATACAGGAAGGCAGCTCCTGTATCTGATGATAAGATGACCTCGGGGGCCATCAAGGCAGAGACGGGTGTGATCTTGTGACCCAGGGGCTTGGCCCTTGCCTGCCCTCTGCAGCGATAGCTTGTCTGACGTGCATGTGGGATGGAAAGCCCACCCAGGCCCCGTCTCCCCAGTGCCCGAGGTGGATGGAGTGTGCTCCACGGTGGATGGGGTGTGCTCCGTGCTGGGTCCCCGCAGGGAGAAAGCAGAGAGGCTGCCCTGCAGGGTGCAAAGCAGAGAAGCAGAGGCGGGAGCAAGAGTGGGGCCCGTTCATGCAGTCGCCGCCCCCACCCCTCAAGGGCCGGCCCCCCAGGCCCCTCCTGGCCCCCAACGTCTCCTGTTTACCAGAAGAGTCCGCATGGGGCTGAGGCCCCTGCACATCGCGGGACGGGTCTCAGCCCCGCAGCCGCCCGGAGGGTGCCGACAGGGGCTCGGATCACTGGGGCAGACACACACAGACACACTATACACACATACACCACACACACACAGAGACACACACACACACCACACACACACACACACACCATAAACACACACACAGACATATATACCATAGACACACACATAGACACACACACAGACATATATATCATATACACACACACACACAGACGCATGCATCACACACACAGACACACACAAGCCACACACATATACATACCATACACACACACACACACAGAGACATATATACCATAGACACACACAGACACACATGCCAGACACACACACACACCATACACACATAGACATATACACCATACATACACACAGACAGACACACACACACCCCATACACACACACACACAGACATATATACCATACACACACACACACACAGACACACACACCACACACACACACCACACACACACACACACACACACACACCACACACATGGCACACACATACACCACACACACCATACACACACACCATACACACACACCACACACACACACACAGACATATACACCACACACACACAGACACACACATACACCACACACACCACACACACCCCATACACACACACACAGAGACATATATACCATATACACAGATATACACACACATGCCACATACACACACACACACAGATGCATACACCACACAGACACACACACACACACAGACACACGCACCAAGGGACAGGTCTCAGACCCGCAGCAGCCCAGAGGGTGCCAACAGGGGCTCACATTGCCAGGGCAGACACACACAAACACACACACGCCACACAGACTCACCATATACACACCCACAGACATATACACACCACACACACACAGAGATGCACACACCACCCAGAGACACAGACACACATACATACCATATGCACACATATGACATGCACACACCACACACACACACAGACACACAGACACACACATATACACACCACACACACACACACACAGACATATATAGCATATACACACACAGACACAGACACACCATACACATGCATGCATGCCATATACACACATACACACACTCACCATACACACACACACAGACATACACACCATACACACACACAGACACCATACACACACACAGAGTCCATACACACACAGACAGACACACACAGCCACACCGCACCATACACACACAGACACACAGAGATACACACATGCCACACACACACACACACACACACACCATACACACACAGAGAGAGACACACATATACACACCGTACAGACACACATACATGTATACACCATACACACACACACAGATACACACACACACATACACACCATACACACACAGACACGACAGACACACACATATATACACACCACACACACACACATAGACATATACACCATACACAAACACAGACACACACACGCCACACACACACACACACACCATACACCAGACACACACGACATGTGTTCTATACACGCACACGCACTCTGCACACACACAACACACAAGCCACACACATGCGTGTCATATCCACACACAAACACTGCACACACAGCACACGCCACAAACACACACATGCGACATGCACCCGTCTCACACACACACACACACGCCATACACATGCATGCATGCCATATATGCGCATACACACTGCACGCACACCACACACACAAAGACACACAACACACAAACACACCGCAGACACACAGACCACACGTGCACATGTGCTATGGAAGCTGGTCAAGTCTGTACTTTTGGGGGGATATTCTGGCTCAGGGTTGAGATTGTCCCCCGCAGACTGCTGCAGGAAAACTCCCTCTTTGGTGCAGATACATTGCCTAAACTGACACCTGTCATGTATTTCCATGGCTTCCTTTGGCCCAGAGTCATCATTAAGATGTGACTTGGAACTAATTTTGAGGCTCCCGTCTGCTGGGACCTCAGGGTTTGGCAATGCCCAAATTCTTCCCTGGCAGTGTGGAACTGACACGGGTCTGAGAGCCAGGTGCCCCGGCCACCGCTCCGATGTACGAGGGCGTCCTGTCCAGTGGAACCACGAGGTGACCCTTGGACGGGGACCGGCTCACCAGGACCTTTGCAACAGAGCAGAGAAGCCCGCTTGCACGGCAGGAGGAGGTGCCGTCCGACAGACACGCAGCGGCCCCTGACAAACACACTGAGCCTCCAACTCTGACATTTCCAGGAGGTAAACAGAACCAGCCCCGCTGGCCGCCATCCCTGGATCCTCTACAGGCCACCTGGCAGACAGCGACTCAAGGCTTCCGACTGCACAATCCTCTTCCAGGGCTGCAGACACACAGGCAAGAATCTGCGCCCGACCGTCGCTATTAAGGCTGCTGCTCAGCCAAATGCGTGCTTAATTACTTCTGAAGATGCAGAATCAAGATAAACCTTCAGGGACATCTCTGGCGGTCCAGGGGTTGAGAACCCGCCTGTCAATGCAGAGTACACAGGTTCGATCCCTGGTCCAGGAATATTCAACAACTATGGAGTCCATCAGCCACAGTGAAAGATCCCACAACTAAAGGCTCAACACAGCCAAATAAATACATTTTTTGTACAGATAATTAATTTAAAAAAATGTTTTCTGATGCTGAAGTTGAAGCTCCACTGCTCCATTTTCTGCAAAAATGCCCAGGTCAGTAACGTAGTAAAAATGGTCGCCCCCGTGGCACCCTCAGGGAACACTCTGAGGATCCCTCACAGTGGGGGAGCTGTTGTTTCCTTCCATCCACTCTGTTTCTCATCTGCTCTGACCACAGTGGTTGGGAAACAGTTGTACTGGGCGGACCAACAAGTTAGTTCAGATTTTCCTCTAAGAAGTTAAGGCAAAACCCAGAATAAACTTCTTGGGCAGCCCAATAAAACTGAGCTGTTGCCTCTTTGTATAAACTTCCTTGCTGCTGCTGCTGCTGCTAAGTCACTTCAGTCATGTCCAACTCTGTGCGACCCCACAGACGGCAGCCCACCAGGCTCCCCCGTCCCTTGGATTCTCCAGGCAAGAACACTGGACTGGGTTGCCATTTCCTTCTCCAATGCATAGAAGTGAAGTCGCTCAGTTGCGTCCAACTCTTAGCAAACCCCATGGACTGCAGCCTACCAAGCTCTTCCGTCCATGGGATTTTCTAGGCAAGAGTACCAGAGTAGGTTGCCATCACCAAAGCATAATCGATTAGGCTGACCATCACACCCAGAAAAGCAATGTGGAAAGAACTGTGGACGCCAAGGTCCATCTTCTTTGCATTTCTTTTTTTTTTTTTCTTCTCTGCATTTTTGTGCAAAGGAGGTGTTTCACCCTGTAAATGCAGAACCGAGAGAGACAGCCCAGGGGAAAGAGGATCGCTGATGGAGGTATGGGCCAGGATAGGCTACCAGAGGCTGCTGTAACACACGGCCCCAGAACCTCAGGGCTTCACGTACACGCAGGCTACCAGCCCATCAGTGGGGTTCCAGCTCTTCTCAGGACCAGGACCCAGGGTGATGGAACAGCCCAGACCTGCAACATTGCCAGTCTCACAAGGGAGAGAGAACCAGAGCCGTATGGAACCTGGAGCCAGCTTGTCAACCTTCAGATAGGAAAACAACACAGCTCATATCTACCCAAAGCTGTGCTCCGTGGTGACTGAGCTCAGTTCAGTAAGAACTAGGAGCTTCCTCCACTGGGGCAGCCGTATTTGTTTGTGAATACAGAATCCACAATAAGGAGAAGACAGAAAAAGCAAAAACAGTAATACTGTATTTGTCTAATACTCACTGGATGAGCCAACAGAAAGCAACAGATGGGAGAGCCTGGCTCCAATGAAGGAACACAAAGAAGAAGTCATCCAAAGTTAAATAGCTCTGCACCTCAGCGTTCACTGAAGTGCTATTCACAACAGCCAAGACGTGGAAGGAACCTAAATGTCCGTCGACACAGAAATGGGTAAAGAAGAGGTGGTACGTACACATGGTGGAATACTACGCAGCCATGAAAAATGATTCAGTGATGCCGTTTGCAGCCACACAGATGGACCCAGAGATGAGCACAGTGAGTGAAGCAAGTCACACAGAGAAAGACACATATCCTATGACATCACTAATAGGTGGAATCTAACCAAAAAATGCTACACAGCTTCCCTGGGGGCTCAGGTGTCACCTGCCAACACAGGAAGATACAGGTTTGACCCCTGATCCAGGAAGACCCCACATGCCATGGAAAAACCATGCATGTGTGTCCACTCTGGACTCTGCCCAGCCTAGAACCTGTGTGCTCTGCGGGAGAAGCCGCTGCGAGGAGAAGCCAACTCATCACACCTAGGGAGTAGCCCCCGCCAACAGCAACCAGAGAAAGCCCTTGCAGCTATGAAGACCCCAAGTTTAATATGGTACCAATGAGCTTATTTGCAAAACAGAGACTCACAGGCATAGAGAACAAACTTACGGTCGCCGAAGGGTGAGCGTGGTTGTAAGGATAACTTAGGAGAATCAGGACTGACCCATAAATGCTACTCTATATGAAATAGAGAACTATGATAGTTATTGTTAGTTAATAGTTAGGTACCGTTCCCTATACACACACAGGGACGGCCATGCGCGTCATTCAGGGAACTCTGCTCAATGCTCTGTAACGATCAATATGGGAAAAGAATTTGGAAAAGAGTGGATATCTGCCTATGGAGAGCTGGGCTACTTTGCCGAAACTAACACAACACTGTAAATCAACTCCAATAATAATTTTTCAAAAATAAATAATATCCACCAAAATAAAATAAAATATGGCACAAATGAACTTGTCTACGAAGCAGAAACAGCCTCACAGACATATAGAACAGGTGTGATTGCCAAGGGGAAATAATGGACTCGGAGTTTGGGCTTAGCAGATGAAAACTATTATACATTGGGTGGATAAAGTACAAGGTCCTACTATATGGCATAGGGAATTATACTCAATATCCTGTGATAAACCATCACAGAAAAGAATATGAAAAGAAAGGCATGGATGTGTATAACTGAGTCGGTATGGTGCCCAGAATAAACGAACACAGCATTGTAAGTCAACGATACTTCCGTAATAAACATCCAGGGGAAAGAAATGAATGGGCTTCCCGAGCCTCAACTTTGCAACCTGGCTTTGGGCCAGGGCTATGAACATTCCATCACTGGCTTTTATGGGCTTTGGGGGAGCAAGAGAAGCATTCCACTCTGCCCAGGACATAAAATTCAAAGTCATGCACACGTTCTGAAAGAATCCCCCATGACGCTTCCGATTAAAAAAGCGATAGTTGCCAGAGGCCAACGGTACGTATGAAAGAACTCACTCTTTAAAAACCCCACGTGGTTAGAAATTTTAATGGCCTATATTTTAATGGTTTTCTACTTAAAAAAAAAAATCAGGGGGAAACGTGAATATTTAATTCAAGCAGCCTCACAGAAATGCCTCAAACTCTTTATATCCTCAGTCGAGAAATTGGTAGCTCAACGACGCCTGCTTGAAACTGATGACGTTTGCTTGAGGGAGAGTGGCTTCCGTGTCAGTGACCACCTGTAGACAGAAATGGAAAATAATTGGGGTTCCAGTTGCCAACTGCACCCCCTAAAATCTCCAGCTGAGCTTTGATAGAGCTTTAAAAGGATCCATGACTTCCCTGGGAGCATCATGACAAAATACTGCAGACTCAGCATCTCAAATCATGCACACTCATGGCCCCAAGTCACGGAGGCTATAACGTGAGACCCAGGCGTGGGCAGGGCTGGCTCCTCCCGAGGCCTCTCTCCTGGGCGTGTAGACGGCCGTCTCCTCCGCATATGCTCACGAGCTCGTCCCTGTGTGTGTATCCAGGTCCTCATCCCCTCTTGATATGAGGACCCCAGTCCTTTGGGTCAGGACCCACCCTAGTGGCCTCATTTCAGCTTCATCCCCATGTTCAAAGACCCTCATCTCCGAATGCAGTGACATCCTTAGGTCCCTGGCAGGGGTGGCGGGGGAGTAGGGGAGGAATTAAAGATTCCCCATGACGCTTCCCTGATTAAAAAAGTGATAGTCGCCAAGCCCAACAGAGGCCAACAGTCTCAAGACATGAATTTGGTGGGGGGTGGGGGTGGGTTACTATTTAGTCCCAGAAGCCGCACAATGAACACCCGTCACTTCACAAAACTACAAAATATTCAGAGCTGTTTCTGCCCCTTATGTGGTCCCCTAATGGGGCTTCCCTGGTGGCTCAGGGGTAAAGAAACTGCCTGCAATACAGGAGACGTGGGTTCGATCCCTGGGTCAGGAAGATCCCCTGGAGGAGGGCATGGCAACCTCCTCCAGTATTCCTGGCCTGGAGAATCCCATGGACAGAGGAGCCTGGAGGGGCTGAAGTCTACGGGGTCACAGAGAGTCAGACACGACTGAGCCTGTGGTCCTTGGTGACGTTCTCTGTCGGTCTCTTTTCTGATATCCACCATCTTCAGAAGGAACTGAGCGAGACCCTGAGCGTCAGTTTTCAATGACAGCACTGCCTGGGATATTTGCGTCATCAGAGATGGTTCCGGCACCCTTTTAAAAGGGAGACGCCCGCCTCCCCGGGCATGTCTGAAACGATCACAGCCAGCATCTATGCAGATAACCCATCAGAGCTGCAGACACCCAGGAAAGCACGGCTGAAACTGGCGGTGAGCCCTGGGGACTCTGATAGGTTCACGATGTTCTAAACAAATATTGAATTTCTCTGCAAGTCAGCTCAGCACACGTAGTTCTCCCGAAAACATAACCAACACAGCGCAAACCTGTGCAAAGTGTGAATTGATCAGTCGTGTCCGACTCTCTGCGACCCTGTTGACTGTAGCCCGCCAGGCTCCTCGGTCCATGGGATTCTCCAGGCAGGAGACTGGAGTGGGTTGCCATGCTCTCCTCCAGCAGATTATCCCAACTCAGAGACTGAACGTGGGTCTCCCGCATGGCAGGCAGATTCTTGACCAGCTGAGTCACTGCTGCTGCTAAGTCACTTCAGTCGTGTCCGACTCTGTGCCACCCCACAGATGGCAGCCCACCAGGCTCCTCTGTCCCTGGGATTCTCCAGGCAAGAACACTGGAGTGGGTTGCCATTGCCTTCTCCAATACATGAAAGAGAAAAGTGAAACTCAAGTTGCTCAGTCATGTCCGAACTTTGTGACCCCATGGACTGCTGCCCACTGGCTCCTCTGCCCGTGGGATTTTCCAGGCAAGAGTACCGGAGTGGGGCGCCACTGCCTTCTCTGCTGAGTCACTAGGGAAGGCCTTATTTCATATATATTATACCTTAAAGTTGACTTTTTTAAAATTCTACATAAAATAATAAACTGTATCTGTGGTGAGTCCAGTATCTATGTCATCTTCAAGTAGATGTGTGCCGAGTATCTCTTCCAGACATTGAGGCTTTTCTGGCTGCTGGGGTGAAGATGAAATTGTAACCTGGACTTCTGGAATGCTGTGCTAGTGAAACCTACTGGCATCATTTCAGAGGACTCTGAGGAGCTGCGGCACCACCGTTCTCAGCACAGAGAAGGTGGCGTTAGTGGCAAGGAAGCCACGGGCAATGAATGCAGGAGAGCCGGGTTCAGTCCCTGGTTCAGGAAGGTCCCCTGGAGGAGGAAAGGGCAGCCCACTCCAGTACTCTTGCCTGGGAAATCCCATGGACGGAGGAGCCTGGTGGGCTACAGTCCACGGGGTCGCAAAGAGTCGGACACGACTGAGCATAGCAGACGTTATATTAATGAGGATTATAATGACATCGAGCGAGCAGAGCACTTAGCCTACCCAACACGGTTTCCTTAAAGCACCACCGTCCCTTCAATGGGATGGACATAGACAAATATGTAACACGTCAGCAGATTAAAAGCAAATATAGAGGAAGAAAATATATAAAATGTCAGGACATGTTTAAGAGGGAGAAGATGCAATAACTTGAAATAATTTTTATTTATATTTGCTACTGCCGGGGTCCAGCCCCGGTGGGTCCAGGGTAATTCGAAGGTGAGACGGAGTTGGCGTTCTCGGAAAAAAACTTATTTAATTACAGATATATAGAGATTAGAAACGTATAGTGTAGTAGGAAAATTAGTGGAGAGAAAGAGGCTGAATAACTTGGTTTATGTGGAATACCAATCACCACCTACGTAGGCCTCAGGCATCTTTTTGTTCTCCCAAAGGAGAGGAGGCACTGAGGCCTTCCCGGTCTGATCTTAGAAGCCCAGGGAAAATTAGCAGGCTTGGTGAATACCCACATTCCAGATGGGAATTCAGCCAGAAAAACGGGGAGCAAGAAAGAAACGACACGGGGGAATCAGTCTTTCCAGAAACTGATCTGAATTTTTTGGTGCTTCACATAAATGTATAAAAATAAGGTCTTAGGGGTTTTACATCATCTTCTGGCCATGAGGCCTGCTGACATTTTACGACCCTTTCTTTCTGATAACCAAAAAACTTATTTTTTCCAAGGGTGTTTTTTCTTAAACAAGGCGCCACCCTCTGAAGGTGGCAGATAAAGTTGCATTCCTATAGGGTGAGGGTGTAATGGGTCACAACCAGGAAAGGAATTTATTTAACCCAAGGTTAACATGATTAATCTTAAAGGTTAATACTTATTTCTCCTATATGCTAGTTATATTCATTATAAGAGCAGGGAACATGGAGACTTAGCAGCAAACATCAGCCCAACAAATGAAAATCCTTTCACCAATGTTCCCCTTAAGATCTATTTAGTCTTAGGATAGTGATAAAGTTACATTTTACCTAGCAAGGACACAGTGATTTATAACAAAGTACAGTGGTCTATAACAAAAGAGAAAATTCGTTAACTCCAAAAGTCTAGTATTGCTAACATCAAAAACTACTATATTTCCTTTTCTATATTCCAAGTACATTGATTAATAAATTCCCAGGTGCCTAAGGATACGGAGGCCTGGCGGCAATCATTGACTCAACAATGAGAAAGGCCCTATGCTAATTAAGACTCTCAAAATACTCCAAAACTCTCTGTGCTGTTCATGGTTGAGAGGTTGTCACACAAGCTAGCCTGTCAGCAGAGAGGTTTGACCTGAGACACCCTTGTCACACCCAGGGCAGGGAATTAGCAGCAATTATTGGCACAACAAATGAAAAACCCCTCACCAATATAATTCCTAACCAACCCAGTATACTAATGATTTCTAACTTCCCAAAAGAATCTGCCTTTGGTAAGTCTAAAACATCTCACGCCTCTCATGGTCGGGAAGCTGTAAACAATCACATGTGGCCGGACGAACCTGTACAGGCAGGCTAGACAACCTTCAGAGGAGTTCATAAGTTGAAACACTCTTGTCACGCCCAGGAATTTTTATTGTCTGGAGCTGCACGTTTACTGCTTCTCCGAGAGAACCGGTGGGGAACAGCTCCCCGTAAAGTCAGCGGTGTAGGTGAGAGCATGAAACAGTAAAGTAGGTAGACTCTGGTTTTGGGGGTAGATGCTCGGGAACAGGGGGTTTCCTGAGGCTTGATCACGCCTTTGCGTATGCCAAGCCCCCTTCCTCATGACCTTTGCCATGGGCGGAGTTCCTCACACTGGCTCCCGGCATCTACCGTCCGTGGGGCCGCAAAGACTCGGACACGACTGGGCAACGTCACTTTCGTTCACTTTCTTCCTTTGCATTTAATGTTGTGGCTTTTTCACATTTTCTTTATTTGTCCATAGGTGCTTTTAACATTATGGCATTTTACATATTGTCTCTGTCTATATTTGCATTTAATATGGTGACATTTTATTTTTTTTCCTTTATATTTGCTTTTAATCTGGTGGCGGTTCACATGTTTTCTTTTGTCTGTATTTCTTTTAATATTGTGGCCTTACGTAGTCTTTATTTGTCTAAATTTTGATTTAATATGGTGACATTTTGCACATCTTTGCCTACATTTGCATTCAATATGGTGACACTTCATATATTGTCTTTGTCTAGATCTACATTTAATATTATGACATTTTATATCCTGTCTATTTGTCTATATTTGCATGTCATATGGTGACATTTTATGTACTTTTTTCTATATTTGCTTTTAATGGGGTAATATTTTACATATTTTCTTTTTATGTCTATGTTTGCTTTCAATATTATGGCATATATTGTCTTCATTTGTCTATATTTGCATTTAATGTGCTGACATTTTCTATATTTTCTCCCTCTATTTTTGCTTTTAATCTCCTGACACGTTACATATTTATTTGTCTATATTTGCTTTTAATAGTGTGACACGTACTTGCCTCATCCGTGACAATTACATTTACTTTTATATCAAAACACTGCAAACATATGTTTTAAAAAATCTGTAAATAGTTCAAAACAATACGTCTCTCTCTTTTTTTAATTCTTAGAGAAATGTGATTATAATCTTCCTTTCTGACCCCTACTCCCCTTTCCCCCCCACAAAAAAAATACTAAAGTTGTGTCTCTGAAAGAAACTTACTCAAGCCTCTCTGGCTAGAAATCAGAAGAAAGGACTGTTGTGTGAAGAATTTCCATCTGAAGCGGAATGCAGAGGAAGGCATCCCTCCCTTGCAGAAGGCAGCTTCCTCCCTTTCTCTGGGAAGAAGACTTGGAATATCCAGGGGCCTTCAAGTGTGGGTTGAGGGTGGGTGTGTTGTGTTAAATCACTCAGTCCTGTCTCTTTGTGACCCCATGGACTGTAGCCCATCAGGGTCCTATGTGCATGGGATTCTCCAGGCCAGAATACTGGAGTGAGTTGCCATTTCTTCCTCCATAGCATCTTCCCAAGGCATCTTCCCCACCTAGGAATAGAACCCGAGTCTCCTGCATTGCAGGCAGATTCTTTACCATCTGAGCCACCCGGGATGCCCACCTCGGGGTGGGTGTTCCCCATGAATCCAGGAAAGGCGATGCTGTGGTCTTCTCAGTGCCAGGTCATCCCCGTGGGTCCCGGCTCCTGCTCCAGGGCGTCAGCAAACAGCATCCATGAGGCAAATTGCAGGAATGTTTCTCCAGAGGGAGGGAGGTGGACTCTTGAGCTGGCCAAAAGGATGGAGGAGCCCGGAGCCAGACAGGCATCAGCTTGAGGTAGGAAGACAGATGGGTTCCAAGCTGGAAAGCTACAATCAGCCACCCTTCCACCCGCCTGCAATGCCGGAGACCCAGCTAAGATCCCTGGGTTGGGGAAGGTCGCCTGGAGGAGGGCAATGCAACCCACTCCAGTATTCCTGCCTGGAGAATCCCATGGACAGAGAAGCCTGGTGTGGCTACAGTCCATGGGGTCGCAAAGAGTCAGACAACAATGGAGGAAATAACCCTTTCACATCTTTCTGCTTGCATTTCTTAAAATAAGAGATAGGTGGGCTGCAGCTGAGGACTTTATAACCAACCAAAAACAGCGTAGATAGCCAGTCTTTCTTCTCTTTCCTCAAGGGAATGATCAAGGCTAGGTCAAGGAAAGGATCAAGGCTAGGTCAAGGAAAGGGGAAAAGCCTGTCTGATAAGGGAGACACCACACCTACTCCAAAAGGCTCCTTGCAGTCAAAAGTCAGAAGATAATTCCAGACCATAATGAGTCCTGCCCCTCCCAGAAGCCTTCCCTTTGAGATACATGTAGGCTAGGGTGTGTGTGCACACTCCAGGGGAGGGTCCTGAGACAAATTAACCTCAGGTGGGAGGGGGGAACAAACCCAGGTGATTGGTGGAGGGATGATGATAACCAGGAAAATAACCTTTATGCAGATCACACCACCCTTATGGCAGAAAGTGAAGAAGAACTAAAGAGCCTCTTGATGAAAGTGAAAGAGGAGAGTGAAAAAGCTGGCTTAAAACTCAGTATTCAAAAAACTAAGATCAAGGCATCCAGTCCCATCACTTCATGGGAAATAGATGGGGAAACAGTGGAAATAGTGACAGACTTTATTTTCTTGGGCTCCAAAATCACTGCAGATGGTGACTGCAGCCGTGAAATTAAAAGCTTGCTGCTTGGAAGGAAAGCTATGACCAACCTAGACAGCATATTAAAAAACAGACACATTACTTTGCCGACAAAGGTCCATTTAGTCAAAGCTATGGTTTTTCCAGTGGTCATGTATGGATGTGAGAGTTGGACTGTGAAGAAGGCTGAGCGCCAAAGAATGGATGCTTTTGAACTGTGGTGTTGGAGAAGACTCTTGAGAGTCCCTGGGACTGCAAGGAGATCCAACCAGTCCATCGTAAAGGAAATCAGTCCTGAATATTCACTGGAAGGACTGATGCTGAAGCTGAAACTCCAATCCTTCAGCCACCTGATGCGAAGACCTGACTCACTGGAAAAGACCCTGAAGCTGGGAAAGATTGAGGGCAGGAGGAGAAGGGGATGGCAGAGGATGAGATGGTTGGATGGCATCACCGACTCGATGGACACGAGTTTGCGCAAACTCCGGGAGATGGTGAAGCACAGGGAAGCCTGGCCTGCTGCAATCCGTGGGGTTGCAGAGAGTCAGACACAGCTGAGCAACTGAACCACAAGAAGGAAGGTATCCGAGAGGTGGTCCCCAGCAGCTTTTTTCTGAGAGAGATGGGCATCCCTGGTGGCTCAGATGGTAAAGAATCTGCCTGCCCATGCAGGAGATGCAGGTTCAGTTCCTGAGTCAGAAAGATCCCCCGGCCATAGGAATGCACTCCAAAGCAACCCACTCTAGTGTTCTTGCCTGCAGAGTCCCATGGGCAGAGGAGCCTGGCGGGGTACAGTCCATGGGGTCACAAAGAGTCGGACACGACTGAGCGATTAAACAGCAGCAGAAACTACTGTACCCTATGCTGTCTCTGTTTATATACCATGTTAGTGCCAATTCCTCTGGCCTCCAGATCAAGTGACCCTTCAGATTACAAGACACCAGCCGGGGGCCCGACCATGTAATTCAGCCCAGACGCGACAGTGAAGTGACGAGCTGAACCCACAGGGTAAGGGCTCGGCCTGACAAAACCGCGCCCACATCAGACGCCCACGACGAGTCCCAGGGATACGCCCACGAACGGCCCCATGCTTCCAACCACTCGGGTAGAAATGGGTGGTTCCACGACCCCATTTCTGCGATCCCTACCCTGCCAGAGGGGTGTACAGAATTTACACAAGCAGCATCCTCACGGGATTTCAGAAATGGAATATTTCCTGCCGGGTCAGGAAACGAAGGCTGTCAGAGTCATCGGCGACGGGCGCCTCCATGGATGGTGAGCCCGGGAGCCCAGAGGGAGCTCAGGAAGGGAAGGGAGAACCGTCATCCAGCGGCCATCTGACCGCAGCTGGCTCCCCACGGAGAGCCCTGGGGGAGCTCAGGCTGCGAACACACGGGGTGTTGATGGCAGACACGTGACATGCACACAAAAACAGTGATTTCAGAGAATCCTGACTCTTGCCTCCTCCCATACACACACAAGCACTGTGCTCCTTAACATGGGACATCTGCTCTCTAAAGAGAGAGTGTCAACCCTCTTTTGACGCTCACACGACCTGGCCTTTGTTTGCAGAGCCTCTGTGATAACCTGTCTTGTCCTCTCTCTTGACTGGCTTTGACCGTGGGCTTGAAGCCCTGAAAAATCCCCCATTGAGTAAAACACAGCTGTCAAACTCTCAGTTCAGTTCAGTCGCTCAGTCGTGCACGACTCTTTGCAACCCCGTGGACTGCAGCTCGGCAGGCCTCCCTGTCCATCACCAACTGCCACAGTTTGCTCAAACTCATGTCCATCGAGTTGGTGATGCCATCCAACCATCTCATCCTCTGTCGTCCCCTTCTCCTCCCACCTTCAATCTTTTCCCAGCATCAAGGTCTTTTCCAATGAGTCTGGTCTTCGCATCAGGTGGCCAAAGGATCGGAGTTTCAGCTTCAGCTTCAGGCCTTCCGAGGAATATTCAGGACTGATTTCCTTTAGGATGGACTGGTTTGACCACAAGGCATGTGGGATGGTAATTCTCCAACCAGGGATCAAACCAGCACCCCCTGCCTTGTAAGGCAGAGTCTTTTCTTAAAAGAATTTTTTTTTAAGTGTTTCTTTGTTTGACTGTGTCAAGGACGTACCTGCTCCACAGCACGTGGGATCTTAATCCCCCAACCAGGAATCAATCCCACATCCCCAGCTTTGCAAGGCAGAGTCTTAACCACTCGACCACGATGGAGGTCCCTAATTCTTTTCTGTCTCTGGGAAAACGCGACAGAGTCTGTGCTCATTAAAAGCATTCTTTTAACGTGCACCTTGGCTATCTGGGGCCGGCACTGTTTTTTCTCCCTTCCTGAATCCCCTCGGCGTGCACTGTTGAGGGCACGAGGGCCGGAAGGCCTCAGCATCCTTTGTCTATTGATAGTTAGCAGTGAATGAAAAACGTCACCCGCCAAGTCAACAAAGGAAGCTGCAGCGTTCAGTTAAGCTATCAGCCACTTCCTTCATGCACGGAGTCCTGGGGGAACAAACAGGATGCCTGCTTTTTGTTACTTTGCCGACAAAGGTCCGTCTAGTCAAGGCTCTGGTTTTTCCTGTGGTCATGTATGGATGTGAGAGTTGGACTGTGAAGAAGGCTGAGCACCGAAGAATTGATGCTTTTGGACTGTGCTGTTGGAGGAGACTCTGGAGAGTCCCTTGGACTGCAAGGAGATCCACCCAGTCCATCCTAAAAGGGGATCAGTCATGAATATTCATTGGAAGGAATGATGCTGAAGCTGAAACTCCAGTAGTTTGACTACCTGATGCCAAGAGCTGACTCATTGGAAAAGACCCTGATGCCGGGAAAGATTGAGGGCAGGAGGAGAAGGGGACGACAGAGGATGAGATGGTTGGATGGCATCACTGACTCGACGGACATGAGCTCCGGGAGTTGGTGATGGACAGGGAGGCCTGGCATGCTGCAATCACTGAGGTTTGCAGAGTCAGATGCGACTTGGCAACTGAGCAGCAATCCTACAGAGGAAAGCTGGGAAATCGTTACCTGGAGATGCCTG
This sequence comes from Litocranius walleri, assembly GCA_006410535.1. Classification (NCBI taxonomy): domain Eukaryota; kingdom Metazoa; phylum Chordata; class Mammalia; order Artiodactyla; family Bovidae; genus Litocranius; species Litocranius walleri. Next base: position 1,961,095 of record SJYG01000424.1, on the reverse strand, counting down.
GTTTCTTTCACTAACAGGAATCTTTCAATGTTCCCAGTACCTGGTTTTTGTTGCAGAAACTCCTCCACGACCTGCCTCTCTCCCGTGTCTTCGCAGCAGCCCCTCACAGCAATCTGACAGGCTGCCTTCTGGGCTTAATTCCTCAGTTTTCTCTGCCAAATACATGATTCAATGTACAGGTTGTGCATTTTCTTTTAACTGCTAAATTCTTTCTACTTTTTAACACTTCTCATTTTATACCAGAGAATACTCTGATGGCTCAGATGGTAAAGAATCTGCCTGCAAGGAGGGAGACCTGGGTTCCATCCTGGGTTGGGAAGATTCCCCTGGAGGAGGGCATAGCAATCAACTCCAGTGTTCTGACCTGGAGAATCCTATGGACAGAGGAGCCTGACGGGCTACGGTCCACACAGCGTGCAGTCACAAAGTGTCAGAGACAAGTGAGGGACTAGCACTAACTTAGATACGATTAGCAGTGCTGTGATAGTTTCAGCTGGACAGCAGTTGTTAGTCGCTCAGTCGTGTCTGACTCTTGGCGACCCCGTGGACTGCAGCCCGCCAGGCTCCTCCAGGCAAGAACACTGGAGTGGGTTGCCATGCCCTCCTCCAGAGGGTCTTCCAGAATCAGGCATCCAAACCAGGTCTGCTCCATTGTCGGCAGATTCTTTGCTAAGCTCATTTTTTTGTGGAGCCCTGTACCAATGTAACCGGACAAAAATCTCTGGAACGGGCCAAGCCCCATAGCAACTGTTGCCATGAGACTCCAGACGTAAACCAGCCAGTTCCCTGACCCCATATTAGGTAAAATACCCACCCTAGTATCCATCCTCGGAGAAGGCAGCAGCACCCCACTCCAGTACTCTCCCTTGAGCCAGCCCCCTGTTCTAACAGCATCTTCCACTCTAATACACTTAATTCGTCTTATGCCTTATGTCTGGAAATTCTTTTCCAACCCACACACAGACCCTGACAATTTCATTCTTTAAAAACTTTTTATTTCATACTGAAACAGAGCTGATTAACAATGGTGTGACAGTTTCTTGTCGACATAGGTTGTGTATTTTTTTTTTTTCCAGTCAATAGAAGTGACCTTTTTAGTCCACAGTACTGCAGGCATGGACTGATGAAATCAGTAGCCAGGGGGGATGAAACCAGTCCAGCCTAAGGGAAATCAGTCCTGAATATCCACTGGAAGGACTGATGCTGAAGCTGAAACTCCAATCCTTTGGCCACCGGATGTGAAGAGCTGACTCATTGGGAAAGACCCTGATGCTGGGAAAGATTGAAGGCAGGAGGAGAAGGGGACGACAGAGGATGAGATGGTTGGATGGCTTCACCGACTCAATGGACATGAGTTTGGGTGAACTCTGGGAGTTGGTGATGGACAGGGAGGCCTGGCGTGCTGCAGTCCATGGGGTCGCAAAGAGTCGGACACGACTGAGTGACTGAAATGGGAAACTGGCAGAGAGGAAATGCATGTTTCTCGTTACATCCCTGGAGTGGGGAGGGGGTCCCTAGCTCCTCTGGGGGCTTCTGGGACGTGTCCAGAACGTTCCCCCTGCAGGAAGAAGAAGAGTCCTTCAGTCTTACCCTCCTGGCTCCTCGTGGGTGTTCACGTGATGCTTTGATGTCCAGAGTCCTGCTTGACCACTCAGAGGACCGCAGGAAATGACAACGTCTCAGGAAGGCTGGGGACACACGCCAGGCAGTGACTCCTCCTAACCGAGCCCCTGCCCTTTGGAAGAAAGCTCAGTCTTGTAAACGATGGCTGTGTGAAATGGAGTCTCTCCGGCCACATCAATAAACACAGATGCAACGGCCAACGGCAACTTCAAAGCTTCCAAATGTGAATGTGTTTCTCACTCGGTCGTGTCTGACTCTGTGACCCCGTGGACTGCAGCCTGCCAGGCTCCTCTGTCCATGGGATCCTCCAGGCAAGGGTACCGGAGTGAGTTGCTATGCACTCCTCCAGGGGATCTTCCCCACCCAGGGACCGAACCTGGGTCTGTCGCGTTGCAGGCAGATTCTTTACCATCTGAGCCAGCGAGCCAGGCATGGAATATCTGGCATTCTTTACAATCATCTCTCCATGTCCACAATACCTGTCTTTTCATCTTTTCTTGCAAAATTTCTATGTAACCCGGCTCTTCCCCTCGCCTCCTCTTCCCTCGTGGTCAGTTGAAATATTGCCTCTCAGGCTTGAAGTCCAAAAAAATTCCCCTGCCCCTGCCCGAATAAAGCCTAACTGTCAACTTTTACGCTGTGAATGGTTTTTCAGGCCCCAAACTTACCAGTGCTACGTGTCAGTTATAACACAATAAAACCAGAAGAAAAATAACTATTAATTAAATCTTTTTAAAAAAAAGAGGCAAGCTTACGTGTTTTCCTTACGTGATTTTCTTAAGTGATTTGATGTTTGCTTAAGTGATTTTCTTACATGATTTGCTGTTTGCTTATGTGATTTTTCTTACCTGATTTGCTGTTTGCTTACGTGATTTTCTTAGCTGATTTGATGTTTGCTTACGTGATTTTATTTTGCTTACATGATTTTCCTTTACGTATTCTCATAGGGAAAATGACTCATAAGCTTCAGGCACTGAAGCTTCATCCAATAAGCAACTGAGAACAGCAAGAACAAAAGAGCTTGTCGCTATTATCATACAGGGTTGCAAAGAGTCGGACATGACTGAAGGGACTCAGCACACATACACCACGCATCTGTCTTTTTCCAAACGGCAATAAATACAGACTGCAAAGCGGGGAAAGAAAAATAAAAAGATAGGTTGGATGTAGTGACGGCGGGTTCGCTGCAGAAGGCTGAGATCGCGTGTGAGGGCAGCGATGAGTTTTGGCTGCAAGAGAGAAACGGGAGTTCCAGGCGCTGAGTTGGAACCACACGGGGCAGAGGCTGGAGGAGGAAGCGTCCTCTGGAGAAGGGCACCGCGGCGGGAGACGGACGCCCCCCGGGGCTGTGAGCCCTCCCGGCTCGGCCCACAGCTTCTGAGAGACGGGGGTCAGCCCGCAAGGGACACCTGTCCGAGCGACGCTGGAAACCGAGGACGCGAACTGGGAGGAAAGGAAGCTCAGGACACGAAGGCGTGCAGAGAGAACGCTGGTCAAGTGGTGGCTGACTCCGACCGGTCTGCCTGTCTGCCTGTCCACCTGTCTGTCTACCTGTGAGGGTTCAGCGCCAAAGAGCTCAGTTTCATCTGCATGTATAATCTCTATGTATCACCTATCACCTACCTATCACTGATCTACCTGTTTCCCTACCTATGTGCCCAGCTGTCTATTTATCTCCCTGTCTGGCTACGTAAATGTCTACCCACCTGCCTCCCTACTTGTGTCTTTATCTCCCTGTTTACCAATCTACTGTCTACGCATCCATCTGCCTGCCTGTCTGTCTTCATGTCTGTCTGTCTATCTGCCCGCGTATTTATGTAGCTACCTGACTACCTGTCTGTTCTCTCTCTCCAGGAGTTTTACCGAAAAACCTACAACCAAACAACAGCCCGTGCTTCTCCCAGTGGAACCGCAGGAGGCACCCCGTCAGATCCCGTATCGGGCATTTCCATCACCTGGATCTCCTCCAACTACAGTTCCCCCACCCTCTGCCAAACTGTAACACACAGAGGCCTGTGCGGCTCCACAAAATACAGAGCATCAGAGGCCCCGGGGTCCTAAGAATAGAGAGCGGAGGAGGCAATTCCAGTGGATATATCCGAACACGGCGTGATGAGGAAAAAGAGGAGAGAGTCGGAATGCGAAGGAACACGCTGAAAAGGCAAAACGGTTCGGGAACCCACGTCTCAGGAAGAAAAAGAAACTAGAAAGCAGTGCAAACAGAAACCTAGGCTTATTTCAGTTTGGAAGGCTCCATCATTAACTCAATCAAAAAAGAGAAAGCTGACCATATCATCCCGCAGTCCCACTCCTAAGCGCATATCCAGTGAAATCCAGCATCTGCAAAGATACAGGGACCCACGTATTCACTCCAGCACTGCTTACAAGAGCCATGGCATGGAAGCAACCAAGATGTCCATCTCAAGCAACAGGAGAGGGCCTAGAGATGGTGATGCCGAGAGCAATAAGTCAGAGAGAGAGAAATAGCACATGGCATCTCTTATATGTGGACTCTAAGAAGAAATTATACAAATGGACTTGCAGAACAGAAAGAGACTCACAGACTTAGAAAATAAACGTATTGCTATAGGAGATGGATGGTCAGGGAGTCTGGGATGGACATGGACACACTGCTGTGTTTAACATGGAGAACCAGCAAGGACCTGCTGCCCAGCACAGGGAACTCTGCTGCATATCTCACAATAACTTATAGAGGAGAAGCTGAAAAAGAATATATAGACAGATATAACTGAAGCACTTTGCCGTACCCCAGAAACAAGCACAGTACTGCAAATGAAACCGCCGAGAAAGCTGCGTGTGTGGGAACCCACACGTAAAGTTGCTAAGAGGTGTCACGTAGCAGAGTGCTGACCAACACGTGCCTCCAAGCCACGACGATGCCTGGGGCTCAAATATAAGCCTCCGAGTATCACCGCTGCCCTTGCCCCGCATCTGCGGCCTCAAAGGCTGAAAACCCAAGGCAAGCTTCAAGAATCGGGCCAAGTGCCCCCCGGGGATGGGGTCGGGGCACCGTCCTGGTGAATGCCCCCGTCCAGGTGTTGTTCTCAGGGGTGCTCCCAGCATCTGCAGCCTCTGGAGAAGGGACGGAGTACGCACTCCGGGATTCTTGGGCTTCCCTGGTGGCTCAGCTGGTAAAGAATCTGCCTGCAATGCAGCAGCAGTGCATGGCTGCTGAGGTGTTTTCATTTATTTTTTTAATATTTATGTACCAGCTGCAGAGGACTCAGTTGCGGCATGTGGGATGGACTTCCATAGCCAGGGATGTAAGCTGCCCTGCTTCCCTGGCAATGCAGTCTCAGCCACGGGACCACCAGGGCCGTCCCGAGGCTTACGGCTTTAATTCAGGATCCCAGGGTTCTGTTCAGACCCAAGTATTGGAGCAACGTGTAACCACCCCTAAGTCAAGCATTATGGCACAGGACTCCCTGCTCACTGAGAGATGAGCGACTCAGGGAACACAGCCGTGTGGGAAAGCCCACACACTGACACACAGAGGCATGAAAAATGCAGACGTACGGATGCAGTAATCAATAGGGACACAGAGAAACAGGAAGAGATATAGACACTCCCGGGCGTATAACTGCAGACACACGCAGACGCACGAGAAACACAGACACAGTAATAAACAGAGACGCACGGACACAGATAAACACACACATAGAAGCACAGACTCACGGACAGAGGAAGAAACAGAGACACACAGACATATAAATGCAGAGCCCGGGCTTCCCTGGGAAAGCATTCAGTGGGAAAGCACCCGCCCGCCAACGCTGGAGACGCGGGTTCGATCGCTGGTGCGGGAATATCCCACACGCTGGGGAAGAGCCAAGCCTGTGCACCACGGCTGTGGAGCCTGTGGTCCATGACCGGAGAAGTCACAACACTCTAAATGCACACGCTAAGATTCATGCAAAACAGGTGGACATGGACCTCTAAACACACACACAGCCGCGTGATTAACACGGACACACACAGAGCTGCAGACACGCACAGATGCACCAAGAAATGCAGACGCCAAGACAGAGAAACACAGGCACGCACACATGCAGGTGTGAACAGACACACGCACACAATCACAGACACACGCACACGAGGGTCACAGACTCAGCTAAGTGTAGATGCACACAGACACACACACACAGAGACACATGCAAAAACCTGGAGACAGACACACACACGAAGGTCACAGACTCAGTGAAGTGTAGAGGTACACAGACACACACAGACCCACACACACACAGAGAGACACACAAAAACCTGGAGACACACACACACACACAAACACAGAGACATTCAAAACCCTGGAGACACACAGACCCACACACACACACACACACACACAGACACACAAAAACCTGGAGACACACACACAAAGGTCACACACTCAGTGAAGTGTAGAGGTACACAGACACACACAGACCCACACACACACAGAGAGACACACAAAAACCTGGAGACACACACACACACACAAACACAGAGACATTCAAAACCCTGGAGACACACAGACCCACACACACACACACACACAGACACACAAAAACCTGGAGACACACACACAAAGGTCACACACTCAGTGAAGTGTAGAGGTACACAGACACACACAGACCCACACACACACACAGAGACACACAAAAACCTGGAGACACACACACACACACACAGCATCAGGGACCATCCCCCTTCACAGGCCTCCACAGCAAAGTGGGGGGCTCCATCCTTCCATCGCAGTGGTCCCCAAGCTTCCCGGCACCAGGGACCGCTTTCACAGCAGACAGTTTTTCACGGAGCGATGCGGGCAGAGGACGGTGTCGGGTGGACTCGAGCACAGCACACTGCTCAGGCATTGCATGTGCCTTATTCTCACGTCAGCTGCAGCCGCAGACCATCAGGCACCAGCTCCCAGACGCCGGGGATCCCCTGTCCCGAGGACATGAGTGCCCTCCAAGGCGCCCGGGCTCTGCCTGCACTCAGCATCTCCCCCCACCACCACGGCCACTTCCCCCGGGGAAGACAGCCTCTCTATTTCCCACCGTCCCAGGAGCCACGAGGGCGCCGCGGCGCTCAGCCGTGTCTGCAGGAAGCCGAGCTCCGGCGCCAGCCTAAACACACGAGCCGATCCTTTGAGGCTGAGCAACTCTGGGCAACACCAGCATAGATACGGAAGGAGAAGGCAAACGGGCCAGGCCTCCCAAGGCGCCCTCACGCCTGTCCTACGGCCGGACACACAGAGAACACAGCTGCGAGCAGGGGTGTGTGCTGTGCTCACTCGCTCAGTCTTGTCCGGCTCTTTACGACCCCGTGGACTGTGAGGCTCCCCCAGACTCCTCTGTCCATGGGATTCTCCAGGCAAGGACAGCGGAGCGGTTTGCCATGCCCTCCTCCAGGGGAATCTTCCCCACCCAGGGATGGATCAAACCCAGGTCTCCCACATTGCAGCTGGATTCTTTCCCATCTGAGCCACACAGGACACCCATCTGGTGTGAAATCTTCCCTGCTGGTCCCAGGATCAGCATCCCAGCGTGCCTCCAACCTTTTCCTCAACTCCTCAAACGCACAAACATTGGCACGTCCGGACCTTGGTGTTAACAATATACTTCTTTTTTCTCCCCTAAGATCCAAGTGCCTCTAATTCTGAAATGGCAACTCTTTGAACACATCGGCCTGGGTCACGAGCCCACAGTGGTTAAGGCGACCCACATCCGGAGGCTGTTTCTCAAAGGCACAGCCCCCGAGAGCTGGGCAGCCTGGTCAGTCCACCCCGGATGGGCTTCACCCAAAACAACTCTGATGTCCACGTTTTACGAGAACTGCTGGCTGCTGACAAAGTGAGAGGGTCTTGCCTGTGCTGAATAAAAGGTGTCCACACTCTCCTCCTTCACAAGGAGGACCAAGGCTTTGGGGAGGAAACTGTCCACATGCATTAAGGTACTCATCGCAGGTGAAGCGTGGACGTTCATCCAAATAAAATATGTATCACATGCTGCTTGGAGGAGGCTGTTGTCAATGGAATTGTCTCCCCTCACCCCAAAGTGTTAGGTGCTAGCCTGAACTTCAGAACAGGACCTTCTCTGGAAATGAGGTTTCTGCAGGTGTGATGGAGTGAAGGCTCTGAGGTGAGGTCCTCCTGGATGAGGGTGGCGCTAAACCCAAGGACGGGGTCCTTATAAGACACAGAAGAGGACAGACACAGACTCAGAGGAGAAACCACGTGGAGACGGAGGCGGAGACGGGAGGGAGGCGGCCTGCAGCCCAGGGACAGACGCCCGGAGCCCCCAGCCCAGGGATGGAGCCCCCAGAAGCTAGAAGAGGTGGGGAGGACCCTCCCCTGGAGACTCTGCAGGGATCTCAGCCCTGGGACCCCCTGACCTCAGACATCTGGTCTCCAGGGCTGGAGGAGGATATACATCCTCCCTGTCTGTGGTTTTAAACCACCTGATCTATGCTCACTTATAACAACTTATTGTAACCTTTCATAATAGAGTTCTTCCCAGAGGCTCAACAGATAAAGAATCTGCCTGCAACGGAGGAGACATGGGAGACCCACGTTCGATCCCTGGGTCGGGAAAATGGCAACCCACTCCAGTATTCTTGCCAGGAGCATCTTACGAACAGAGGAGCCTGGCGGGCTACAGTCCATGGGGCCCACAAAGAGTCAGACACAACTCAACAGAGCTCATTATAACAAGGGCATGAAACCAACTCACGGTGGAAAGAAAACTCATCACGCATGTTGCTCTCCTTCCACAAGAAGCAACATTACCTTTCAGAGGCACATCTGTCCTGACAAACAGGACCTTTATTTACACACGCTGTGACCGTTGGCCCTGCAAAAGCAAACAGGTCCGCTCCTGCATGGTCAGAAAATATTTTAATCCCTTTTCTATTTAATCTATTTAATCTCTTTTCTATTTGTCAAATAGAAGTAGAAAAAAAATTTTTTTTTTTAGCAGGACTTGAAGCAACAGAAGACAGAGAATAAACCCCAAGACAAACTCTGGGCCTCGTTTTCACCGGCCTCAAAGCACTGTTAGAGTTTCCCTGGTGGCTCAGCTGGTAAAGAATCACCTGCAATGCAGGAGACCTGGGTTCCATCCCTGGGTGGGGAAGATCCCCTGGAGAAGGGAAAGATTACCCACTCCAGTATCCTGGCCCCGGAGAATCCCATTGACACTCCATGGGGTCACAAAGAGTCAGACACAGACACGGCTGGGCAACTTCCACTTTCTGAATGTGTTCGTTACATCAGGGACCACCCATCGCCGTGTGCGCCTTCGCCAGCCCCCAGACAGGTAAGGCAATTTGAGCTTTTTTTCTAACAGCCACGAGAAGCAGGGTGGTGGGAGGTGGTTAACAAGTACAGACAGGATCTAACTGGTGTTCTAGAGAATCGTGATGAGAGAGGAACACCGCTTACAGGAAAAAACAAGAGCAGAGCGTTCAGCCAGCAGGAGGTGTTTGCTCTAAACACGTGAAAAATATTTTTTTTTTTTAATAAAGGAAAACTCTCTCTGTTCAAAGCTCTTCCAACATCCAAAGGGTGGCTTTTCCACACTGACCAATGGCCCAGTTCTCTTCAGATACCTTTTGGACGCCCTACCGTTCAGTTCAACCCTGATATGAGCTGACTTAGGGCAGACCCCACGGGGGTAAAGGGCTCAGCCCCCAGGACACCCCCACTTCAACTCCAACCGCAAGGAGTGGGTCCCCAGGTAACTCACTTCTGTCCAACATGGCTACAAGCTGAAGGTGGGAGGAGACGGGACGACAGAGGAGGAGATGGCTGGATGGCATCACCTGCCTTCCACGTCTACAGCGATTAAATCAGCTCCTTCCCGGGATGCAGTCCTCATTTAGCCCCCAGATAAAACGTAACTCGAAAGTCTCACGTCGTGCAGGTTTTCTTAAGTCGACGCTTGGTCCTGAGATGTGTCTGAAGCCTAGCCCAAATCTGTAGGCAAGACTAACATGAACACAATAGAAACCTCTTATGTCCCCTGACCAGATAATCCCGAAGACGTCGTCTGGAGATCCTTCAATTAATAACGTCGGCAGAGACCGTGTCTCTAAACGAGGTCACTGTCACAGATTCTGGAGATAAACCTACACACACATCTGGGGGGAGGCCCACCGAACCCAAGACATCCTCTGGGGGTTGCTGTTGCTCAGCTGCTCAGGCGTGTCCGACCCTTTGCGACCTCATGGACTGCAGCACGCCAGGCCTCCCTGTCCATCACCAACTCCCGGAGCTTACTCAAACTCATGTCTGAATCAGTGATGCCATCCAGCCATCTCATCCTCTCTCGCCCCCTTCTCTTCCTTCCTTCAATCTTCCCCAGCATCAGGGTCTTTTCCAGTGGGTCAGTTCTTCGTATCAGGTGGCCAGAGGACTGGAGTTTCAGCTTCAGCATCAGTCCTTCTAGTGAATATTCAGGACTGATTCCCTTTAGGATGGACAGGTTGGATCTCCTTGCTGTCCAAGGGACTCTCACGAAAATAGTATGAAGATTCCTTTAAAAACTAGGAATAAAACTGCCTGATGACCCAGAGATCCCACTCAGTGCTGGGATACACACCGAGAAAATCAGAATTGAAAGAGACACGTGTACCCCAATGTTCATTGCAGCACTGTTTATAATAGCCAGGACATGGAAGCAACCTAGATGTCCATCAGCAGACAAATGGATAAGAAAGCTGTGGTACATATACACAATGGAGTATTCCTCAGCTATTAAAAAAGAACACATTTGAATCTGTTCTAATGAGGTGGATGAAACTGGAGCCGATTATACAGAGTGAAGTAAGCCAGAAAGAAAAGCACCAATCCAGTATACTAACGCATATATACGGAATTTAGAAAGATGGTAACGATAACCCTATATGCGAGACAGCAAAAGAGATACAGATGTACAGAACAGGCTTTTGGACTCAGCGGGAGAGGGCGAGGGTGGGATGATTTAGGAGAATGGGACTGACACATGTATATTAGCATAGGCCAAAGAGCTGACCAGGGCACCCGAAGCCGGAGCTCTGTGGCGCGTGCGGGGACGGGGTGGGGAGGGAGCTGGGAAGGGAGTCAAGAACACAGGGGACACAGGTGTGCCTGTGACCGGTTCATGCTGATACGTGGCAAAGTCATCACAATACTGTAAACTAATTACACATTTTTTTTTAAAAAGTCTTCTCCAACAGCACAATTGAGAAGCATCCCAGCATTGCCATAGCTTAACCACCTGATCAATAAACTTGAGCTGTCCGTGGCAACCCAGCCGGCCAGCGAACAAGGAGGACCACCCCTCTCTCCAAAGCCCCAGAACGGAAATCAGGCTCACAAGCCCAGCTTCCCTCGCCCTCACGTACACGTTTTCGGAAGCCACAAGCTCAGGTCTGCACAAAACCTCCGTCGAAGCAGGTATGGCCCGACGCTCATTTTCCTTCTGAGTTTTACAAATGCCCAAGACCTGGGTCTGAGGTAACAGCTTCTCCTTTTTTAATTTTCAAATAATGTGGCTCCGCTTCTCTGTATATACATAACCCTGCTTATTCAGGAGGTAAAAAATAGCAGCCAAGAGTGGATGGCTCAAACAGAAATGAAGAAAGGGGAGAAAATGAAATGCTGCAGGCTGCGAAGGTTACAAACGGGGGAGAAAAGAACCTGAAAAGACGCATCTGGGTGCTCACTCGCTCAGTCGAGTCTGACTCTCTGCGACCCCATGGACTGCGGCCCCCCATGTTCCTCTGTCCATGGGATTCTCCAGGCAAGGATGCCAAAGTGGGTTGCCACGCCCTCCTCCAGGGGATCTTCCCCACCCAGGGATCACCCCCGAGTCTCTTGAATTGCAGGCGAATCCTTCACCGTCTGAGCCAGCAGGGAAGCTGAACAAGTGTCCAACGCTCTGGAAATTAGCATGTGGGAGAAACGGAAGGTGTTCAGCTACGTTGGAAGGGGACCCATGAACCAACACAAGTAGAATGGAGCAGGGTCTCCTCCATCCCACCAGTCTGGACCAAGGGTCCCCAGCCTCTGGGATCTGATGCCTGAAGGATGCTATGAGGTAGAGCTGATGTAACAACAGAAATAAACTGGAAACAAACAAACAGAAAGTAAGGCTTCCTCAGTGGCTCAGCTGGTAAAGAATCCGCCTGCAATTCAAGAGACTCGGGTTCGATCCCTGGGTGGGGAAGATCCCCCGGAGGAGGGCATGGCAACCCACTCCGGTATTGTTGCCTGGAGTATCCCATGGGCAGAGGAGCCAAAGAAATGTATGTTACATATTTATAAATCTGATTTATGTACATATACGTGTCTATGGGCTTTCCCGGTGACCTAGGTGGTAAAGAATCCACCTGCAATTCAAGAGACTCGGGTTCGATCCCTGGGTGGGCAGATCCCCTGGAGAAGGGCCTGGCAACCCACTCCAGTATCCTTGCCTGGAGAATCCCACGGACAGAGGAGCCTGGAGGGCCACAGTCCACGGGGTTGCAAAGAGTCAGACACGCCTGAGCACGCATGCCCGGTAAACGAAGAGTGCTTGAGTCAGCCTGCAAGCATCCCCACCGCCTGATGGCTCATGGAAACACTGTCTTCCGTGAAACTGGTCCCTGGTGATGAAAAGGCTGGGGACCTCTGGTCTGGACCACCCTAGTCTCCTGTGTCAACTGGGGCTCCCCTGGTGGCTCTGACGGTAAAAGCGTCTGCCTTCAATGCGGGAGACCCGGGTTGGAGCCCTGGGTGGGGAAGATCCCTGGAGAAGGAAATGGCAACCCACTCCAGTATTCTTGCCTGGAGAATTCCCATGGACAGAGGAGCCTGATAGGTTACAGTCTATGGGGTCGTAAAGAGTCGGACACGACTGAGCAAATTCACTTCACTTCACTTCAGGGTCCTCAACAGCACCCAGGACCCAGCAGAATCAGCAGAGCAAAGCTCTGTGTGCCTGACTTAGTCCAGTCTCATCTGCTTGGGGAGCCTCAATGAAGTCGCTGAAGATGAACTCAGAGGGGCCTTGAGAAACTGCCTTTCTATCCTAGAGGCGTGATGAATATTCGCTGGAAGGACTGATGCTGAGGCTGAAACTCCAATACTTTGGTCACCCGATGCAAACAGCTGACTCATTGGAAGAAACCCTGACGCTGGGAAAGATTGAGGGCGGGAGGAGAAGGGGACGACAGAGGATGAAATGGTGGGTGGCATCACCGACTCAATGGACATGACTTTGGGTAAACTCCGGGAGGTGGTGATGGCCAGGGAGGCCTGGCGGGCTGCCGTTCATGGGGTCACAAAGAGTCGGACACGACTGAGCGACTGAACTGAACCGAGAAACGTGCGGCGGAAGCCAGAGGTGAGGAGCAGGCAGGAAACACAGACATCTGGGGGGAAGTCAAGGTCAACACCTGAGCCCCACGGGGATCAGAACAACCTCCCCACCCCCGAGCTCCATCAGACACACAGAAGCTGGTCCTTTCCCTTACCTGGGTCTTCACAGTCAGCAAATGTCACGCCCTGTGACTTAAAAGGCGCAGGACTTCCCCTCCGTGGAGAGCAAGTGCAGGGCAGTCCTCCAGGGAAAGACCCACAAAGGGCTAACCAGGAAGAGGCCCGGAGCATCACTCCCCCAGTTTCCCCCTCCGGCCAGTGTCTCCCCTGCCCTGGGCAACCTGCTTTCCATCATGGAGGCACTGATGGCATTTCTAGGACCCTCTAGGCACAGAATTCCTATTTCTGTTGTTCACGCATCCCATCACGTCCAACTCTCTGCAACCCCGTGGACCGCAGCACGCCAGGCCTCCCTGTCCATCACCAACTCCCAGAGTTTACTCACTCATCCATTGAGTTGGTGATGCCATCCAACCATCTCATCCTCTGTCGTCCCCTTCTCCTCCCGCCTTCAATCTTTCCCAGCTTCAGGGTCTTTTCCAGTGAGTCAGCTCTTCACATCAGGTGGCCGAAGGTATTGGAGTTTCAGCTTCAGGCAAAACAGGTAAACGGCCAATTTGTACAAAGGCGGACACATCACTGTTTGCATGCAGATGGGGAACCACTTTTTCCCGCTCAAATCCCACGTCCTTCAAGCAGATAAAAATGTTCTAGTTGCTTCGGTCGTGTCCGACTCTGCGACCCCGTGGAGACGAAGGGGGAAATCTGCTTCCGGAGCTTACTTATCTCAGTATGCATTTAGCCAGACAGACAGAACAGACTTGTGATTGCCAACAGCAGGGAGGGGGAGGGCAGGATGGACTGGGGCGTTTGGGGCTTAGCAGCTGGAAACTATTGCACACACGATGGATAAGAAGCAAGGCCCTCCCTCCCGCACAGCGCAGGGAGCTCTATCCAACTCTCCTGTGATCAACCATCATGGACCAGAAGATTCACAAATACAGAGTGGTTTTGAACCGTGTGATATTGAGAGAAAAAGAAAACGCTGAGAAGACAAGAGGCAGAAAGAAGACGGAAGGAATTTTAAAAAGAGAAAGAAGGTCGTCATCATCAGCAAACTCCATCGAAGAATGTAGTGGAAGCTGGTCGGAAATATATACTCAAAAAAGGGCTTCCCCAGTGGCTCAGCGGTAAAGATTCTACCTGCAATGGAGGAGTCGCAGGTTTGACCCCCTTATATGGATCCATATATGTTTATAAGGCTTCCCTGGTGGCTCAGTGTTAAACAATCTGCCTGCACTGTGGGAGACTCGGGTTTGATCCCTGGGTCGGGAAGATCCCCTGGACGAGGGCATGGCAACCCACTCCAGTATTCTTGCCCGGAGAATCCCAGGGACACAGGAGCCTGGCGGGCTGCCATCCACAAAGGCACAAAGGGCTGGACACGCCTGAAGGGACTCAGCATAACTGCTGGTCTCTCAGTCGTGCCTGACTCTCTGCGACCCCATGGACTGCGGCCCTCCAGGCTCCTCTGTCCATGGGATTTTCCAGGCAAGAATCCTCGGGGGTGTTGCCATTTCCTCCTCCAGGGGATCTTTCCCACTTAGGGATCGAACCCAGGTCCCCTGCACTGCAGGCAAATTCTTCACCGTCTAAGTCCAAGCACAGCATAGCATATACTCCAGGAAAAAAAAATTAATTCAGACTTTATCTAATACAGTCATGTGGAATACCTCTTTCTATGACCACCTGGAATAAATTAGGTATCCCAGTATTTTTAAATAAATATATATATATATATATATATATACAGATTCCATTTATTGAAATAAGTGGTAAAGTCGTTTTGAAAAAAAAAAAGTGTTTAGTACACACAGGTTCCCTATACGTACAGATAGATCAAAGAGTTAGGCTCCAGACAATTCAAAGAGGGCAGTGTGGTCGGAAATAAAGACTCGGATAGAGGGTTATCATCACAGACTCTCATGGAGGCACACATGCATGCACACGCGTGCACACACATGCACATGCATGCAGGTATGTGTGCGCACACACGCATGCAGGTATGTACACATGCATGCACACACATGCAGGTGTGTACACACGCATGCACACATGTGCGCATGCATGCAGGCATGTACATTGTGTGTGCACATATGCACACACATGCAGGTATGTACACACGCGTGCACACGTGCAGGCATGTACACACACATGCACACATACGCACACATGCATGCAGGTATTACACACACATGCACACACATGCAGGTATGTGCACACATGCAGGCATGTACACATGTATGCACACATGCATGCGGGTGTGTACACACACGTGCACACACATGCAGGTATGTACAGATAGGCACACATCTGTTTCATGTGTGGTAGTATGTTGTTATTGTTGCTTTTGTTAGGTTGCCAAGTCACATCTGCCTCTTCGCAAGCCCTGAGACTGCACCATGCCAGGCGGCCGTATAAACAGCCGCTATACAGCCACAGATATGAGTGCATCTATTCATACACTGCTCCAGTCTCCAGGCGGAACAGTGGGGAAATTATTGGAAGTCATAAGTCAGACATGAGTAGACAGGAAGCCAATTCCAACCCCGTATCTCCAGCAAAACGAGTGCCCCCAGGCACCACCTCCAGGCATCCTTCTTCCGTAACTGCATCAGCTTGGCATTCAATTCCAGCCGCACAAAGGCGGCACCCGGAGGTTCCAGGACGCAACACCCCAGACGAACGCTCCTGTCCCTGGTCAGATTCAGCAGTCAGCTCTGCTCCCTCCTGAGAGCAGCCACGCCTGGCCGACCCGCAACGCGTGGCTCAGCGTTTCCAAGTGTGCGCTCTCTCCAACGAGGTCAAGATGTTTCAAGTGGCACCTTCCAAACCCAGACAGCACATTAAACAGCAGACACATGACTTTGCCAACAAAGGTCTGTCTAGTCAAAGCTATGGTTTTTCCAGTGGTCATGTATAGATGTGAGAGTTGGACCATAAAGAAAGCTGAGCACCAAAGAATGGATGCTTTTGAGCTGTGGTGTTGGAGAAGACTCTTGAGAGTCCCTTGGACTGCAAGGAGATCCAACCAGTCCATTCTAAAAGAAATCAGCCCTGGGTGTTCATTGGAAGGACTGATGTTGAAGCTGAAACTCCAATCCTTTGGCCACCTGATGCAAAGAGCTGACTCGTTTGAAAAGACCCTGATGCTGGGAAAAATGGAAGGCTTGAAGAGGAGGGGACGACAGAGGATGAGATGGCTGGATGGCATCACTGACTCGATGGACATGAGTTTGAGCGAACTCTCAGAGACAGTGAAGGACAAGGAAGCCTGGCGTGCCGTGGTCCATGCGGGTCCCAAAAATAAAGCTTCACTTAGTGACTAAACAGCAAATGAACAACAGCCCATTAGCCTAGCGTGTCATCAAATGGTACACTGTGTTTCTTCCTACACTTCTGGAAAACCTTTTCATTTTGTACTGAAGTAGAGCCAATGAACAATGCGTGATGGTTTCAGGTGGACGGTGAGGGACTGAAGCTGGGAGAAGTGACACCCCTGGGGTGGAGCCCCTCGGGGGTGATCACAGAGGTCACAGTTCGGGGGGAAACATATACGTAAATGCAAACACCATGATGCTTAACAGGTTCCCGGCCTCATCTCTCCACCTGCAGTGGGTGAGAATCCTCCTGGCAACTCAGGAGACCCAGGCGCGATCTCCGCGGGAAGATCCCCGCATGTTGGAGCCACAGAGCGCACGCACCACAGCCAAGGAGCCCAGGCTCCAGAGCCTGGGAGTCACAGCTACTGAGGCCACGAGCAGCAGTTCCTGAAGCCCATATACCCGAGAGCCTGTGCTCAGCAGCGAGACAGAAGACACTCCCAAGTGGGAAGCAGAAAGTGGACGAGAAGTGGAAGACGGGAACAGCCCTGGCTCGTCGCAACTGCAGAGAAGCCACACAGCGACAAACGCCTAGCTCAGCCGAAGAGAAAGATCAAATGTTTCTTCAAAAATGACATGAAGTTTTGCCTTGCTTCTGATTATAAAACATATCTAACAGGACTTGCCCGGCCGTCCAGTGGTTAAAAATCCACCTGCCAGTAAAGGGGACTCAAGTCTGATCTCCGCTCTGGAAAGATCCCACGTACCACACACGCTGTGTCACCGTGAAATATATGAGCATAATCTAATGCTTTCACGCAAAGGGAAGTAAGTCAGACAGAGAAGGACAAATGCAGTATATCACATGTAGAACCTAAAAGATAAATGAATTTATAAAACTGTCAAGATGTGGAAACACACTAAGCTGTCCATTGACAGCAGAATGGTTACAGAGGGGGGACATATATACAATAGAATGTTACTTGCCCTAAAACAGAGTGGAATACAGCCATCGGCAGCCACATGGATGGACCTAGAGGTTGTCATGGGCTTCCCTGGGGGCTCAGACGGTATAGAATCTACCTGCAAAGCAGGAAACCCAGGCTCGATCCCTGGGTCAGGAAGACCCCCTGGAGGAGGGAAGGGCCACCTTGGAAGACCCCCTGGAGAAGGGAAGGGCTACCTTGGAAGATCCCCTGGAGGAAGAAAGGGCTACCTTGGAAGATCCCCTGGAGGAGGGAAGGGCTACCTTGGAAGATCCCCTGAAGGAGGGAATAGCCACCTTGGATGACCCCCTGGAGGAGGGAAGGGCCACATTGGATGACCCCCTGGAGAAGGGAATAGCAACCTTGGACGACCCCCTGGAGGAGGGAAGGGCCACCTTGGAAGACCCCCTGGAGAAGGGAAGGGCTACCTTGGAAGATCCCCTGGAGGAGGGAAGGGCTACCTTGGAAGATCCCCTAGAGGAGGGAATAGCCACCTTGGACGACCCCCTGGAGGAGGGAAGGGCCACCTTGGAAGACACCCTGGAGGAGGGAAGGGCTACCTTGGAAGACCCCCTGGATGAGGGAAGGGCTACCTTGGAAGACCCCATGGAGGAGGGAATAGCCACCTTGGATGACCTCCTAGAGGAGGGAAGGGCCACCTTGGAAGACCCCCTGGAGGAGGGAAGGGCCACCTTGGAAACAACCTCACAGATGCAGACAGCTTGCTGCCACAGGTGAGGGGTGGGAGGTGAACAGAACGGGGAAAGAGGTCAGAGGCACAGACTTCCAGGTATAAGCCACACGAGGTGCAGGGGGGTGATGGCCGCTCATGCCACTATATTTATCGTATATCAGGAAGTTGCTAAGCAGTAGATATTTGCAGTCCTCATGAAAGATTGCTTGGACTCTATGCTGCAAAACAGACCAGCAATTCTTTTCTGCTTTTTCAAACTTAAACCATTTGAGATCTGTCCACAATCTATCCATTACCTTGTATATGAGTGTCCTGGATCGGCCAAAACAAACAATGTCAAATGGGATCATGACTTAAATCCACGGACATCCACCCTCCCCGAGTCCTGGAGACCAGACGTCTGAGGTCAGGGGGCCCCAGGGCTGGGCTCCCTGCAGAGGCTCCTGGGGAGGGTCCCTCCCGCCTCTTCCAGCTTCCGGGGGCTCCGTCCCTGGGCTGGTGGCCGCCTCCCTCCCGTCTCTGCGTCCGTCTCCACGTGGCTTCTCCTCTGCGACCGTGTCTCCCCTCTTCCGTGTCTTACAAGGACCCTGTCCTTGGATTTAGGGCCACCCCCAGCCAGGAGAACCTCATCTCAGACTTATCACTCCATCACAGGAAGGAAACAAAATAGAATGGACCGGAATCCAATGAAAATAAGGATAATGAAAGAAAGCAAGAGAAAACGCAAAGTGACCATCCGTGGGCATGAACCTCATATCCTTCGACAGAGCAGAAAAACGAGAAGCGCATAATACAGACGGACGACAAGGGGAAAGAAGAAGAAACGGCAAGAACGAAGCGTGACCAACACCGTCTCCTCATGTGGGCGAGGTGTCGTGACGGGGGCCACACGCTGCAGGGCTCACTTCTTGGCCAAGACAGCGTCGTAGGTGCCCCCCGTCCTCCGGCTCTGCACGTCGCGGAAGCCGGCGGGGGCCAGGAGCGCGCGGTACTGGGCGGGGGTCCGCTCGCGGCCCTCGGTCTGCACCAGCATGTTCAGCGAGTACAGCAGCGTGGTCAGGGGGCCCCGCCCGTCCGCGTCCAGCAGGCTCTCGATGACCAGGATGCCGCCACCTGCCGCGGGGAGGGTGAGGGGTTGAGCAAGGGTCACCCCAGACCCAGGACCCGCCGTGCACTCTCTCTTCACCCGGCTTCCTGCCCACACCCCCGCCGCGCAGATTAGCCCACAGCTCTGGGCATCTCCCACCCTCCCCTGCAAGATGGACCCCGACCTAGGAACCCCCTGGGACAGAGCCTGACCTAGGACCTCCCCGCAGGACAGAGCCTGACCTAGGACCCCCCTGGGACAGACCCTGACCTAGGACCCCCCTGGGACAGACCCTGACCTAGGACCTCCCCTGGGACAGAGCCTGACCTAGGACCCCCCCGGGACAGACCCTGACCTAACACCCTCCTGGGACAGACCCTGACCTAGGACCCCCCTGGGACAGACCCCGAGCTAGGACCCCCCTGGGACAGACCCCGAGCTAGGACACACAGCCATCGTCCCCTCTTCCCTCCCAGCTCCAGGGGCCAGAGTGGCCCGTAGGCGCTGGAGCGTGCACATGACTCAGCAGCGCTGTGTCTACGCACACTGCCCACCCCCCTCTGGCTGCACGGGGTGTAACCAGGAGCGTGCTCAGGCGCTTTGGCCATTATGACTCTTTCCCACCCCATGAACTGCAGCCCCACCAGGCTCCTCACGTCCATGGGACCGTCCAGGCAAAAATGCTGGAGAGGGTCGCCATGCCAGGACCCTGCCTTATGAGACACAGACAAGGACAGAAGCAGACACAGAGGCAAAGCCACGTGAGGACAGAGGCAGAGACGGGAGGGAGGTGGGAAAAAGGCCATCGATCCTCAAAACGCATGTTGCTGGGAACGCAGGCCCGGGAAACGACACGCGACCGCTCTTTCTTATTTCCCAGCGTCGTCGCTTAGAAACAAATCCACAACACGACGCGTCACGTCATTTTCTCTGAAAGCACAAACGCGCGTGTGCCAAGCAAGCGATCAAAGTAAACGTCATGCACATTCTAACCCGATTCTCAGACCAAACGCCACGTGCTAAGCCATGTTCTCCTGGCTGCCTTGGAAAGTCACCACGTCCTGGGTCCTTTTCGGACAATGGACCTCGAGGCGAGGAATGCCCACACTCTGTCCCCCAGACATCACAGTCAGATCTGTGCATCATGGGCAGTAATTTGCAGTGATGTGGACACAGGGGGGCTGGCCATCAGAAGGAGGCTCGTGGGGAGAGGCTGACATGGGACCTCCAAGCAGCAAGAACGTGAGGAAACGAGCTTTGCCTCCCGATCTGGGGGATTCTCCTCGCTGTGCTGTCCAGAGACGAGAGCCTTCCGTAAGGCCGTGTTTGGGCCATGCATGCAACATCTGAGGGTGTCAATACATATTCCTGCACATATATGTACAGATGCAAACACATGTAACACGCACATACATACACACACGTACCCATACATACATGGGCGTCCCTGACAGCTCAGTTAGTAAAGAATCTGCCTCCCATGTGGGAGACCCAGGTTCAACTCCTGGGTCGGGAAGATCCGCTGGAGAAGGGAGAGGCCACCCACTCCCGTATTCTTGGGCCTCCCTGGTGGCTCAGCTGGTAAAGAATCCGCCTGCAATGTGGGTGACCTGGGTTGGATCCCTGGGTCGGGAAGATCCGCTGGAGAAGGGATAGGCTACCCACTCCAGTGTTCTGGCCTGGAGAATTCCATGGACTCTATACGCCATGGCGTCCCAAAGAGTCAGGCATGGCTGAGCAACGGTCACAGCCCGTAATGTAACTACATACACAAATATAATATAGTTTTACTGTTAATATATAGTATTTTAATATTTTAAATTTTTACATTTTAACATTTTTCATGATATTTATTTTTAAGGATATCCAAAAATAAAAATATATATATAACTATTATTTTATATTCTTGACATCCATGTATTTGTTTATTATTTAGAAGTAAATGCTTAATATATGAAATTTAAATGTAAATATAGCGTGCTTTATGTGTTACATACGTGCAGCTTCATCCACTCAGCTGTGTCTGACTCCCTGTGATCCCGTGGACTGCAGCCTGCCAGGCTCCTCTGTTCATGGGGACTCTCCAGGCAAGAACACCGGAGGGGGTTGCTGTTTCCTCCTCCAGGGGATCTTCCCGACCCAGGGATCAAACACACGTCTCCTACGTTTCCTACACTGGCAGCTGAGGTCTTTACCACGCACCACCTGGGATTTGTGTATATATATGTGCACAGATTCCAATTTTTTGGCCACCTGATGCGAAGAGCCGACTCCTTGGAAAACACCCTGATGCTGGGAAAGATTGAAGGCAGGAGGAGAAGGGGACGACAGAGGATGAGATGGCTGGATGGCATCACTGACTCAAAGGGCATGAGTTTGAGGAAGCCCCGGGAGGTGGTGATGAATAAGGAAGCCTGGCGTGCTGCAGTCCTACCTTGGAAGACCCCCTGGAGGAGGGAAGGGCCACCTTGGAAACAACCTCACAGATGCAGACAGCTTGCTGCCACAGGTGAGGGGTGGGAGGTGAACAGAACGGGGAAAGAGGTCAGAGGCACAGACTTCCAGGTATAAGCCACACGAGGTGCAGGGGGGTGATGGCCGCTCATGCCACTATATTTATCGTATATCAGGAAGTTGCTAAGCAGTAGATATTTGCAGTCCTCATGAAAGATTGCTTGGACTCTATGCTGCAAAACAGACCAGCAATTCTTTTCTGCTTTTTCAAACTTAAACCATTTGAGATCTGTCCACAATCTATCCATTACCTTGTATATGAGTGTCCTGGATCGGCCAAAACAAACAATGTCAAATGGGATCATGACTTAAATCCACGGACATCCACCCTCCCCGAGTCCTGGAGACCAGACGTCTGAGGTCAGGGGGCCCCAGGGCTGGGCTCCCTGCAGAGGCTCCTGGGGAGGGTCCCTCCCGCCTCTTCCAGCTTCCGGGGGCTCCGTCCCTGGGCTGGTGGCCGCCTCCCTCCCGTCTCTGCGTCCGTCTCCACGTGGCTTCTCCTCTGCGACCGTGTCTCCCCTCTTCCGTGTCTTACAAGGACCCTGTCCTTGGATTTAGGGCCACCCCCAGCCAGGAGAACCTCATCTCAGACTTATCACTCCATCACAGGAAGGAAACAAAATAGAATGGACCGGAATCCAATGAAAATAAGGATAATGAAAGAAAGCAAGAGAAAACGCAAAGTGACCATCCGTGGGCATGAACCTCATATCCTTCGACAGAGCAGAAAAACGAGAAGCGCATAATACAGACGGACGACAAGGGGAAAGAAGAAGAAACGGCAAGAACGAAGCGTGACCAACACCGTCTCCTCATGTGGGCGAGGTGTCGTGACGGGGGCCACACGCTGCAGGGCTCACTTCTTGGCCAAGACAGCGTCGTAGGTGCCCCCCGTCCTCCGGCTCTGCACGTCGCGGAAGCCGGCGGGGGCCAGGAGCGCGCGGTACTGGGCGGGGGTCCGCTCGCGGCCCTCGGTCTGCACCAGCATGTTCAGCGAGTACAGCAGCGTGGTCAGGGGGCCCCGCCCGTCCGCGTCCAGCAGGCTCTCGATGACCAGGATGCCGCCACCTGCCGCGGGGAGGGTGAGGGGTTGAGCAAGGGTCACCCCAGACCCAGGACCCGCCGTGCACTCTCTCTTCACCCGGCTTCCTGCCCACACCCCCGCCGCGCAGATTAGCCCACAGCTCTGGGCATCTCCCACCCTCCCCTGCAAGATGGACCCCGACCTAGGAACCCCCTGGGACAGAGCCTGACCTAGGACCTCCCCGCAGGACAGAGCCTGACCTAGGACCCCCCTGGGACAGACCCTGACCTAGGACCCCCCTGGGACAGACCCTGACCTAGGACCTCCCCTGGGACAGAGCCTGACCTAGGACCCCCCCGGGACAGACCCTGACCTAACACCCTCCTGGGACAGACCCTGACCTAGGACCCCCCTGGGACAGACCCCGAGCTAGGACCCCCCTGGGACAGACCCCGAGCTAGGACACACAGCCATCGTCCCCTCTTCCCTCCCAGCTCCAGGGGCCAGAGTGGCCCGTAGGCGCTGGAGCGTGCACATGACTCAGCAGCGCTGTGTCTACGCACACTGCCCACCCCCCTCTGGCTGCACGGGGTGTAACCAGGAGCGTGCTCAGGCGCTTTGGCCATTATGACTCTTTCCCACCCCATGAACTGCAGCCCCACCAGGCTCCTCACGTCCATGGGACCGTCCAGGCAAAAATGCTGGAGAGGGTCGCCATGCCAGGACCCTGCCTTATGAGACACAGACAAGGACAGAAGCAGACACAGAGGCAAAGCCACGTGAGGACAGAGGCAGAGACGGGAGGGAGGTGGGAAAAAGGCCATCGATCCTCAAAACGCATGTTGCTGGGAACGCAGGCCCGGGAAACGACACGCGACCGCTCTTTCTTATTTCCCAGCGTCGTCGCTTAGAAACAAATCCACAACACGACGCGTCACGTCATTTTCTCTGAAAGCACAAACGCGCGTGTGCCAAGCAAGCGATCAAAGTAAACGTCATGCACATTCTAACCCGATTCTCAGACCAAACGCCACGTGCTAAGCCATGTTCTCCTGGCTGCCTTGGAAAGTCACCACGTCCTGGGTCCTTTTCGGACAATGGACCTCGAGGCGAGGAATGCCCACACTCTGTCCCCCAGACATCACAGTCAGATCTGTGCATCATGGGCAGTAATTTGCAGTGATGTGGACACAGGGGGGCTGGCCATCAGAAGGAGGCTCGTGGGGAGAGGCTGACATGGGACCTCCAAGCAGCAAGAACGTGAGGAAACGAGCTTTGCCTCCCGATCTGGGGGATTCTCCTCGCTGTGCTGTCCAGAGACGAGAGCCTTCCGTAAGGCCGTGTTTGGGCCATGCATGCAACATCTGAGGGTGTCAATACATATTCCTGCACATATATGTACAGATGCAAACACATGTAACACGCACATACATACACACACGTACCCATACATACATGGGCGTCCCTGACAGCTCAGTTAGTAAAGAATCTGCCTCCCATGTGGGAGACCCAGGTTCAACTCCTGGGTCGGGAAGATCCGCTGGAGAAGGGAGAGGCCACCCACTCCCGTATTCTTGGGCCTCCCTGGTGGCTCAGCTGGTAAAGAATCCGCCTGCAATGTGGGTGACCTGGGTTGGATCCCTGGGTCGGGAAGATCCGCTGGAGAAGGGATAGGCTACCCACTCCAGTGTTCTGGCCTGGAGAATTCCATGGACTCTATACGCCATGGCGTCCCAAAGAGTCAGGCATGGCTGAGCAACGGTCACAGCCCGTAATGTAACTACATACACAAATATAATATAGTTTTACTGTTAATATATAGTATTTTAATATTTTAAATTTTTACATTTTAACATTTTTCATGATATTTATTTTTAAGGATATCCAAAAATAAAAATATATATATAACTATTATTTTATATTCTTGACATCCATGTATTTGTTTATTATTTAGAAGTAAATGCTTAATATATGAAATTTAAATGTAAATATAGCGTGCTTTATGTGTTACATACGTGCAGCTTCATCCACTCAGCTGTGTCTGACTCCCTGTGATCCCGTGGACTGCAGCCTGCCAGGCTCCTCTGTTCATGGGGACTCTCCAGGCAAGAACACCGGAGGGGGTTGCTGTTTCCTCCTCCAGGGGATCTTCCCGACCCAGGGATCAAACACACGTCTCCTACGTTTCCTACACTGGCAGCTGAGGTCTTTACCACGCACCACCTGGGATTTGTGTATATATATGTGCACAGATTCCAATTTTTTGGCCACCTGATGCGAAGAGCCGACTCCTTGGAAAACACCCTGATGCTGGGAAAGATTGAAGGCAGGAGGAGAAGGGGACGACAGAGGATGAGATGGCTGGATGGCATCACTGACTCAAAGGGCATGAGTTTGAGGAAGCCCCGGGAGGTGGTGATGAATAAGGAAGCCTGGCGTGCTGCAGTCCATGGGGTCACAAAGAGTCAGACACGACTGAGCGACTGAACTGAAACACAGGAAGCGAACCAGACCCCACACAGCATCCCCTGCGGAGGAAACTCATCGTTTCCGTGACCTTGGAGACGCTGAGCCTTGCATATTCTAAATGGAAAAACTACGCTGCTTGGCAACTTTATATTTTTTTTCTTCTTTTAACTAACTTTTTATGGACATATAGCTTCTTTACAACGTTGCGTTTGTTTCTGCCACACAGCAAAGGGAATCAGCCGTATGTGGCTGTGTGCTGAGTCGCCTGAGCTGTGTCTGACTCTGTGCAACCCCACGGACTGCAGCCCGCCAGGCTCCTTTGTCCATGGGATTCTCCAGGCTGCGGATACCTATATATCCGTTCCTTGGCAAATTTCCTGTTTGTACTTGCTTTTTCTTCCTTTTGGATGACATCAGGTATGGACCAGAACAAGGCAAACAAATAATAATGATACTAGGGGCCATTGAGGGACGTCCTCAGAGGTCTGCTGGCTAAGACTCTGAACACTCAAACCAGGGGACCCGGGTTCCACGTCTGGTCAGGGAACCAGATCCCACCTGCCACACCTAAGAGTTTGCAAGCCACAACGAAAGATCCCGTATCCCACAACGAAGATGGAAGATCTCCAGTGCTGTGGCTAAGGCCGAACACAGCTAAAGAAATGAATCACTAAAAATAAATTTAAAGGACCAAGGTTTCAAAGATCTCTCTACACAAAGTGGAAAAAAAAAACATTTACCACCAAGTCACTTCAGGATGCATTGAGACATAAATAATTCACTTTTGCTCAACACACTTCCCAGAGCTCCCCCACCGAAGAGCTCTAGACGCACCCTCCATGAACGGCCTCACTTATGAAAATGATGCCGTACTTTGAGAACCGCGACTTCGCGGGGCGGGAAATGGAAGAGTGTGGCCAAAAAAGAGAGATGATATGAGGGATGGCGATGTCTCGAACAGTAAAGCAGCCTCCAGAGGTCGGCCGGAACTCTGGCCTCCTCACACACAGAGGCGCGTCTGCGTCCCCGTGATGGGCTTTGTGAGCCCTCGGCACGTCGGGACACCGGAACCTCTGCCCTGAGTGGAGCCCCAGCCCGGCGCCCAGCGGCCCTGCCACCTACCTGTCCTGCAGGCCCGAGACAGTCTCTGCAGCAGGTGGCAGCACTTGGCATCGGTCCAGTCATGCAGGACCCTGGCCAGGATATACAGGTCCGCCTCCGGGAGGGGGTCTTTGAAGAAATCCCCTGCAACACAGATGCGGAGTCCCCTTATCAGCCTGCCTGTCAATTCCACGTGAGCACACCTATGCCCAGAGAGGCGGGTCACTGGTACACGCAGACCTGCCCCCAGATCCCCCCAGCTGCTGACCTCCCGAAACAGACGATGCTGAGACGACTCTGAACGATGGGATACTCCTTTCAGGCCCCCTTTCCGCATCAGCTCTGGACGACGGTTTTATTTTTACTCGATTTCAGAAACTCTCGTGTAAGTAGCACCCTTAAAGCAGCGGTCCCCAGCCTTCCTGGGCTTCCCAGGGGGCTGAGATGGTCAAGAATCCGTCTGCAATGCAGGAGACCAGGGTTGGATCCCTGGGTGGGGGAGATTCCCCCTGGAGAAGGGCATGGCAACCCACTCCAGCATTCTCGACGGGAGCGTCCCCATGGACAGAGGAGCCTGGCGGGCTACAGTCTGGGCACTGCAAAGAGTCGGACACGACTGAGCAACGAACGCTTTCATGTCACGTCCACCTCGTTTTCCCGGCTTCCAAAGCCTCCTCCTTTTTCTACTCTTTTTTCTTTAAACCAGTGGGGCCTGTAGTGTCTTTCCTGGTTTCTTTTTTCTCCGTCTCTTTTTCTTTCTTCTCTTTTCTCTTTCTCAGCCTGCCTTCTGCCGCCCCTTTCTTTCTTTCTTGCACTGGGTCTTGCAGCATGTAGAAACTCAGCTCCTGGACCAGGAGAGGAACCAGGGCCCCCTGTACTGGAAGCTCGCAGTCTTAGCCTCTTGGGCCACAAGGAAGTCCCCCAAAGTCTCCTTCTTTGCCGCATTCCCCAGGTGAGGCACAGAACTAACACCGTCAGCACACGCATCTCCAAGAAGACGCCCTAGAGGTGGTTAACATCTCCAAGAAGATGCCCTACAGGGCATCTTAACCACGGTTAAGATCACGCTGAGGTCCTCCTTCTGAGCACAAAATCGAAGGGGGGCTCCCCAAACTCAGTTATTCAGATTCAGTATATTTTAATTCAACGGTTTAAAAAAAATCCAACATAAAGATCCCCATTCCCCGTGCCCCCCCAAAAAAGAAAACTTCCTGATGATCTAAATTTAAGAATTTTAGATAGATAAAGGCAGCATCCAGTCCTTCAAGGACACAGTCTGGCACACCTTGAAATCCGCCTGTCGGACGCAGAGTCATCGGAAAGGAGCTGACCTTTCACCCGGGTCAGAGCCCCCCCATCCCCCTCATTGGCCCTGGATGGCCTGTCCCTTTAGATGCCCTGAACTTGGAGGTGAACTTTTTAAAAAAATAAAATAATTAATTCCCCTGTTGTCCAGCGGTTAGGACTCCGTGCTTTCATTACCAAGAAAACAGGTTCAACCCCCAGGCAGGGAACTAAGATCCCACAAGCTGCATCCCAGGGCCAAAATCATAACAATAATCATAATCATAACAGGGAGTTCTTGGCAGAGCTCAGAGTGGACAGAAATGAGACCCCCCACCTGCTGTCTTCCTCCTGAGACAGCAGAGAAAAAGAGGCAGGAACAGCCAATTTCGTCTACACACGGGGGTAGAGGGTGTCTGCAGCTCAGACCTTGGTACCGAAGTGACGGCCCGCAGCTGGGAACCGCGCCCCACGTTTCCAAGGCAACCACAAGTCCCTCGCAGCGGTCGGCAAAGCTGCCGTGGTTCCTGAGCCTTGGGACGTCTGAGGAGCTTCTGTCTTTTCAGTCAATAACTGTCCCCTCACTTTGCCTTCAACCCACGTCACTCATTGCCACTCGTATACGAGCTGGTTGTAGATACCTGGTGAGTTTCCCGAGACAGCAGTAAGAAATGCCCAGAGACCAGGACACCCATCCTCCCGGAGTCCTGGAGACCAGACGTCCGAAGTCAAGGGGTCCCAGGCCTGAACTCTCTGCAGAGGGTCCAGGGGAGGGTCCTTCCCGCCTCTTCCGGCTTCTGGGGGCTCCGGGCGTCCATCCCTGGGCTGGTGGCCGCCTCCCTCCCGTCTCTGCCTCCGTCTCCCCGTGGCTTCTCCTCTGTGTCTGTCTCTCTTCTTCTGTGTCTTATAAGGACCCCGTCCCTGGGTTTAGGGCCCCCCCATCCAGGAGGACCTCATCTCAGACCTGCACTCCATCACCTCTGCAGACACCTTATTTCCTAAAGTCCTGTTTACAAACTCTGGGTGAGGAGACACACTGAACTCAGTACAACAATCAGGAAAGAATTAACTGCAAGGAAAACAAGACCCTCCCACCCTTCCCCAGCTGCCCTGCATCACAGTTCAAGGTTTAAATGCCCATGTGCTCAGCCGTGTCCGACTCTTTCGTGACCCTGTGGACTGTAGCCCACCAGGCTCCTCTGTCCATGGGGATTCTCCAGGCAAGAAAGCTGGAGTGGGCTGCCATTTCTTTCCCTAGGGGATCTTCCCGACATGGGGATCGAACCCGCATCTCTCGTGTCTTCTGCTCTGGCGGGTGGATTCCTTACCACTGAGCCGCCTGGAAGCTCCGTTTTAAGGGGGGTGTATTTGGACGGTCCAGAAAGGCACGCTGAACGCCCAGCGTCTCCGTCTCCCCAGCCCGCCAGGACCCATCTGTTTCCCCGTGGACACAAACAGTGTTCCAGACACCCACCTTCATGGAAGCTGATCCGCTCGTCCTCCCAGGCTGAGAAATGTCTCTTTGCCATCTGCACCACTCCTGGGATGTCAAACACGATGACCCGACATCCTGGGTACAGGGACACGCACACCTTGGCCAGAGCCCCAGAACCGCCTGCAAGAGGATATGGACTGTGACGGGCCCCAGACCTGGGCGGTACCCACAGTCTGGTCTCCATGGTGACAGGCTCACTTACAAAGCCCTGCGTCTAAGGCATCTTCCTGGCTGGACCAACCCACACACCAACCTTCCATGTAGACTCTGAGCTGATGGCTTCCTCTTGTCCACCCAAGGGCAGATGACGGCCAGGCAGAGGAAGACCCTGGGCAGATGCTAGGGGAAGACGTGCCCATGTCTGCCTGTGGGAGACGTTTCTGGGGGACACCCGGGTGAGGAAATGGAGACGTTGCTCCAGATGCCAGCAGCGTGAACATCCCACAGTCAGGGGAATCTGCTTTTATAAGATAACCTCAACCTAAAGGTCCATCGACGGAGGTATGGATAGAGACGATGGCGTACACATACACAGTGGAATATCACGCAGCCATGAAAAAGAACCAAACGGGGCCACCTGCCGCAGGGCGGAGGGACCCAGAGACGATTGTGCTCAGTGAAGTTCGTCAGACAGAGAGAGACAAATACCACGTGACGTCACTCCTACGTGGAACCTAAAATGCCATGCAAATGAACTCAGGCGCAAAACAGAAACAGACTCTCAGACATGGGAAAGAAACACACGGGGAAAGAGCAGAGGGATAAATGCAGAGACTGGGACGGACGTGGGCGCACGACTATAAATCACGCTGGTACTTGACAAGTTCCTAGTGCACAGCACAGGGAATTCCACTCAATATAGCGAGCCCCTGTGCTGAGTCACATCAGTTGTGTTCAACTCTGCAACCCCATGGACCGTAGCCCCTCCTCCCCCCAGGCTCCTCTGTCCACGGGATTCTCCAGGCAAGAATCCTGGAGTGGGTTGCCAGGCCCTCCTCCAGGGGATCTTCCCGACCCAGGGATCGAACCCAGGAGTCCTGCTGTGCAGGCGGATTCCTCACCATCTGAGCCGCCAGGGAAGCCCTACGGTCTATAAACTGAGTTCCAGACCCAGCTCCGAGGTCCGGGGCGGACACTCACCCCCGAGGTCGCAGATGAGCGGGAAGGGGGACAGGTCAAAGGCGGCCAGCACCCTCGCCCCCTCCAGCCTCCACACGTCCTGCAGGCCTTGCATGAACCGGAGCCTTTCGTCCTCGGACCTGGAACACAACGAGACGAGCCCATGAGAACTGCGTGGAGTCCGGTGGGCGTCACCCTGAGCAACGACCCGGGGGCCCCTGAGCTGAGCAGAGACCCGGGTCCTCCACCCACCGGAGGGGAGCGCCAGGCCACCGGGTAAGCTGTGCAGTGCGGGAGGCTGGAGGCCGCTGGGGGTGTCCACACAGGCTGGGGGACGGGGCTGGGCATGATGGGGATTCAGGGCGGTGGAGACAAGTGTGGGGGAGCTGGGTCCCAGAAGGAGGGGGGAGGAGGGTCTTGGGAGGGGACAGAGGTGAGAAGGAGCTGGTGGGTGGGGGGAGGTGGGCAGTGAGGGTCTCCTGGGGGCCGCCTCTCTCCCCTCACCCTCTGCAGAGGCTGCTCTGTGGTTTTGGAGTCAGTGGGGCGGTAGGGAGGCAGGGAGGAATATACGGGGTGCAGAACAGGCCCCAGGTCTCAGGACCCTCAGCAGTGACCACCCTCCCCGTTAATCCTTGGTTCATTGCCTGCCCCACCCGGGGAGCAGCCCCCACACACTGCAGACAGTCACGAAGCCATCAGCATCGTCTGACTTGTCGTCACGAAGTCACCGGGACGGTCTCGCCCCTGTGGCATCATACGTCATCTGACGAGTCACCCACAGCTCATGCTGCTGCTGCCTGCAAAGCCCAGGCTTGTCTTTCCACAGCCTCCCCTAGAGGATTTCCCTGCTCATTCTGGACGGATCAAACCAGTGCCTAACTTTTCTACTAGAGTATTACTCAGCCAAGAAAAAGGAAAGATTACTGCCATTGATGGCAGCGTGGATGGAGAAAGAGGCTATTATACTAAGGATAGGAACTCAGAGAGAGAAAGACAGGTGCTATACCACCGGCAGGCACGGACTAGAAATTCATGCAAATCAACCATTTTACCAACACACTCACAAACTTAGAAAGTGTTCATCTCTCAGTCCTGTCTGCCTCCTTGCAACCCCACAGACTGTAGCCCGCCAGTCCATGAGATTCTCCAGGCAAGAACACTGGAGTGGGTTGCCATGTCCATCTCCAGGGGATTTTCACGACCCAGAGTTTGAAGACAGATCTCCACCATTGCGTGGGGATTCTTTACAGTCTCAGCCAGCAGGGAAGACCTAAGCTTTGAAAACCAACTAATAATTATCAAAAATTTTTTTAAAAGGGAGAAAGGAAAAATTGAGTTGGCTAACAACAAATACAGTTTGGGCAAGCATCCTCAAGCACTTCCGTCGTGTCCAAGTTTTTGTGACCCGATGGGCCATTTCCCACCAGGCTGCTGTATCCATGGGATTTTCCCAAGCATGAATGTGTGTGTCACAGGTGATGAAAATGGACCTATTGAGTAGCGTGGGGGCAGTCTGGTGAACACACAGTAACCAGCTTATATGGGCAAAAGAACCGAAAAAAGAATATACACGTGTCTGTGTCTAAATGAACCAACTTCCTACACATCTGAAACAAACCCTATCACTGATCCTCAGCTCTGCTGCTGCTGCTGAGTCGCTTCAGTTGTGTCTGACTCTGTGCGGCCTCATAGACGGCAGCCCACCAGGCTCCCCCGTCCCTGGGATTGTCCAGGCAAGAACACTGGACTGGGTTGGCATTTCCTTTTCCAGTGCATGAAAGTGAAAAGTCAAAGGGAAGTCGCTCAGTCCTGTCCGACCCTCAGCGACCCCATGGAAAGGCTGCAGTCCATGGGAGTTTCCAGGCAAGAGGACTGGAGTGGGGCGCCTTGCCTTCTCCGATCCTCAGCTCGGCTCCAATTTAAAGAAACAACGAAAAAACGAAGGTGGGCGGTGGGGGTGGGGGGAACAAAAGCATTGCCTGGAGTATTGCTGCCACCTTGTGCCCTGTTGGAGTAACAGCGGCTATAAAAGCTGTGTTGACGGGCACTTATTCCCAAGCTCTGCAGGGCTCCAAGCACTACTGGGCTCCTAGAAGGCGGCCAGCGAACAAGAACTCAAAACTGGGCGGATGATCACGAAGCCAATGGCAACAGGCACCTTTAACCTGCACTCATTGAGAGCAAATCACAGGAAATGATCTCAACACAGGCAAACACTAGGGAAGGGAACCACAGACGGGCTCCAAATAGGAAAAGGAGTACGTCAAGGCTGTATGTTGTCACCCTGCTTATTTAACTTCTATGCCGAGTACATCATGAGAAACGCTGGGCTGGACGAAACACAAGCTGGAATCAAGATTGCCGGGAGAAATGTCAATAACCTCAGATATGCAGATGACACCACCCTTATGGCAGAAAGTGAAGAGGAACTAAAAAGCCTCTTGATGAAAGTGAAAGAGGAGAGTGGAAAAGCTGGCTTAAAGCTCAACATTCAGAAAACTAAGATCATGGCATCTGGTCTCATCACCTCATGGAAAATAGATGGGGAAACAGTGGAAACAGTGTCAGACTTTATTTTGGGAGGCTCCAAAATCACTGCAGATGGTGACTGCAGCCGTGAAATTAAAAGACGCTTGCTCCTTGGAAAGAAAGTTGTGAACAACCTAGATGGCATATTGAAAAGCAGAAACATGACTTTGCCAACAAAGGTCCGTCTAGTCAAGGATATGGTTTTTCCTGTGGTCATGTATGGATGTGAGGGTTGGACTGTGAAAAAAGCTGAGCACCGAAGAATGGATGCCTTTGAACTGTGGTGTTGGAGAAGACTCTTGAGAGTCCCCTGGACTGCAAGGAGATCCAACCTGTCCATCCTAAAGGAGATCAGTCCTGGGTGTTCATTGGAAGGACTGATGTTGAAGCTGAAACTCCAATAGTTTGCCCACTTGATGCAAGGAGCTGACTCATTGGGAAAGCCCCTGATGCTGGGAAAGATTGAAGGTGGGAGAGGAAGGGGACGACAGAGGGTGAGATGGCTGGATGGCATCACTGACTCGATGGACGTGAGTCTGAGTGAACTCCGGGAGTTGGTGATGGACAGGGAGGCCTGGCGTGCTGCAGTCCACGGGGTCGCAAAGAGTCGGACACGACTGAGAGACGGAACTGAGCTCCTGGCCCAGCAATCTCGCCTCGAGGCATATACCTGGAGAAAACCATAATTTGAAAAGATCCAGGCACCTCGATGATCATACCAACACTAGTCACAATATTCAAGACGTGGAAGCAAGCAAGCTGTCCATCGACAGAGGCGCAGGTGAGGAAGGCGTGGAATATGACGCAGATGAAGAAGCCGTGCTGTACACCACCATGGAATATGACTCAGCCGCAAAAGGAGAAAGAAGCCAGGTGTACTTAGCATAACAGAACCACTTTGCCTGGATGAAGAACGCGCAGCATCTGGGATTACTAGCGCGAGGCGAACCAGACTTCAGTGCAGAGTCACTTGGCACCAGTCAGAATGGCTGTTGTAAACAACTCCACAAACACTCAGTGCTGAAGAGTCTGCGGAGGAAACAGCATTCTCCTCCTACCCCCCGGGAATGCAGACAGTGCCAAGCACTATGGATAACACTGTGGATGCTCCTCAAACAATTAAAAGAGAGAGAGAGAGAGATGGCAATCTGAACACCTCATAACACCACACTCAACAAGAATCTGCAAACAGTCTAAGACCTAGATGGAAGGACGGGCTCTATGCATTTCTTAGGGGAAATACACGTGGGACACATGTTGACACCCACCCGTTAGAATCCCTGGTAACTCAGCTGCTAAAGAATCTGCACGTAATGCGGGAGACCCCTGGTTCGATTCCTGGGTTGGGAAGATCCCCTGGAGAAGGGGATAGGCTACCCATGTCCAGGATTCTTAGGCTTCCCTGATAGCTCAGGTGGTAAAGAATCCACCTGCAATGCGGGAGACCTGGGTTCGATCCCGGGGTCGGGAAGATCCCCTGGAGAAGGGAAAGGCCACCCACTTCAGTATTCTGGCCTGGAGAATCCCGTGGATTGTATAGTCCACGGGGCCACAGAGAGTCAGACTCGACTGAGCGACTTTCAGTTACAAGAATGAAAACTAAACCCAAAATGAAAACAGGACCTAATTAACCTTAAAAGCATTTCCACAGTCAGGACATCCTCAAGGAAAGAGAAATCCCTAAAATTTTTGGGGGGGGGATCATTTTCAAACGAAGATATCTGCCAGAAATTCATCTCCAAAACATACAAACAGCTCCTGCACCTCAGTGTCAAAAACACAACTAACCCATGAAAAAAAAGGGGGGGCCAGAGATAGAAATGGATGTTTCTTCCAAGAAACTATCGAGGTTGTTTTAGATTCATGAAAAGTACTTGGCACCAGGAATTATAAAGTAGAGGCAGATCAAATTCCATCAAGGTATCGCCTCACACAGCTGAGAATGATCATGGTCAAGCCCTCGACACACATCCAGTTCTGCAGACGTGGTGGAAGAGCAGGGGACCCTCCTCTGGGGATGCTGGGAATCCAGACAGGTGACGGGCGTCATGCGGGGCAGCGTAGGGGGCGCCTGAAACAATGAAAGCCAGAACGAAATGGGAATATTCCCCAAGACCGTACACACAGACGCACTTCAGGAAAGACCGAGGTCTAAATCAGAGGACCAAGACTGTGAGCTTCTGGAGGAAAAAACAGTGAGGACAGCCTTTCCATCCACTCAGAGTGATGAAATATATATGCCAAAAGTAAGAAAACAGGACACAGTTATCTGCAAAAGAATTTGCACAGCACGGGGAGTCCCAGATGAAAAGATAATGCTCAGAATGGCAAACAATCTTTGCAAACCAAGATACCCACGGAGAAGTCGTGTCCGAAACACAGAAACAGCTTGTGCGGCTCTGTGTCAAACACACACACACACACACACACACAAAAACAGGAAATAAAGGGGACATAGATTGAAATGGGTATGTCTTCCGAGAAGGCAGAGAGATTGCATTCAGTTCAGTTCAGTTCAGTTCAGTTCAGTCGCTCAGTCGTGTCCGTCTCTTTGCGATCCCATGAACCGCAGCACGTCAGGCCTCCCTGTCCATCACCATCTCCCGGAGTTCACTCAGACTCACGTCCATCGAGTCTGTGATGCCATCCAGCCATCTCATCCTCGGTCGTCCCCTTCTCCTCCTGCCCCCAATCCCTCCCAGCATCAGAGTCTTTTCCAATGAGTCAACTCTTCGCATGAGGTGGCCAAAGTACTGGAGTTTCAGCTTAAGCATCATTCCTTCCAAAGAAATCCCAGGGCTGATCTCTTTCAGAATGGACTGGTTGGATCTCCTTGCAGTTCAAGGGACTCTCAAGAGTCTTCTCCAACACCACAGTTCAAAAGCATCAATTCCTTGGCACTCAGCTTTCTTCACAGTCCAACTCTCACATCCATACATGACCACAGGAAAAACCATAGCCTTGAGTAGACGGAACTTAGTCAGCAAAGTAATGCCTCTGCTTTTGAATATGCTGTCTAGGTTGGTCATAACTTTTCTTCCAAGGACAAGCGTCTTTTAATTTCATGGCTACAGTTAGGGACATGAAAACGTGCTAAGCGTCACTGCTTATTAGAGAGAGGCCACTTAAAAGTCCGGTGAGGTATCTTATCACTGGACACCTTGCCCATCTTGTGAGAACGGGCATCTCACAAAATCTCCAAAAATAAACGCTGAAGAGGGTGTGGAGGGGACAGAGCCCCCCTGCGCTGTTGCTGGGAATGGAAAATGGTCCGTGAAGGAGGGAGAAGAGTATGGGAGTCCTTCAGAAAAGGAAACAGTAAAGCATCTTAGCACACACTCACCCCGACCCCGGGCACAGAGCCAGAGAAACCCCAGGGTTTCCAAAATATAGGTACCCTCGGGAGGTCACAGCCGCACCAGGAAAATAACCAGGACACGGAAACAGCCTGAGTGTTCAGGGACAGGTGAACGGGTAATGAAGTGGAGGCCACACAGAGGTGACGAACCATTAACTCAGCCATGGGCGAGCAGGGGAGAATGCCATGTCCAGTCTGGGAGAAGGAAGCAGAGATGATCAGACCTAGAGAAGCAAGGCAGAGAAGGCAATGGCACCCCACTCCAGTACTCTCGCCTGGAAAATCCATGGACGGAGGAGCCTGGTGGGCTGTAGTCCATGGGGTCACTGAGAGTCGGACACGACTGAGCGACTTCACTTTCACTTTTCTCTTTCATGCACTGGAGAAGGAAATGGCAACCCACTCCAGTGTTCTTGCCTGGAGAGTCCCAGGGACGGGGGAGCCTGGTGGGCTGCTGCCTATGGGGTCACACAGAGTCGGACACGACTGAAGCAACTCAGCAGCAGCAGCAGAGAAGCAAGGGAGACAGGGTGAAGTAGCATACGAGACCACTTGTGGCTGGAATCTAACAATGGATAGAAACCAACTGCTTTACCCAACAGAAACAGAGAAAAGAAACTTATGTCCCCAAATGCATCTTACGGGTGAGGGGCCTGGTGCCATTCTGAGTTCTGAGACATTCCTTTCTCTCATTAACAGACTGCTGGTGACTATATAACATCCAGCTGAAGACTAGCAGGGGGGCACTCTTTCTGCCCCCTTCTGATGCCTATGTCAGAAGCTTTCTCTATCTCCTTTATACTTTAATAAAACTTTATTACACACACACACAAAAAGAATCTTATGCTTATAGAAACAAAAAAAGTTAGTGATGAGGGATCCATTAAGAGTTTGCTAATAACACGGCTATGGTTTTTCCTGTGGTCGTGTATGGATGTGAGAGTTGGACTGTGAAGAAGGCTGAGCACCGAAGAATTGATGATTTTGAACTGTGGTGTTGGAGAAGACTCTTGAGAGACCCTTGGACTGCAAGGAGATCCAAGCAGTCCATTCTGAAGATCAGCCTTGGGATTTCTTTGGAAGGAATGATGCTGAGGCTGAGACTCCAGTACTTTGGCCACCTCATGTGAAAGAGTTGACTCACTGGAAAAGAGTCTGACGCTGGGAGGGATTGGGGGCAGGAGGAGAAGGGGACGACCGAGGATGAGATGGCTGGATGGCATCACTGACTCGATGGATGTGAGTCTGAGTGAACTCCGGGAGATGGTGATGGACAGGGAGGCCTGGCGTGCTGCGATTCATGGGGTCGCAGAGTCGGACACGACTGAGCGACTGAACTGAACTGAACTGAATAACACATATATTTGTTCATGCTGAGTGGCTCAATGGTGTCTGACTCTTTGTGACCCCATGGACTGTAGCCCACCAGGCTCCTCTGTCTGTGGGATTCCCCAGGCAACAATACTGGAGTGGGTTGCCATGCCCTCCTCCAGGGGATCTTCCCGACCTGGGGATCAAAGCCTCATCTCCTGCATTGCAGGCAGATTCTTTATCCACCGAGCCACCAAATTAACATAATCAAACAGATGATCAAAAATGACCTACTGAACAGCCATACAGCGTCTACGGAACACACTCTAACCACCCACATGGCGGAAAAATAAAGAAGAGAGAAACATCTATGTGTAATGAGATCCAAGTTCCTGTACGCTTGAAACAAACGCCAACATTGCGCAAATGAAGCGTTCTGCGATGTAAACTAACATTTCTACTACAAACAAAAGCGGGGCAAAACAGTTTATGGAGAAATGCTGCCACTGCGTGGCTGGGCTTTGTAAAGACAAATATAAAAGCTCTGTTTCAGTTCAGTTCAGTCGCTCAGTCGTGTCTGACTCTTTGCGATCCCATGAATCGCAGCACGCCAGGCCTCCCTGTCCATCACCAACTCCCGGAGTTCACTCAGACTCACATCCATT
Organism: Litocranius walleri; assembly: GCA_006410535.1. Classification (NCBI taxonomy): domain Eukaryota; kingdom Metazoa; phylum Chordata; class Mammalia; order Artiodactyla; family Bovidae; genus Litocranius; species Litocranius walleri. The sequence goes on along the minus strand of SJYG01000424.1, from coordinate 1,923,055 downwards.
GAGTAAGTGATGCCATCCAGCCATCTCATCCTCTGTCGTCCCCTTCTCCTCTTGCCCCCAATCTCTCCCAGCATCAGAGTCTTTTCCAATGAATCAACTCTTCGCATGAGGTGGCCAAAGTACTGGAGTTTCAGCTTCAGCATTATTCCTTCCATAGAAATCCCAGGGCTGATCTCCTTCAGAATGGACTGGTTGGATCTCCTTGCAGTCCAAGGGACTCTCAAGTGTCTCCTCCAACACCATAGCTCAAAAGCATCAATTCTTCAGCGCTCAGCCTTCTTCACAATCCAACTCTCACATCCATACATGACCACAGGAAAAACCATAGCCTTGACTACAGGGACCTTTGTTGGCAAAGTAATGTCTCTGCTTTTCAATATGTTAAGTGTCATTAAATTGAAGGCAGGAGAGGAATTGATGCTTTTGAACTTTGGTGCTGGAGAAAACGCTTGAGAGTCCCTTGGATCCAACCAGTCCATCCTAAAGGAAATCAGTCCTGAATGTTCATTGGCAGGACTGATGCTGAAGCTGAAACTCCAATACTTTGGCCACATGATGTGAAGAGCTGATTCATTGGAAAAGACCTTGATGCTGGGAAAGACTGAGGGCAGGAGGAGAAGGAGATGACAGAGGATGAGATGGTCGGATGGCATCACCGACTTGATGGACATGAGTTTGAGCAAGCTCCAGGAGTTGGTGATGGACAGGGAGGCCTGGCATGCTGCAGTCTGTGGGGTCACAAAAAGTTGGACACAAGTGAGTGACTGAGCTGAACTATATATATTAGTATAATGAATAATCAAAAAAAAGAAGAAAACAGGACCTCATCTACCTGAAGAGCATTTGCACAGCAAAAAAAGTCCTGAACGAGAGAAGCAGACAGTGTTCAGACTGCCAAAAAAAAAAAAAAAAGGACTTGCAAATGAAAACACAGGAAATTCAACTCCAAAACTTATAAAGAGCTCATGCATCTCAATGACAAACACAGACAACCCAAAGGGAAAAAAATATATATATATATATATATATGCCAAAGATCAAAATGGATATCTCGTCCAAGAAGGCATACGGGTTGGCATCAGGTCCATAAAAAGATGCTCAGCATCAGCAATTATTAGAGAGAAGCAAATCGAAAGTGCAATGACGCAGCCCTCCGAGCAGGTCAGAATGGCCGTCTTCAGTAAGATAGCTCTACAAAGGTGAAGTGAGGCAAAGGGCAGACAAAAAGCGGAATGCTCCTGCACTCTCGCTGGGACGCTCAACTGGAGCGGCAAACGTGGAAAACGGCATGGAGGTTTCTTACAAAGCTTCAGTATCCAGACACCGTACAAGCCAGGCGTCCCACTTCTGGGCTCAGATCCAGAGAACAAGGCATATTTCAAAATAATACACGCTTCCCTGTTTTCGGGGCAGCACAATGCACAATGGCCAAGATACCGAATCCGCCAAAACGTCCATTGACAGGAAATGGAAGGCAGAATTCTAAGGCCTCTGTACAGGAACGCGGCTCACCCACAGAGCGGAACGGAAGAAGGCCGCTGCCAGCAGCCTGGACGGCCGAGTGGGTACCGTGCCAAGTGACGGAAGTCGGACAAGGACAGGCGTCACATAACCACGACGGGGGCTCTCGGTGTTCACAAACGGACTGATTGACACAGCAGGGCTGGACTCTGAAACGGAGTAAAGAAACTTATGTGCAAAAGGCACTCAGTTGTGTCCAACTCTTTGTGACCCCAAGGACTATACAGTCCATGGGATTCTCCAGGCCAGAATCCTGGAGTGGGTGGCCTTTCCCTTCTCCAGGGGATCTTCCCAACCCAGGGATCAAAGCCAGATCTCCCAACATTGCAGGCGGATTCTTTACCAGCCGAGCCAGCACGGAAGCCCGAGAATCCTGGAGTGGGCAGCCTCTCCCTTCTCCAGGGGAATCTTCCCGACCCAGGAATCGAACTGGGGTCTCCTGCATTGCAGGTGGATTCTTTACCAGCTGAGCCACCAGGGAAGCTCAAAGGAACTTATGACTATCAAAAAAACACAAAATTACGAGAAAGTGGCAAATGAAAGATTAGCAATGAACATATACATGCTCATAAATTGATCAAAAAGGCTGTGCTAAATTGCACAGGGCGGTCTACTGAGCATGATATAATTACCTCTGGGAGAAAAAGAACCCAAATAAGAAAGAAACCTCTATGTATAAGTGAATCAAACTCCCGAATACCTGAAAAAAAAGAGACACCACGTGGAAACTCAACTCCACTCCAATACAAAGCAAGGACGAAAAAAAAAAAAAAAAAAAAAAAAAAGGCGGCCGTGAAGAAATGCTGCCACCTCGTGTCCGAGTTTGGAACAACAACCTAGAGGCTGCGCCGCCCTTGACCTTCACGCGGTCTCCTCGGCTCTAAGTGTGAAATTGCTGCCCTCCGAGAAGCCTTCTAGGGGCGGTCAGCGGAAAGAGCCCAACACTGGGCAAGGTACAGGAATCCCAGCTCAAGAGGCACCTTTAGCTCACACCCCCGTTCAGCAAATCACATGAAAAGATGCCAGCATCACTACTGAAAGTGTTAGTTGCTCAGTGGTGTCTGACTCTCTGCAACCCCACGGGCCGTAGCCCATCGGGCTCTTCTGTCCATGGGATTCTCCAGGCCAGAAAACTGGCGTGGGTCGCCACGCCCTCTTCCAGGGGATCTTCCCGACCCAGGAATCGAACCCAGGTCTCCTGCAATGCAGGCGGATTCTTTACCAGCTGACCCACCAGGGAAGTTGCTGAATGTTACGGAAATGCAAATCACATCTACAACAGGTATATCATCTCGCACCGGCCAGAACTGCCACTATCAAAACTCTACAAACATTACATGTTGGAGAGCTTGTGGAGAAAAAGGAGCCCCCTGCAGTTTTGGTGGGAATCTGTACTTGTGCAGGTGTTATGGAAAACGGTATGGAATGTTCTTAAAAAGCTAGAGATAGAGCTATCGTGCCATCCTGTGGTCTCGCTGCTGGGGCAGACACCTGGAGAAAACCATAACTAGAAAAGACACGTGCAGCCCGGCGTTCATCAAAACACTATTCACAACAGCAAAGACACAGAAGCAACCTCAGGAATGCAGAAAGAAGATGCGGTGTGTACACAGGGTGGGATATTAATCAGTTGTTACAAAATGAGACAATGTGTATAGTTGCGTAACTGAATCCCTTTACTGTAGAGTGGAAATTAATGGGACATTGTAAGTCAACACTACCGCTGTCACATTTCAAGCAGCCTAGACGCCCATCGACAGACGAATGAATAAAGAATTTGTGGCACATAGCGACTTAGCCGCAGCAGCAGCATATACAATGGAATATTACTCAGCCACGAAAAGGAGCACCTTTGAGTCAGTTCTAATGAGGTGGAGGAACCTGGAGCCTGTTACTCAGAGGGAAGCAAGTCAGAAAAAGAAACATCTTCTACTGAGACATACGCGTGGAATCTAGAAAGACGGTACTCATGAGCGCATTTGCAGGGCATCAGTGGAGACGCAGACATAACCGAACAGAGTTACGGACATGGGGAGGTAGGGAGAAGCATTTGCAGGGCATCAGTGGAGATGCAGACATAACCGAACAGAGTTACGGACATGGGGAGGTAGGGAGAAGCATTTGCAGGGCATCAGTGGAGATGCAGACATAACCGAACAGACTTACAGACATGGGGAGGTAGGGAGAAGCATTTGCAGGGCATCAGTGGAGATGCAGACATAACCGAACAGACTTACGGACATGGGGAGGTAGGGAGAAGCATTTGCAGGGCATCAGTGGAGATGCAGACATAACCGAACAGACTTACGGACATGGGGAGGTAGGGAGAAGCATTTGCAGGGCATCAGTGGAGATGCAGACATAACCGAACAGAGTTACGGACATGGGGAGGTAGGGAGAAGCATTTGCAGGGCATCAGTGGAGATGCAGACATAACCGAACAGACTTACGGACATGGGGAGGTAGGGAGAAGCATTTGCAGGGCATCAGTGGAGATGCAGACATAACCGAACAGAGTTACGGACATGGGGAGGTAGGGAGAAGCATTTGCAGGGCATCAGTGGAGATGCAGACATAACCGAACAGACTTACGGACATGGGGAGGTAGGGAGAAGCATTTGCAGGGCATCAGTGGAGATGCAGACATAACCGAACAGAGTTACGGACATGGGGAGGTAGGGAGAAGCATTTGCAGGGCATCAGTGGAGATGCAGACATAACCGAACAGACTTACGGACATGGGGAGGTAGGGAGAAGCATTTGCAGGGCATCAGTGGAGATGCAGACATAACCGAACAGA
>SJYG01000424.1:1897867-1918728 GCA_006410535.1 Litocranius walleri | reverse complement strand
GGGGGCTGGGAGCAAGCCAAGGGGGGGGGGCGGGGGGGGGGGGGGGGAGGGAGTTTCAAGAGGGAGGGGACGCAGGTAAACCCATGGCTGATTCATGCGGATGTCTGGCAGAAACCCCCACAGCACTACAAAGTGGTTATCCTTCAATGAGAAATATAGCAATTTAATTCTAAAGCAGGACGCCAAGCAGGACGCTATCGGAGTGGGTGGGCGGCATCACCTGTAGATGGCAGAGAAGAGCTCCTCGGACGGGATCCCAAAGGCTTTCGGATACTGGTTCCTCCCTTCCCTGAAACCAAGGAGGAGACCGTCACTGAGGCCCCGAGACGTCACTGCCCTCCGTTCACGCAGCCTTGCGCTCACAGACCTTACCCTGGCACCACAGACGGCCTCCGTCGGAAACAAGTAAGCCAAGACGACTCAGGAACCGTTTTCCAGTTTGCAGTTCCGTTCAGTCGCTCAGTCGTGTCCGACTCATTGCAACCCCATGGACTGCATTACGCCAGGCCTCCCTGTCCATCACCAACTCCAAGAGCTTGCTCAAACCCATGTCCATGAAGTCAGTGATGCCATCCAACCATCTCATCCTCTGTCGCCCCCTTCTCCCCCCACCTTCAATCCTCCCCAGCATCAGGGTCTTTTCCAGTGGGTCAGTTTTTCACAGCAGGTGGCCAAAGGCTTGGGGCTTCAGCGTCAGCCCTTCCAGTGACTGTTCCCTTTATTTCTATTACTATTCCATCAGCTTCACCTCACACCATCAGGCATTAGGTCCGGGAGTTTGGAGACCCATGCGATAAGAAACCTAACATGTTGGTTCCTGGGTCGCCCAGAGGCCAGCCCGCAGGCAGCCCTGGGGACTCGGGGGCGCGGCTGACACGCACCTGACTGCCTCGGCCAGGTGGCGCCAGCAGACGTAAGCGGTCCTGCCCGAGTACAGCAGCATGTCCAGCTGGGACTTGGGGCTGCCTCTCACCAGGTAGGTGCTGGCGAGCTCCGTGTTTGCATACACAGCTGAAAACAAACAGAACGGGCGAGGTGGGGGTGGAAATAAAGTTAGACACCCAGGCATCGGCCAGGATGCAACAGTGACTGGCAACTTCCTGACTGGAGGCGTGATTCTCGCCGGGGACCCTTGGTCCCGAAGGACCGGCTGACCCTGGTGCAGGGGCTGCGCGTCCTGCCTGCTGCCTTCAGCTTTGGTAAATCCCACAGAAAGATCCGATGTAGCAAATGGAAAGGGCCAGCGAGCCCCTGTGTTGTTCAATCCCTCAGTCGCCTCCGACTCTTTGCGACCCGATGACTACATGTAATACGTGTCCACGAGGCTCCAGTACTTGGGCCGCCTGCTGCAAAGAACTGACTCCTTGGAAAAGACCCTGATGCTGGGAAAGACTGAGGGTGGGAGGAGAAGCGGACAACAGAGGATGACATGGCTGGATGGCATCCCCGACTCGAGGGACAGGAGTTGGAGCAAACTCTAGGAGATGGTGAAGGACAGGGAGGCCTGGCGTGCTGCAGTCTATGGGGTCGCGAATAGTCGGACACGACGGAGCGACTGGACTGAACTGAATCCGCTCACTGTTTCTGCCCAATCTGCACCTGCCGAATGCTTGCAGGGCTCCAAGGGGTCCCCAGGGCGACAGCGTTGCAGCAGGAGGTCCTGTAATCTGGTCTCTGAGCCGAGCATCCCCGCGTCTCTGGGCTGGCAGGTTAGCCCACATCCCAACGTGCTTCCCCGAGGGTCTGCAGGTACAGCAGGCTCCTCCCACCCCCAGGAGCTTCCCCGTGAACGTCCGCCATCCTCCACAGGTGTGTCGTAACCAGACCCAGACCGCATCCCACGCTGGGGGTTCAAGGTCAGCACTGCCCTGGGGGGGAAGGGGCGGGGCTGCAAAGCTCACTCACAGGGTGTGACTGCTGGACTCCCAAGCCCGTGGCCATCTGAGTACCGTCGACTCCCAAACAATGTCCTCCTGTTCAAGTTCACTCACCCTCACTGTTTGCACCCCATAAATGCAACGGGGACGCAAGGCCTTGCTTCAAGGAGAAAGCCCATCACCCACCCCTACCGTTGCCCACCCACCCATCCTTACTCTGTCATGCAGCGGTCCCTATATTTTGCAATTTCACAAATTCTCAAGATTCTAAAAAAAAAAAACCATCTGAGTGACTGAGATAGGGCTTACAATTTTTAATTTTGCAAAGAAAGGGCATTAAAAGTAAAAACTGGCAAGGACCATCTTCTGTAAGAGGGAAGCAGCTTCAATACCAAAACAAGGGCATGATCTTAACACAAAGGGCAACCCCTGAAAAGAAGCAGTTGAGCATCGTGGAAAAATTACCCCCGTGTTAACTTTTCGGTCACGTTTCTGTCTTGTTCCTTGGATATTTCATCACGGTTTCAGTGCAAACACCAGCCTCTGGAAATTTCCTGATCCACAGTCAGCAAATGACAACCCGAGTTTGGTACTTGGTTTTCGCCATCTGTTTTTGCCAATAAAGCTTTATTGGAACCTTGTTGCGTCACCTTCTCTGCTAAAAACCTTAATTGTAACTCTGCTTCACTGCCAGTCTGGTCTATAAAGCTTTATTGGAACCCTGTTCCACCACCTGTCTATCAATAAATCTTTATTGGAACCCTGTCTACCACCTGTCTAGTCAACAAGGCTTTATTGGAATGTTGTTCCACCACCTGTTTTGTCAATAAACCTTTATTGGAACCCTGTTCCACCACCTGTGTTGACAATAAAGCTTTATTGTTACCCTGTTCCAACACCTGTGTTGACAATAAAGCTTTATTGGAACCTTGTTTCAGCATCTGTTTGGTCAATAAAGCTTTATTGGAACGTTGTTCAACCATCTGTATGGCCAATAAAGCTTTATTGGAACCTTGTTTCATCACTGTCTGGCTGATAAAGCTTTACTGGAACCCTGTTCCACCACCTGTGTTGACAATAAAGCTTTATTGGAACTTTGTTTCAGCATCTGTTTGGTCAATAAAGCTTTACTGGAACCTTGTTCAACCATCTGTATGGCCAATAAAGTTTTATTAGGACTCAGCCCCGCCCATCTGTCTGTCTCCAGCAGCTCTGATGCTCTGAAGGCAGAGATGAGTGTCACCTGCAGGGGCCCAGTAGCCGGCCCACCAGCCTGAGAAAGACTTACTCTGTGGCTCTTTCTAGAAAAATAAAATAGAAAACTGTGCTGAGACTGCGCCTTTAAAACGCCTTCTTCCAAAGAGCCAGGGTGCTCACCTTTCCCTCCCCTCACGTCGGCTTGCAGCAGCTTCAGGGACACGCAGGCGTCCAGCAGCAGCTCTGTCCCCCGGGGGCTGGAGCCCAGACGTGAAGACACCGCTGCCGAGTCCAGGGGCTCCAGGGCCTCTGCCAGGAGCTCAAACACCCCCAGCTCACAGGCAGCAAAGAGAACCTCGGGGCAATGAAGCCAGAGTCAGCCTTAGTTCTCAGGAGACTCACACTCTCAGGAGGGTGAGTCAGACAGAGAAGGAGAAATATCATATGCCACCCCTTACGTGTGGGATCTGTAAAGAAATGGCACAAACCAACTTATAGAACAGAGAGAGACTCACAGACTTAGAAAATGAACTTATGGTTGGTGGCGGAAAGGATGGTCAGGGAGTCTGGGATGGACATGGACACACGGCTGTATTTAACTTGCAGAACCAACAAACACCTGCTGGACAGCACAGGGAACTCTGCTCAATCCTCTGTAATAACCTTATGGTCACCAGGGGGAAGGATGGGGGAAGGGATAGTCAGGGAGTCTGGGATGGACTTGGACACCCTGCTGTGTTTAACATGGAGAACCAGCAAGGACCTGCTGGACAGCACAGGGAACTCTGCTCAGTGTCACGTGGCAGCCTGGATGGGAGAGGAGTTTGGGGCAGAATGGATACATGTATAAGTATGGCTGAGTCCCTGTGCTGTCCACCTGAATCCATCACAGCGTCATTCACTGGCTACACCCCAGTATAAAATTAACTGTTTGCAGTAAAAAGGCCGTATCGATTCCTGTTCTGTTAAGCCTGTATTAACTCTTATTCCGTTAAGATCATGTCTACTCTTCTTAAGGTTCTATTAATTGTTATCCTTAATAGGTCGCTCGAACTCCTACTATATTAAGACTGTGTTAAGCTTTATCCTCTTAAGATGGTATCAGCAGTGAGCTTAATGTTAACCCTAATTGTATTAAGTTGTAATGACTCTTGCTCTATTGAGATGTCATGAACAGTCCATTAAGAGTGCATTCAGATTTCTTTCTATTAAGATTTTATTAACTCTCCTTGTACAGAGGTTATATGTACTCAGCCGTATCCTATTAACAGGGTATCAGTTCTCACCCTGTTAGAGTGGTGTTGATTCTTGTTCAGTGAAGGAGGCATGAGCTCTTACCCGGCTATGATTGTACAGGCGCCTCTATTCAGGTTTTATTCACTATCTGTTGCCAGGTTTTGGCAGACAAGCGCATCTGGGGTTTCCCTGGTCGCTCGGACAGGAAAGAATCTGCTTGCAATGCAGGAGACCCGAGTTTGATTCCCGGGCCAGGAAGATCCCCTGGAGGAGGAAATGGCAACTCACTCCAGTATTTTTGCCTAGAGAATCCCATGGACAGAGAAACCTGGTGGGCTACAGTGCATGATGGGGTCACAGAGTCGGACACGACTGAGTGCCTTTACCCTGCAGTGATTGTATAAGCCCTGTATTCGGGTTTTACTCACTCTCTGTGTAAGATTTCATGAACTCCTATTCCAAGTGATTGTAGTACATTTTCTTGCCGTAACGTTGGGTGCACTCTTCTTCTATTGAGGTATTATAAGCTCTCACTCCATTTAGGTTGCATTCAGGTTTTTTTTCTATTCATATTTTATCAGCTTTCTTCATGCCAAGGTTGTCTTCAGTCATATTCTACTAAGATGGTATCAGCTCTTGTTCTGTTAAAGGGGTGGTGACTCTTATTCTGTAAGGCTGTAGTAGCTGTTATTCTCTGAAAGTTGGGTGTACTCTTGTATCAAGAGTTAATCAACTGTCTTACTGAGGTTGGATTAAGTTTTATCCAATTAATATGGCGTTGGCTTTTCTACTGAGGTTGTATTAACTCTTATTAAAGTTGCAATCCCTCTTGTCTGAGTGAGATGTTTTGAACTCATCCTGCTGCTGCTGCTACTAAGTCACTTCAGTCGTGTCCGACTGTGCGACCCCATAGACGGCAGCCCACCAGGCTCCCCCGTCCCTGGGATTCTCCAGGCAAGAACACTGCAGTGGGTTGCCATTTCCTTCTCCACTGCATGAAACGGAAAAGTGAAAGTGATGTCGCTCAGTCATGTCCAGCTCTTAGCGACGCCATGGACTGCAGCCCACCAGGCTCCTCCATCCATGGGCTTTTCCAGGCAAGAGTACTGGAGTGGGGTGCCATTGCCTTCTCCTACTAAGGTTGTATTCTGATTTTATTCTGTTGAGTTTTTAAATTATTTTATTTATATTTATTAGTCTCCACCGGGTCTTAGTCGTGGCATGTGGGGTCTAATTCCCTGACCTGGGGCTCGAACCCGGGGCCCCTGCATTGGGAACTCAGAGTGTTCGTCACTGGGCCCTCAGAGATTGAGCTTTACTCAGGCTCTCATTTTGCTCAGGTTGGATTCAGATTTATTGTCGTAACACAGGATTCGCTCTTGTTCTGTTGACATATTTGGTGACTTTTACAGCAGAATCCCAGGGCGGGGGAGCCTGGTGGGCTGCCGTCTATGGGGTTGCGCAGAGTCGGACACGACTGAAGCGATACGGTAGCAGCAGGAGTAGCTTTACGATGCTGAGTTAGCCTCTGCTGGACAGCACAGGGAATCGGCCACCGCTTATGCATATATCCCCCTCTTATTTTGCACTTCTTCCCGTGGAGGTCAGCACAGAACTCCGGGTCGAGTTCCCTGAGCTGTACCGCAGGCTCTCATTCGTCCTGTTTCGTACATGCGATCAACAGTGTATATGCCTCACTCCCAGCCTCCCAGCCCAGCCAAGATTTTATTAAGTCTGTTGCTCTGCTGAGGTTCTGTTAAGTTTTATCCTCAACGCCAGAGTCACCTTTGTTCTACAGAGAGGCTATTTGTTAATACTCGGTTTATATTGTTTTATTCGAGTAAGATTGCATGCACTCTTGTTTCACTAACACAATGAAAAAAGGGTTAGTCAGTCAGTCAGTTATGTCTGACTCATTGTCGACCCCCAGGCCTCTCTGCCCATAGGATTCTCCAGGCAAGAATCCTGGAGTGGGTTGCCACTTCCTCCTCCAGGGGGTCTTCCCAACCCAGGGGTGGAACCTGGACCTCCTGCGTTGCAGGCAGATTCTTCACCAAATGAACCCCCAGGGATGCCCCTACAAATGTCATTCTGAGACGCCACTCCGAGAGGGCCAACGCGTCCCCAGAAGTGCCCAGGCGCCGATGGCCAAGCTTCTGCCCGTGGACAAGCCCAGAGCTCCAGCACACCCCGCAGCCCCCGGAGGAGACCCCGGCCCCACTCAGCACTGAGTGCCTGTTGTCCGCCTCACCTCCCGGGAACAGACCCCCAGCCGGCGGAGTCTCTTCCTACCTGGGAGACCATGAAGCCGTTGGCGTATTCCTTCAAGAGACGGTAGCCCTCAGCCTCCTGGGAACACATCTTCCTTCCGGGCCGGTCTGGCTTGGAGGGACCCCGGCTATCTCTCGGCTCCACCTGTCTATGAGAAACCTGGGCGGATGGCCAGCGCGTCACTACTAACCCCGCAAGCTGGACGCCGGGGAGCAAGCCCAAGACGGATCGTTCTGGGCGATTCCGTCAGCCTGCTGAAGGGGATGAGAGAGCTTACAGGGGACCCCTGGGGCTTCTGTTCACTGCTGCTGTCTGTGGTGAGCACACAGCCTGTCACTCCCAGCCCCCTCCCATCCTCCTACCATCAGCAGTACAACTGGTCCCAAACCCCCACGCCCACTAATCACTAGCGATGATGACTCACTGGATGGACTGAACGCTCCGGGCCCTTCCTATGTGGGGTCAGGTGTATTAATTGTCTGGGTGCAGCCACAACAAATGACCACAGACTGTGGGATTAAAACCACAGGCATCCGTCCTCCCCCAGCCCTGGAGACCAGACGTCTGAGGTCTGGGGGCTCTGGGCATCCGTCCCTGGGCTGGGCTGGTGGCCGCCTCCCTCCCATCTCTGCCTCCGTCTCCATGTGGCTTCTCCTCTGCATCTGTGTCTCCCCTCTTCTGTGTCTTATAAGGACCCCATCCCTGGGTTTAAGGCCACCTCCACCCAGGAGGACCTCACCTCAGACCCCTTGCTTCATCAGGTCTGCAGAGAACCTTTGTCCAAACAAGGCCAGGTTCTCAGGTTCTGGGGGTGAGGACGTGGACAGCTGTTTGGGGAGCCGTGATTCAGCCTCATAGACGGGGGTGGTCGAGGCGTCCCCATTTATCAGGGTGATCAGTCATTTCCGACAGCGGCATTTCAATCGCCAGGGACCGTGGTGAGCCCCGCTGTTGCGGGAGGAAGCCCAGCACCTGCCCTGAGCTGCTGTCCTGCCATGGGCCGCCCCAGCCCCCCTGGGGATGCACTCTGTCTTTCCCAGCCATCTCTGACGCTCAGCTTCATGGAGCCCAGACGGGCGCTTCAGCTTCCACCCCCCACCACAGGGGCTCCCCTGCCCTTTTCCACCCTGAACCCCGGCAAGCACACCTCGGTGTCCACTGACCACACCGTACCTCATGGCCTGTTTCTGGGGACGCCCTGCTGGATTCGGGGTTGGGGGAAAGCTCCAACTATGAACCAACGCTCTGCCTCGGAGAGGTCCTCTGTGCTTCATGGCTGGGCAAGCGAAGATTCCAATAAAGCTTTATTGACAAAAAAAGGGAGAGTGGAACAGATACCAATAAAGCTTTATTGACCAGACAGGTCCTGGAACAAGGTTCCAATAAAGGTTTATTGACAAAACAGGTGGTGGAACAGGGTTTCAATAAAGGTTTATTGGCAAAACAGGTGATGGAACAGATGCCAATAAAGCTTTATTAACCAGGCAAGTGTTGGAAGAAGGTTCCAATAAAGCTCTATTGACAAAAAGGGTGGTGGAACAGATACCAATAAAGCAATATGACCACACAGGTGATGGAACAAGGTTCCAATAAAGCTTTGTTGACTGGACAGATGGTAGGTAGACAGGGCTCTGATAAAGGTTTATTGGCAGAAAGCCTAAAGGGCAAGGCGATAAGGGGGCCCTCGGGAGGGACCCCCAGGAGGACAGAGCAACAGAGCATTTGCTTGATTAAACCGCCAGCAGCCCTTTCTCAGCCAGATCCCCTGAGGCTGTGGAATCAATCCCCAGTCTTCACTTAAGGCAATTAGCTTAGTGATGAGATGGAGGGTTGAAGAGGATCAGCACTGCCCTGAGAATGAACCGAGAAATTCAAGGTCAGACCTTGGATTCACTCTTCCGGGAGCAGAAAATGTTAACCGACCAGGGTTTCCTGGCCTCCTTAATCAATGGAAACTGATCAGGGACGACAGAGGATGAGATGGCTGGATGGCATCACCGACTCGACGGACATGAGTTCGAGTGAACTCCGGGAGCTGGTGATGGACAGGGAGGCCTGGCGTGCTGCAGTCCATGGGGTCGGACTGAACGGCAACTAAGGAAGGATGGGGGTCGGATCCATGGCTCAGAGCCTCTGACTATCTGACCATCAGCACAACTCAGTTCTCCAGACGGACAGTCACCCTCCGGTCGGCCAGTCTCTGATCTCAGGATTTGAAGGGATAGGATGTGTATCTGCCCAAATCCTCAGTCTTGATGGCAAGTGCAAGTTGCCTGGGGGAGGGGCCGTTCAGAGGCCTGCCCCTGGGCCAGCTTCAGTTTCAGTTCAGTCACTCAGTCGTGTCCGACTCTTTGCGACCCGATGAACTGCAGCACGCCAGGCCTCCCTGTCCATCACCAGCTCCCGGAGTTCACCCGAACCCATGTCCATCGAGTCGGTGATGCCATCCAGCCATCTCATCCTCGGTCGTCCCCTTCTCCTCCTGCCTTCAATCTTTCCCAGCATCAGGGTCTTTTCAAATGAGTCAGCTCCTTGCATCAGGTGGTCAAAGTATTGGAGTTTCAGCTTCAACATCATTCCTTCCAATGAATATCCAGGACTGACATCCTTTAGGACGGACTGGTTGGATCTCCTTGCAGTCCAAGGGAGTGTCAAGAGCCTTCTCCAACACCACAGTTCAAAAGCATCAATTCTTCGGCGCTCAGCCTTCTTCACAGTCCAACTCTCACATCCATACATGACCACAGGAAAAACCATAGCCTTGACGAGATGGACCTTTGTTGGCAAAGTAATGTCTCTGCTTTTTAATATGCTATCTAGGTTAGTCATAACTTTCCTTCCAAGGAGTAAGCGTCTTTTAATTTCATGGCTGCCATCACCATCTGCAGTGATTTTGAAGCCCCAAAATAAAGTCAGCCACTATTTCCAGTTTCCCCATCTATTTGCCATGAAGTGATGGGACTGGATGCCATGATCTTCATTTTCTGAATGATGAGCTTTAAGCCAACTTTTTCACTCTCCTTTTTCACTTTCATCAAGACGCTCTTTAGTTCTTCTTTGCTTTCTGCCAAAAGGGTGGTGTCATCTCAATATCTGAGGTTATTGACATTTCTGCCGGCAATCTTGATTCCAGCTTGTGCTTCTTCCAGTCCAGTGTTTCTCATGATGTACTCTGCATATAAGTTAAATAAGCAGGGTGAGAATATACAGCCTTGACGTACTCCTTTTCCTATTTGGAACCAGTCTGTTGTTCCATGTCCAGTTCTAACTGTTGCTTCCTGACTTGAATAGAGGTTTCTCAAGAGGCAAGTCAGGTGGTCTGGTATTCCCATCTCTTTCAGAATTTTCCACAGTTTCTAGTGATCCACACAGTCAAAGGCTTTGGCATAGTCAATAAAGAAGAAATAGATGTTTTTCTGGAACTCTCTTGCTTTTTCCATGATCCAGCGGATGTTGGCAATTTGATCTCTGGTTCCTCTGCCTTTTCTAAAACCAGCTTGAACATCAGGGAGTTCATGGTTCACGTATTGCTGAAGCCTGGCTTGCAGAATTTTGAGCATTATTTTACTAGCATGTGAGATGAGTGCAATTGTGCAGTAGTTTGAGCATTCTTTGGCATTGCCTTTCTTTGGGATTGGAATGAACACTGACCTTTTCCAGTCCTGTGGCCACTGCTGAGTTTTCCAAATTTGCTGGTATATTGAGTGCAGCACTTTCACAGCATCATCTTCCAAGATTTGAAACAGCTCAACTGGAATTCCATCACCTCCACTAGCTTTGTTTGTAGTGATGCTTTCTAAGGCCCACTTGACTTCACATTCCAGGATGTCTGGCTCTAGGTGAGTGATCACACCATCGTGATTATCCGGGTCATGAAAATCTTTCTGTAGAGTTCTTCTGTGTATTCTTGCCACCTCTTCTTAATATCTTCTGCTTCTGTTAGGTCCAGACCATTTCTGTCCTTTATCGAGCCCATCTTTGCATGAAATGTTCCCTTGGTGTCTCTAATTTTCTTGAAGAGATCTCTAGTCTTTCCCTTTCTGTTCTTTCCCTCTATTTCTTTGCATTGATCGCTGAGGAAGGCTTTCTTATCTCTCTTTGTTATTCTTTGGAACTCTGCATTCAAATGGGCCAGCTTCGATCCCTGCAATCAGGAAATCAGGTTTTTTGGCTTTTAAAACACTCCAGGTCTGATGCGTAAAATCAAAGATTCTGCACGAGCTAGTCACTGGGTGATTCTGTCGATAAAGAGTCCACCTGTCAGTGCCAGAGACCCAAGTTTGATCCCTGGGCTGGGAAGATCCCCTGGAGGAGGGCATGGCAAACCACTCCAGTGTTCTTGCCTGGAGAATCCCAGGGACAGAGGACTCAGGCAGGTGACAGTCCATGGGGTCGCAAAGAGTCAGACACGACTTAGTGAGTAAACTGCCAGTCAGTCATTACATGAGAAATGGTTGCATCAACCGCAAAATGCAGATTAAAAAAAAAAAAAACTTTTAAAAGACACTTCACTGGCAGTGAAGTTTCCATTACAGAAGACACAGGTTCAATCCCCGATAGGGGAACTAAGACCCCATGTACTGTGGGTGGCGAAAACATAGGAAAAAAAAAAAACACATCTAACATCTCTGAAACTGGGATGTTGCTCTGGGTTGAAGACTGTTCCCCTAACATTTCTGGAACCTTAGGTCTCTGCAGGTGTGATAAAGGCGAGGGTCTGAGATGAGGTCCTCCTGGATGGGGGTGGCCCCAAACCCCATGGACAGGGTCCTTGTAGGACACAGAAGAGGAGAGACAGGGGCGCAATCAAGAAGCCACGTGGAGACGGAGGCAGAGACAGGAGGGAGGCGGCCACCAGCCCAGGGACGNACTGACCTTTTCCAGTCCTGTGGCCACTGCTGAGTTTTCCAAATTTGCTGGTATATTGAGTGCAGCACTTTCACAGCATCATCTTCCAAGATTTGAAACAGCTCAACTGGAATTCCATCACCTCCACTAGCTTTGTTTGTAGTGATGCTTTCTAAGGCCCACTTGACTTCACATTCCAGGATGTCTGGCTCTAGGTGAGTGATCACACCATCGTGATTATCCGGGTCATGAAAATCTTTCTGTAGAGTTCTTCTGTGTATTCTTGCCACCTCTTCTTAATATCTTCTGCTTCTGTTAGGTCCAGACCATTTCTGTCCTTTATCGAGCCCATCTTTGCATGAAATGTTCCCTTGGTGTCTCTAATTTTCTTGAAGAGATCTCTAGTCTTTCCCTTTCTGTTCTTTCCCTCTATTTCTTTGCATTGATCGCTGAGGAAGGCTTTCTTATCTCTCTTTGTTATTCTTTGGAACTCTGCATTCAAATGGGCCAGCTTCGATCCCTGCAATCAGGAAATCAGGTTTTTTGGCTTTTAAAACACTCCAGGTCTGATGCGTAAAATCAAAGATTCTGCACGAGCTAGTCACTGGGTGATTCTGTCGATAAAGAGTCCACCTGTCAGTGCCAGAGACCCAAGTTTGATCCCTGGGCTGGGAAGATCCCCTGGAGGAGGGCATGGCAAACCACTCCAGTGTTCTTGCCTGGAGAATCCCAGGGACAGAGGACTCAGGCAGGTGACAGTCCATGGGGTCGCAAAGAGTCAGACACGACTTAGTGAGTAAACTGCCAGTCAGTCATTACATGAGAAATGGTTGCATCAACCGCAAAATGCAGATTAAAAAAAAAAAAAACTTTTAAAAGACACTTCACTGGCAGTGAAGTTTCCATTACAGAAGACACAGGTTCAATCCCCGATAGGGGAACTAAGACCCCATGTACTGTGGGTGGCGAAAACATAGGAAAAAAAAAAAACACATCTAACATCTCTGAAACTGGGATGTTGCTCTGGGTTGAAGACTGTTCCCCTAACATTTCTGGAACCTTAGGTCTCTGCAGGTGTGATAAAGGCGAGGGTCTGAGATGAGGTCCTCCTGGATGGGGGTGGCCCCAAACCCCATGGACAGGGTCCTTGTAGGACACAGAAGAGGAGAGACAGGGGCGCAATCAAGAAGCCACGTGGAGACGGAGGCAGAGACAGGAGGGAGGCGGCCACCAGCCCAGGGACGGACGCCCGGAGCCCCCAGAAGCCGGAAGCAGCGGGAAGGCCCCTCCTCTGGAGCCTCTGCAGGGAGCGCAGCCCTGGGACCCCTGACCTCAGACATCTGGTCTCCTTTTCGCAAGAGTGCCCTTATTCACGGGTTCACTCTGAAGAAACTCCACCTTCCTACTTCGTACCACAGGGGCCTTGCAGGGAATCAACGCACGGATTTTGAAGGAACATTTATTTATTTGGCTGCCCTGGGTCTAAGTTGTCGCCTGTGGAATCTTCGCTCTTAAGGGGAGCGTGTTTCTTAGCCCAGTGGCTCGGTTAGTAAAAAAAAATCTGCCTGCAATGCCGGAGACACAGGGGACAAGGTTCCATCCCTGGGTGGGGAAGGTCCCCTGGAGGAGGAAACAGCAACCTACCCCAGTCGTGTCCGAGTCTGCGGCCCCATGGATGTAGCCCACCGGCGTCCTCTGTCCATGGGATTCTCCAGGCAAGAACACTGGAGTGGGCTGCCATTTCCTTCTCCAGGGGACCTTCCCAACCCAAGGATCGAACCCACATCTCCTGCATTGCAGGCGTATCCTAATCAGTGAATCACCAGGGAAGGGCCCCTGTTCTGCTGAAAGTGAAACTCAAAATCGCTCAGTCGTTCTTTGAACCCGGATCTCCTGCGTGGCAGACAAGATTCTTTACCATCTGAGCTACAGGGAAAATCCCCATGGACAGAGGAGCCTGGAGGGCTACAGTCCATGGGGTCGCGAAAGAGTCGGACACAACTGGGCAGAAGCTCGCACGCCAGGTGTTTCTTATTTAAGCCCTCAGCTCGTGGCGACTTGTCACACGCTCCCCAGAAAACCCCTATGGATTTCTCACTGAAGGAAGAAACAGAACAGGCCCGGTCTTGAGAGCAGAATCCCATCTCGGGCCGGACTGTGGACTTTGAGCACTGGGCCGGAGGGCGGGGGCCATGCTATCCTCATCTTTTGCACTTGGCCCAAGAAGACGGGGCTGCCTACCCGATGTCGGGATCACAAGCAGAAGACTCTTGGGAGTCCCTTGGACTGCAAGGAGATCCAACCAGTCCATGCTAAAGGAAATCAGTCCTGAATATTCATTGGAAGGACTGATGGCTGAAGCTGAAACTCGAATACTTTGGCCACGTGATGCAAAGAGCTGACTCACTGGAAAAGACTCTGATGCTGGGAAAGATTGAAGGCAGGAGGAGAAGGGGACGACAGAGGATGAGATGGTTGGATGGCATCACCAACTCAATGGATGAGTGAGTAAACTCTGGGAGTTGGTGACGGACAGGGAGCCCTGCCGTGCTGCAATCCACGGTGTCACAAAGAGTCAGACACGACTGAGTGACTGAACTGGACTCAAACCTTGACAAAGTCCGGAGCGCCCAGGGAAATCCTTGTAACCGAGCAGGACCCTAAGGCGCCTTTGCCGAGAGAGACCCCCTCCCCTACGTCCTCCCATTCACTTCCTCCCTAAAGTTCATGGCTAACCGTTTCTGACGCACACTTTCGGAATTGTTTTGCAGATGCTGAAATCACCACCAGGTGGCTGAAATTAAGCACCCGAGGAGCAAGGAGCCCTCAGACAGACTGGTGCCTGAGGACTGGGCTGAGAACCTTCCACCCCCGCTGCACCCCCGTGACCCCAGGCTGTGACCTTTTCTCACTGTGAGTCGGAGAGCCCTGCACCAGCTGATCACAGACGTTCCGACGGCCCCTCCGGCACCACGTGGGCTTTTGAAGAAATTTGACTGAAACCCTTCGGGGGGAGTTTGCCCTTTTTGAGCACCCGTCCAGCACCTGCTGTAACAAAGCTGCCCTCTCCTTCACCACCACCCACAGTCAGGAGGTTGGCTTTAACTCTGTGCAGGTGCGTGGCCCCGAGGGAAAGGAAAAATCAAAAGTAGAAGCCAAAACACCCTCTTCTTAGGTTTTTATTCAAGGAAAATGTTCAAAATTGCATTAAAATGTTGCAAGTCCCTGGGACAGCAAGATCAAACCAGTCAATCCTAAAGGACATCAACCTTGAATATGCACTGGAAGGACTGATGCTGAAGCTGAAGCTTGTCATCTGGCTGCCTGATGACAAGAACTGACTCATTGGAAAAGACCCTGATGCTGGGAAAGATGGAAGGCAGGAGGAGAAGGGGACGACAGAGGGTGAGATGGTTGGATGGCATCACCGACTCGATGGACATGAGTGTGAGTGAACTCTAGGAGCTGGTGATGGACAGGGAGGCCTGGCCTGCTGCAGTCCATGGGGTCGGTCGCAGACAGTTGGACACGACCGAGCGACAATAAAAATGCCCATAACATAAAGCTGTTTTAAGTGAGCTCGCAAGATCTCAGGCCTTTCAGTGCTGTGCAGACATCACGCCTGCCACATCACATCACATTCCCAACCCCACCACGGAGACCCTGTCCCCGCTGAAAGCCATTCCTCATCCTCTTCCTCCCGTCCCTGGCACCACGAACCCACTGGCTGTGTCTCTGGATTGCCTCTTCTGGACGTTTCCCATCAATGGACTCCCAGGCCGAGTGTCATTCTGCCTGCCTCTCCCACTGAGCAGCGTGCGCTCGGGGTCCAGCCATGCTGTAGCCTGTCGGAACTTCACTCCTTCTCATGGCTGCATCATATTCCAGTGTGTGCGTGGACCCCACGCTGTTTATCCATGTGTCCAACCACCCACTTACCCGTCCATACACCTGTCCATCAACACAGCCATCCATCCATTTATCCACTCACCCACCCTTCCATCCACCCAGCTATCCATCCAGCCACCTGCTTATCCATCCACCCACCCACCCACTTACCCACCCATCCACTTATCCACTCACCCACCCTTCCATCCATCCACCTATCCATCAATCCAGCCATCCATCCATCAACCCAGCCATCCAGCCACCCACTTATCTGTCCATCCACCCACCCACTTACCCATCCATCCACATAACCTAGCCATCCATCCATTTATCCACTCACCCACCCTTCCATCCACTCACCTGATTATCCATCCATCCACCCACCCACTTACCCATCCACCACATAACCTAGCCATCCATCCATTTATCCACTCCCCCACCCATCCACCCATCCATCCATGGACCTAGGTGATTTCCATACTTATGGCCTAGTTGTAAACAGCACTGTTATGAAAATTACCATAGAGTCTTTCTCGGACAACTCTTTTCATATCTTTCGGCTGTACACACAGGAGAGGGGCAAGTAGGTCCCATGAACTTCTATGTTTTACTGTTTAAGCGTCAGTCGCTTAGTCATATCCGACTCTTTGCAACCCCCATGGGCTGTAGTCTGTCCATGGAATTCTCTAGGCAATAATTCAGGAGTGGGTTGCCATTTCCTTCTCCACGTTTGCCTTTTTGAAGAAACTGCTCAGCTGTTTCCCACAGCAGCTGCCCTCCGTGACCTTCTCACCAGCAGCTGCCCTCCGTTACCTTTCCACCAGCAGTGCCGTCCGTTACCTTCCCACCGGCAGCTGCCCTCCATGACCTTCCCACCGCAGCTGCCCTCCGTGACCTTCCCACAGGCAGCTGCCCTCCATGACCTTTCCACCGGCAGTGCCCTCCGTGACCTTCCCACCGGCAGCTGCCCTCCGTGACCTTCCCACCAGCAGCACCAAAGGAGCCAATTTCTCCACAGCACTGCCAGCACGTTTTCCCCTTGTATTGTCATCAGCGATGACACTGATGAGTACTATTGCTATCCTCGTGTTTTCTCTTTTAAGGGAGTTAACATTTTTCATTTTTTTGTAGTCTGGAGACTGCACGGTGGGATGATTTAGCTTGCTGCCCTGAGTCCGGAGGCGATGTGCTTGCACGTTCTTAGACATCACCTAGTGTTGGGTAGCTGCGGCTCCTGTGGTGTTTCAGAGCGGGTGAGGGGGCCCTAGAAACAAGAGAACACTCCTCAGGGTCCCGGAGGCCGCACGTCCAACACCCTGGCAGGGGCATATTCAGCGTCTGGTGAGGGCTCCTGCTGGTTCTCAGAGGGTGTCGTCTGGCTCTGTGACCCCCTGGTGGGAGGGACAAGGGCGCTCCCTAGGGAGTCTTTAATGAAGACATGCCGGGGGGGCTCCACCTGCATAACCTGTCACCTCCCAAACGGCCCCCACCCTCACACCATCACCCTGGGTGGGGTTCCAAGGACCCACCGCTGGCACCAAAGTTCTCCGACGTTAAGGTCCCAGAGTTCTGTCTCCTGCATCTGTGGTTTCTGTCACCAGATTCAAGCAAGCTTAGCTGGTAAACACCGTTCTCGGTCGAGGCTGGTGGAGTCTTGTGGGCGTCAGACCTGTATACAGAGGTCTGACTGCAGGAAGGCGAAGTGGTTCTCTGCGGGAACGCTCAGTCCTGTCTGACTCTTTAGTGACCTCACAGGCTGTAGCCCGCCAGGCTCCTCTGTTCATGGGATTCTCCAGGCAAGAATACTGGAGTGGGCTGCCATTCCCTTCTCCAGGGACTCTTCCTGACCCAGGAATAGAAGCTGAATCTCCTGGGGCTGCTGCATTGCAGGCAGAACTCTTTACCGCTGAGTCACCGGGGAAGTTACTGGTTGTCTGAGGAGGCTGTACAAATAGCTTAGCAAAGAAGTGAAAGGCAAGGGGGAAAGGGATAGATATACCCAACTAAATGCACAATTCCAGAGAACAGCAAGGAGAGAAAAGAGAGCCTTCTTAAATGAACAATGCAAAGAAATAGAGGGAAACAACAGAACGAGAAAGACATTTCTTCAAGAAAACTGGGGCTATCAAGGGAACATTTCAGGCAAGGATGAGCATGAAAAAGCACAGAAACAGTAAGGACTGAATAGAAGCCTAAGAGATGAAGCAGAGTGGCAAGAATACACAGAAAAACTGTACATAAAAAGATCTTAATGACCCGGATAACCATGACGGTGTGGTCACTCACCTAGAGCTGAAGAGCAAGGAGTGTGAAACCAAGTGGGCCTTGGGGAGCATCACTACAGACAAAGCTAGTGGAGATGATGGAATTCCAGTTGAGCTATTTCAAATCCTCAAAGATGATGCTGTGTAAGTGCTGCACTCAATATGCCAGCAAACCTGGAAAACTCCACAGTGGCCACAGGACTGGAGGTCAGTTTTCATTCCAATCCCAAAGAAGGACAATGCCAAAGAATGCTCAGATTACCATACAATTTTACTCATTTGACATGCTAGCAAGAATTATGCTGAAAATCCTTCAAACCAGGCTTCAGCAGTAACTGAACTGAAAACTTTCAGATGCTGAAGCTGGGTTTAGAAAGGGCAGAGGAACCAGAGATCAAAATGTCAAAAATCGCTGGATTACAGAAAAAACAAGGGAATGCCAGAAAAACATCTACCTCTATTTCACTGACTATGCCAAAGCCTTTGACTGTGTGGGTCACAAGAAACTGTGGAAAATTCTGAAAGAGATAGGAATACCAGACCACATGACCTGCCTCTTGAGAAACCTGTATGCAGGTAAGGAAGCAACAGTTAAACTGGACATGGAACAACAGACTGGTTCCAAATAGGAAAAGGAGAACGTCAAGGCTGTATATTGTCACCCTGCTTATTTAACTTCTACGCAGAGTACACCATGAGAAACACTGGGCTGGACGAAGCCCAAGCTGGAATCCAGATTGCTGGGAGAAATATCAACCACCTCAGACATATATATGATACCACTCTAATAGCAGAAAGTGTAGAGGAACCAGAGTCTCCTGATGAGGGTGAAAGACGGGAGTTAGGAAACTGGCATGAAGCGCAACATTGAGGAAACTGAGATCCTGGCATCCGGTCCCGTCAGTTCATGGCAAATAGGTGGGGAAACAGCAGAGGCAGTAACAGATTTTATTTTCTGGGCTCCCAAATCACACCGGATGGTGACTGCAGCCACAAATTAAAAGACGCTTGCTCCTTAGAATAGCTCTGACAAACCTAGACAGCATCTTAAAAAGCAGAGACATCACTTTGCCGATAAAAGGCCCATACAGTCAAAGCTATGGTTTCTCCAGGAGTCACATACGGGTGTGACAGCTGGACCATTAAGAAAGCTGAGTGCCAAAGAAGGGGTGCTTTCAAGCTGTGATGCTGGAGAAGACTCTTGAGAGTCCCCCGGACTGCAAGGAGATCCAACCAGTCCATCCTAAAGGAGATCCGTCCTGAATATTCATTGGAAGGACTGATGCTGAAGATGAAGCTCCAATCCTTGGGCCACCTGATTCAAAGAGTCAACTCACTGGAAAAGACCCTGATGCTGGCAAAGACTGAGGGCAGGAGGAGAAGGGGACGACAGAGGATGAGATGGTCAGGTGGCGTCACGGATCAATGGACAGGAGTTTGACCAAATCCTGGGAGACATGAGCATGTTGCAGCCCATCAGTGGCAGAGAGAGACACAAATGAGTGACTCACACAGACGCCCCTCTCTCAGAACCAGGGTCCCTGCAGGGGCACCAACACCCACCCACTACCTCAAGCTTACAGAAGAACCACTTTCTTTCCATCACTTTTTCAAAACAGCATTGTAGCTTTAAAAAAATTGCTTTTGTGAACTAAAGAATCTCCCAGCCGATGCAGGAGACCAGGGTTCAATCCCTGCGGTCGGGAAGATCCCCTGAAGGAGGAAGTGGCACCTCACTCCAGGATTCTTGCCTGGAGAATCCCCTGGACAGAGAAGCCTGGCGGGCTACAGTCCACAGGGTTGCAAAGAACTGGACACAACTGAGCAACATTTTCACTTGCAAACAAGTCAAATGCCTCTGAGGACCCAAGTTCTCCTCTAGGGAATTATGCTAGGATAGTAACACCCTGTGAAATGAACATTTACAAATAACCAAGTGATTTCAAAGACGCTAGATTATGCTCAGCTTGTGACATAGCCTAAACAACCTGAAAAGAAAAAAAAAAACCCGCGTGAGTATGGGAAACATGAGTTCATTGGAAAAAAAAGATTTTATTTTACCATAAAAATGCAAACTGGAATAAACACCATCTCTCCTAAGGTGGACGATACAGCTATTTTTAAGTATTTCTGAGCTTCCCTTGGAGAAGCTGACAATTATAAAATTTAACAAGTTTGCAGCCTTAAATCTGAAACGTTCCAAGTAAAAATAATTTAGCAAAATGGCTTGTTAAAAAAACCACACAGGCTAACCCTGACTAGAAACCAAAGCTAATTTTAAACCAATCTGCTTTTGTTTTATGCTGAATGACTTGAGTTTGTAAAAAGTGAATGTTTGGGACCCCTGTGGAGCACTTGACGCTTTTTCTTTTGTATACTGGACGACTTGAATTCGTAGAAAGCGGATGTCGGGGCCCCTTCTGTACCCCGTCTGCACCAGCCCACGCCCGTGAAGAGCTTCCGTGTTTCAGAGCACGCAGCTTCCCTCCGGTGACTTAATCGCGTTAACAGCCACTTGCCATTGGCATCCCACCCAAACTTCACTCCCGAGGGGTTAACCCTACAGCAAAGGGGGGGAAACGAAACAAAAAACAGGAAAAACAAAAAACCACCAACGACCTCCAGCGAGAGGCCTACTGTTCTTAATGCCCGGTGGGGCGGCGGCTGCCGGACTGGAAGCCGGTCCGTCCCCATCGCTGCGGCCGGGCTGTGCTCCCGAGGTCCGCACACGGCGCCTCCTTGCGGTGGCCCGCCGCCGCGCCGCCGGTCTGGCTGCGCCCGGCGGGGTCTCCGATGCTCAAGGCTCGCAGGCCCCTGGGCCTCTCCTGATCCAGGGAGCACCGGCGACATTAGAGCGACTGGGTCAACAGTCTGATGGGCAACCGAAGCTCGCCATCACGAGCCCCACGCACTCGGGCCGCCGCCTGGAGGAGCCTCTGGACGAACAGCCTGGGGCCCCGCGCTCCTCGCCGGGACGCTCCCCGGGGCCGCGTGGCGTGGCCGGTCTCCGGGAAGGCGGCCCCGGGGCACGCGGCCGGCATTACCTATTCCAGGCGCTGCGGTGGCGGCCGGCGGAGCCCGAGCGCGGCCTGTCGTCGCCCCGCCGATGGCGGCTGCGCTTCCGGCTGGAGCTAGCCCTGCGGTCCCGCTCGCGGCCGCGGCTCTGGCTCTTCTCCCGCCGGCTGCGCCGCTCTCGACTGCGGCTGCGGGACTTGCGCGGGCGGCCGCGCTCCTCTGGGCTGGCACTGCGGCCTTGGCGCGAGCGCTTGCGGTGCGCCCG
>SJYG01000424.1:1870510-1886983 GCA_006410535.1 Litocranius walleri | reverse complement strand
AGACTGGACTCCCCTGAGGCCACAGGGGCGGGTCCACGGGCTCCCCGTCGTAAGTCGAGAAACCCTGCCGCTACGCGAGAAAAACCAGAAGCTTGACCCTCGACAGCGGGCTGAGGCCCCGCCCCGCCCCGCCCCCACCCCTGCCGCCTGTGTGCAGGTCCAGGCAGAGGCCTCACCTGGGGCCCCAGGGCGAGGACGCCGGACCCAGGACTCAGGCCGGCTGGGTGGGGTGCACTGCTGTTACAGTTGTGCGCCGCACATGAGACAGCCTGTCACTTCATTGTGAACTAGGGCAAATGCACGTTGATTAAATTCTGATTTTATTCCTTATACGTATGGATTGCTTGGATGACATTGTTACATTATCCTGTAATGTAGCATACAGACAGTGTCACGGGGCTTCGCTGGCGGCTCCACTGATAGAGTCCGCCTGCAATGCGAGACTGCTGCTGCTGCTGCTGAGTCGCTCAGTCGTGTCCGACTCTGTGCGACCCCATGGACTGCAGCCCACCAGGCTCCCCCGTCCCTGGGATTCTCCAGGCAAGAGCACTGGAGTGGGCTGCCATTTCCTTCTCCAATGCATGAAAGGGAAAAGGGAAAGGGACGTCGCTCAGTCGTGTCCGACCCTCAGCGACCCCATGGACTGCAGCCTTCCAGGCTCCTCTGTCCATGGGATTCTCCAGGCAAAAGAGTACTGGAGTGGGGTGCCATCGCCTTCTCCGTACATTTAGGTCATTTTATGGTATAAGTTGCTAAAGAATCTGCCTGCAATGCAGGAGACCTGGATTCAATTCCTGGGTCAGAAAGATTCCCTGGAGAAGGAAATGGCAACCCACTGCTCAGTCGGCCCAGCTCTTTGCCACCCTTTGGACTCTAGCCTCGACCAGGTTCCTCTGTTCGTGAGATTTTTCAGGCAAAAATATATCCCTGGGGACCTGTTAAATTTGGAAACTGCCAATTACGAGGCAAAGCGAATTAAGACATGAGATACTCACTTCTTTGGGACGAGCAAGACTCAGAGACAATTGCAAAAATCTGGGAAATATTCAAAGAAAGTCCTTTTAGATTTTTCAGCAAAATGTCCCTCCATGGAATGTTCCCCAGAAACAGAAAAACAGAGTTCCCAGGGACCTTCATCCTCTTGAGGAGTGATAAATACCAGGTATGTACATTTCACTCTCATTGAGCATGATGGGGAATGGGAATAGGAGGCACTGTCACTCCCAGGGTGATATTGCAAAGCTGAAGGAATTCTACAGTTGAAGTAAAAGTCTATCATGTCTTCAGTTCAGTTCAGTCACTCAGTCGTGTCCAGCTCTTTGCGACCTCATGAATCGCAGCACGCCAGGCCTCCCTGTCCATCACCATCTCCCGGAGTTCACTCAGACTCACATCCATCGAGTCCGTGATGCCATCCAGCCATCTCATCCTCTGTCGTCCCCTTCTCCTCCTGCCCCCAATCCCTCCCAGCATCAGAGTCTTTTCCAATGAGTAAACTCTTCACGTGAGGTGCCCAAAGTACTGGAGTTTCAGCTTCAGCATCATTCCTTCCAAAGAAATCCCAGGGTTGATCTTTAGAATGGACCGGTTGGATTTCCTTGCAGTCCAAGGGACTCTCAAGAGTCTTCTCCAACAGCACAGTTCAAAAGCATCCATTCTTCAGCGCTCAGCCTTCTTCACAGTCCAACTCTCATAACCATACATGACCACTGGAAAAACCATAGCGTCAAGCTAATGAAATGAGGACGTTATTCCGGGTGGGCCTGCCCTAATCAGGTGTTGGGGATCCAAACCATTTGAAACGTCGGAAACACAGCCTGGTTGCCTTCAAGGAAGCCAATTGCCTGGTGGAAAAAAGACGCCATTTGGTAGGAATTGGCATGTGGCTTCTGAGTGGTGAAGGTATGGATTCTGTCAGTCTAATGAAATGAGAGAGTATTCTAGGTGGGCTTGACCTTGGAAGAAAAGTTATGACAAACCTAGACAGCACATTAAAAAGCAAAGACATCACTTTACCAACAAAGATCTGTATTCAAAGCTAGTCACGTATGGATGTGAGAGTTGAACCATAAAGAAGGTTGGACACTGAAGAACTGATGCTTTCGAACTATCTTGAGAGGCCCTTGGACAGCAAGGAGATCAAACCAATCCATCTTAAAGGAAATCAACCCTGAATATTCATTGGAAGGAATGAACCTGAAACTCCAATACTCTGGCCGCCTGATGTGAAGAGCCAAATCATTGGAAAAGACCCTGATGCTGGGAAAGATTGAGGGCAGGAGAAGAGGACAACAGAGGATGCGATGGTTGGATGGCATCATCGACTCCATGGACAGGAGTTTGAGCAAGCTTCAGGAGATGGTGAAGGGCAGGGAAACCTGGCGTGCTGCAGTTCACGGGGTCGCAGAGAGCTGGGCACGATTGAGAGGCCAAACAGCAACCAAGCACAGTAAAGTGTGCCTCTCTACCCCATGCAGAGAATGATGCGTGTTCTGTGCTTAAATCTTACCGCTCTATTCATTTCCGAGGGCTGCTGTAAGCTGTTACCCCAAAGAGAACAGAAATGTGTACCCTCACTGTTCTGGAGACCAGAAAGTCTGAAACCAACCAAGGCGTGGGTGCATTTCCATTCCTTCCGAGTGCTCCCAGGAAGGATCTGCTCCGGGTCTGTCGGCAGGCCTTCTGTGGTTTGCTGACACTCTCCAGCGTCCCTTTGAAATGGAACAACAACCTATGGTCCTTGTCTCCCACGCCCTCCGCCTGCCTTCTGTCTGTAAAATATAAAGTAAGCTTTAGCTGAAGGAGAAGTTTAATCAGAGAAGTAAGAACATGGCAGAACCACACAAAATCAGTCAAGCAAGACTAAATTATGACAGTTGACTCATTAAGCATAGTCAAGTACCTTCAGTTCCTCCCGAAGGGCTGTACTGAACTCAGAAACGGCAACCCACTCCAGTATTCTGGCCTGGAAAAATCCCACGGACAGAGGAGCCTGGTGGGCTACAGTCCATGGGTGTCGCAGAGAGTCGGACATGACTTAACGGCGGAGCATGCGTTCGAGAGATATAGAAGTTCTGAGCCACGTCCTGTGAGCTGCCGTCTAGATACTGACAGTCCCTACCTGGGGGAGAAGTCAACAACTTCATGGCTAGGCTGTAGGCATGACGTAAGCTGGCACAGATCTGAGAACTGGCCTCAAGGAATGGGAACAAACTCACCTTGCAGCTGAAGGTTAATTGTACCTGAAACAACCAAGATGGTGCTGGTCAGACCACTGATGAGCCATCTGAGGGTGACCATCAGAGCTGACTGTGCTGTTGCTATGCGCAGCCCCCATCCGACATCTGTCCAAACATCCGGTGACTTATCCACCCACTCACCCAGCAATCCATCCTTCCACCTCTCCATCAATCCATCCACTTATCCAACAATGCATCCATTCATCCATCCATCCACTCAGTTCATCCATTGATCCACCCATCAACCCATCCATCCATCATCCATGCATCATCCACCCATCCACCCATCCGTCTAACCATCCATCCATCTGTTCATCCATCCATTTACCCAGCCATCATCCATCCATCCATCATCCAACATCCATCCATCTATCCATCCATCCATCATCCATCCATCCATCCATACATCATCCATTCCCCCACCCATCTAACCATCCACCCATCTATCCATCTATTCATCCATCCATGTATCCATCCACCATCCACCATCCACCCACCATCCATCCATACATTCGTCCACCCATCTATCCATCCAGTCATCCACCCATTCACACATTTATCCAACCATCCATCCATCAATCATCCATCCACCCATCTGTCTATACACCCATCTATCTGTCCATCTCTCCACCCATCTATCTGTCCATCTATCTGCCTATCCATCCATCCAGTCATTCACTCACGCATCCATCCACCCATCTATCCATCCATCCATCTCACCATCCATCATCCATCCATCCATCCATCCATCCATCATCTATTCATCCATCCGTTTACCCATCCATCATCCATCATACATCCATCTATCCATCCACCCATCCATCTGTCCATCTATCCACCTATCCATCCATCCAATCATTCACTCATCCGTCCTTCCATCCATCCATCCATTCATCCATCCTTCGTATCCATCCAACCATCCACCCACCTGTCCATCTATCCACCCATCCATCTCACCATCCATCATCCATCCATACATACGTACATCATCCACTCCCCTCATCCATCCGTCCATCCATCCATCCACCCATCTGTCCATCTATCCACCCATCCATCCATGCACCCAATCACTCACTCATGCATCCAGCCGTCCATTGGCCTGACTATCTATCCATCCACCTACGCATCTGCGTCCTTTCATCTATCCGTGCCTCCATCCATCTGGGAGTCCGTATGTGCACCCACTCACCCACCTCTCCGTCTGCCCATTGGGCCACGCCTCTGCCCATCCACCTCACAGATCCATGCCTCTCAAGACTGTTATTGTTTCACTCGCTAAGTCACGACCAACTCTTTGCGACCTCGTGGACAGTAGCACACACACCCTCCCCAGGCTCCTCTGTGCGTGGGATTTTCCAGGCAAGAACACTGGAGTGGGTTGCCATGCCTTCCTCCAAGGGATCTTCCCCACCCAGGGATCGAACCTGTGTCTCCTGCACTGCAGGTGGAGTCTTTACTGCTGCTGCTGCTGCTAAGTCGCTTCAGTCGTGTCCGACTCTGTGCGACCCCATAGACGGCAGCCCACCAGGCTCCCCCGTCCCTGGGATTCTCCAGGCAAGAACATTGGAGTGGGTCACCAGGAAATATCAAGACTTTAGTCAGAACCACTCCTTTCCACCAGGTGGCGCATACACCTCCTTAATGAACAGGAAGGAGCTCCCTTAAATTGATCCTTTGGTCTTGTTTTGAAGCCAAAGTGTCTAAAGAATTATCCATCCTTAGCAAAGGCATCTGGAGAGGGCAATGGCACCCCACTCCAGTTCTCTTGCCTGGAAAACCCCATGGATGGAGGAGCCTGGTGGGCTGCAGTCTATGGGGTCACTGGGAGTAGGACACAACTGAGCGACGTCACTTTCACTTTTCACTTTTATGCATTGGAGAAGGAAATGGCAAACCACTCCAGTGTTCTTGCCTGGAGAATCCCAGGGACGGGGGAGCCTGCTGGGCTGCCGTCTCTGGGGTCATACAGAGTCGGACACGACTGAAGCCACTTAGCAGCAGCAGCAAAGGCATCAGCTTGGTCATTTCCCATGAACGTTACCCAATTTATGGAATCCATCCGTCCTCTGCAACTTGGTCTCTTGTTAGATTATTCTTTCTTTAGTCCAGAAATTTTAATGCAATTTCTCATGCCCTTTGCTGTTCCGTTGAAAGTTGTGTCGTCCTCTTTGTGACCCCATGGACTAGAGCACGCCAGGCCTCCTTGTCCTTTACTGTCTGACAGAGTTGGCTCAAACTCATGTCCATTGAGCCGGTGATGCCATCCAACCATCTCTTCCTCTGTCGTCCTCTTCTCCTCCTGCCTTCAGTCTTTCCCAGCATCAGGGTCTTTTCCAGTGAGTCAGCTCTTTGCATCAGGTGGCCAAAGGATTGGAGTTTCAGCTTCAGCATTAGGCCTTCCCATAAATATTCAGGACTGATTTCCTTTAGGATGGACTGGTTGGATCTCCCTGCTGTCCTAGGGACTCTCAAGAGTCTTCTCCAACACCACAGTTCGAAATCATCAATTGTTCAGCACTCAGCCTCCTTTGTGGTCCAGCTCTCACATCCGTACATGGCTACTACGCAGCACAATAAAAAGTCGCCCTTCGAATGGAAGACAGAGCAGAGAATCCAGTCTCTGCTCTGCTGGTGCTGCATGCACAAATTCGTCTGATTCTCCAAAGGAGGCTGGACAAATGCTATTACATACCATTTTCAACGTGCCCACGTTCTCTTTGAATCTGCAGTCTCGATGTTGGTAATTCGTCCTGTGGAATGATTTTCCCACAGATACACAAAAGCATACGTGTAAGCTGTGTTCCATACGTTTGTGTGGCTGCTCCCCAAGGTGGCACTAGTGATAAAGAACGCACTTGCCAATGTCGGAGACGCAGGTTCAATCCCTAGGTCGGGAAGATCCCCTGGAGGAGGGCGTGGCAACCCACTCCAGTATCCTTGCCTGGAGAAGCCCGTGCACAGAGGAGCCTGGAGGGCTATAGTCCACGGGGTCGCAAAGAGACAGACATGACCGTGTGGCTGAGCTTGCACGCACACGTGTAGTCCCTGTAGGTGTAAAAGGCGTGTGTGCAGTGAAGGCGTCTGTCTGCAGGCGGCCTGAAATTGGAGACAGCCCTCAGGCCCACACAGGATGCCGAGTAAGCTTTTACAGTAACGGCTGCGCTGAGTCAGGCTCGGAGGTGCTCACCCACCCACACACTCGCGGGATGACCGTATGCTGCACACTGTGACACCTCTCACTGTTTTCATGGCTTGGCGTCCCCAGGAGGCTCCCCACCAGGATCAGCAGTGTGGGGTGGGGGCGGGGGCGGCTGCCGTGTCGAAGGTGCCCGGAGGAGGATGATGGGATGAAGAACGCGCAGCTTGGTCAGGGTTGTCTGGTTGGATTCTGGGGGTAAGAGTGAGCCTGAGGTCCCGGGCTCTGGCTACCGAGTGAGGTCACTGTCATGAGCTGAGGGGGAGACCCACACGGGAAGGGACACGCTGCAGAAGGAAGGAGGCAAGAGAGTCCAGTCGGGTTGAGTTAGTTGGGAGATGCCTGTAGCCTTGAAGGAGCTGTCCCAGAAGGTAAGGAGTCCGGGGTGAGCCTACAGCAGAAAAAGGTCATGATACAGGAGGAGCTTGCCCAGGACAGGAGAAAAACTGGGCACAATCCATTGGTCCACACGTCTGTCCCTCAATTCATCCATCCATCCATCCACCAGTCCATTTATCCATCTGTCCACCAACTCAGTTATCCATCCATCCACCAGTTCAGTTATTCACCATCCACCCATCCATCCATCCACCAATTCAATTACCCATCTATCCACTAGTTCAATTATCCATCCACCCATCCATCCATCCCTCCATCCACCAGTTCACTGATCCACCCATCTATCCACCAACTCAGTTATCCATCTATCCACCAATTCAGTTATCCATCATCCACCCATTCACCCATCCATCCGCTAACTTAGTTATCCATCCATCCATCCACCAATTCGATTATCCATCATCCATCCATCCATCCACCCATCCACCCACCCACCCATCCATCCATCCATCCATCTACCAATTCAGTTATCCATCATCCACCCTTCCACCCATTCATCCACCAATTCAATTATCCATCCATAAATTCATCCATACAACCACCAGTTCAATTATCCATCCATTCATCCACCAATTCAATTATCCATCCATCCATCCACCAGTTCAATTATCCATCCATCCATTCATGCCAGCATCAATGTGTCACAATATACATGGAGTATTGTTCATCAGGGAAGCTCCTCTGAACCTCAGCATCCAATATTTATCAGTACTCAAACGCATACTAGCCATGTGTCTGTTCTGAAGTCTCCAGCCCCTCCCAGAAGTTCAAGAAACTAATATGTGCAGTCTCTGTCTTCCCCTGGAGTTTGGATCTGATACAGTGTGTCTCAAAGTCTCCATCACAAAATGCGTCATCAAAGGGTCCAGTTACTAAAGCACCCAAACAAACAAAGGCATGCTTCTGAGAAGGAAACTCCAGGGGCCTGGAGGCAAAGGCAGACCTGTCTTCCTTGTTTTCCAGTCACTCAAACTCATGTCCATCGAGTCGGTGATGCCATCCAACCATCTCATCCTCTGTCATCCCCTTCTCCTCCTGCCCTCAGTCTTTCCCAGCATAAGGGTCTTTTCCACTGAGTCAGCTCTCCGCATGAGGTGGCCAAAGGATTGGAGCTTTGGATGTGTCTTTCAGTCAGGTCAAGTCTTTACTGCATACAAGCCGGGGGCTTCCCTGGTAGCTCAACGATAAAGAATCCACCTGCCAATGGAAGACGGTCGGGTTCAATCCCTGGGTAGGGAAGATCCCCTGGAGAACGGAATGGCAACGCACGCCTGTATTCTTGCCTGGAGAATCCCATGGACAGAGGACCTGGCGGGCTACCATCCACAAGGTCACTGAGATTGGGACACAACTGAACAACAGCTGAACAACAGCAACAACTTCACAACACACGAGCAAAGCACAGAAGAGCTACGCTGTACAGCAGGGCTTTGAAGGAAGATGGCAAAGGATGATAGCCTGCGGAGGTGGAGGCGGAGTCCCCGTAGGAGAACAGGATGAGAGCTTCAAAGGCGGGAGGGACCACAGGGCTCGCTGAAGGAAGCTGAGATGAACCTGGCCTCCTGGTGCAGACACGGTTCCTCTGCACGGAGCCCAGGCGGCAGTAGCCCAAGGTCCTTATGAGGACTTTCCCTAGGGGCGAGGAGCTCAGAGCCCTCCGGTGGAGTTCCCCCGGAGAACAATATCCTGGCCGATCAGCACGAAGCCAAACTGTACCCTGGCTGGCAGCTTCCACGTGGAGGTTGTGGTTAGAGCTCGCCGTGATAAGTTCACCTTCATCTCACACTTTCCTTCGCCTACATGGCCTGTCACAAGATTGTAGACAGATACACAAGGTGTTTCCTGGAGCAGGAGGTCGCTTGAGCAAGGGCCCTCCCCGCTCCAGGCATGCAAAGCTGAGCTGTATTTTCAGGGTGGTTGTTCCCACTTTGTAAACGTGAGTCAAGTGTCTTCGGGCTTTGCAGTCTTCTCCATCATTTCTCAAAAGCGTTCCTCACATCTCTAGTCTTTCTACCCCAGATCTACACAGTGAGCACCAGAATCATTATGCTTTCCGTATCTATTGGTATTGATGTGTTGTTGATTTCAGTTCAGTTCAGTCACTCAGTCATGTCCAACTCTTTTCGACCCCATGGACTGCAGCATACCAGGCCTCCCTGTCTGTCACCAACTCCTAGAGCTTACTCAAACTCACGTCCATCGAGTCGGTGATGCCATCCAACAATCTCATCCTCTGTCGTCCCCTTCTCCTCTCGCCCTCCATATTTCCCAGCATCAGGGTCTTTTCCAAAGAGTCAGCTCTTCCCATCAGGTGGCGAAAGTATGGGAATTTCAACATCAGCATCGGTCCTTCCAATGAATATTCAAGACTGATTTCCTTTCGTATAGACTGATTGGATCTCCTTACAGTCCAAGGACTGTCAAGAGTCCTCCAACACCACAGTTCAAAATTATCAATTCTTCAGGGCTCAATTCTTTAGTCCAACTCTCACATCCATACATGATTACTGGATTAACCATAGCTTTGACTAGATGGACATTTGTTGGCTGTCGAAGTTGGTCATAACTTTTCTTCCAATGAGCTAGTGTCTGTTAATTTCATGGGTGCAGTCACCATCTGCAGTGATTTTGGAGTCCAAGAAAAAGTCTCTCACTGTTTCCATTGTTTCCCCATCTATTTCCCATGAAGTGATGGGAACAGATGCCATGATCTTCATTTTTTAATGTTGAGTTTCAAGCCAGCTTTTTCACTCTCCTCTTTCACTTTCATCAAGAGGCTCTTTAGTTCTTCTTCACTTTCTGCCATAAGGGTGGAGTCATCTGCATATTTCAGGTTATTGATATTTCTCCCGGCAATCTTGATTCCAGGTTGTGCTTCCTCCAGCCCAGCGTTTCTCATGATGTACTCTGCATAGAAGTTAAATAAGCAGGGTGATAATATACAGCCTTGATGCACTCCTTTCCCGATTTGGAATCAGTCTGTTGTTCTGTGTCCGGTTCTAACTGTAGCTTCTTGACCTGCATACAGATTTCTCAGGAGGCAGGTCAGGTGGTCTGGTATTCCCAGCTCAAGAATTTGATTTACAATATTGTTAATTCCTGTTGTACAGCAAAGCGATTTGGCTAAATGAATATGTGCATTGTTTTCTTAATATTCTTTTCCATTATGGTTTATCAAATAGGAAAAGGAAGACGTCAAGGCTGTATATTGTCACCCTACTTATTTAACTTCTATGCAGAGTACATCATGAGAAACACTGGGCTGAAAGAAGCACAAGCTGGAGTCAAGATTGCCAGGAGAAATATCAATAACCTCAGATATGCAGATGACACCACCCTTATGGCAGAAAGTGAAGAGGAACTAAAAAGCCTCTTGAGGAAAGTCAAAGTGGAGAGTGAAAAAGTGGGCCTAATACTCACCATTCAGAAAATGAAGATCATGGCATCCGATCCCATCACTTCAGGGAAAAGAGATGGGCAAAGAGTGGAAAGAGTGTCAGGCTTTATGTTTCCGGGCTCCGACATCACTGCAGATGGTGACTGCAGCCATGAAATTAAAAGATGCTTACTCCTTTGAAGAAAAGTTATGACTAACCTAGATAGCATATTCAAAAGCAGAGACATTACTTTGCCGACTAAGACCTGTCTAGTGGAGGCTATGGTTTTTCCTGTGGTCATGTATGGATGTGAGAGTTGGACTGTGAAGAAGGCTGAGCGCCAGATAATTGATGCTTTTGAACTGTGGTGTTGGAGAAGAGTCTTGAGAGTCCCCTGGACTGCAAGGAGATCCAACCAGTCCATTCTGAAGGAGATCAGCCCTGGGATTTCTTTGGAAAGAATGATGCTAAAGCTGAAGCTCCAGTACTTTGGCCACCTCATGCAAAGAATTAACTCATTGGAAAAGACTCTGATGCTGGGAGGGACTGGGGGCAGGAGGAGAAGGGGACGACTGAGGATGAGATGGCTGGATGGCACCACGGACTCGATGGACGTGAGTCTGAGTGAACTCTGGGAGTTGGTGATGGACAGGGAGGCCTGGCGTGCTGCGATTCATGGGGTCGCAAAGTCGGACACGACCGAGCGACTGAACTGAACTGAACTTATCATAAGCTTTTTTTTAATTGCAGGAGAATCACTTTACGATGTGTTAGCTTCTGCTGAACAGCAACGCGAAACACCTGTTCATATGCACATATCCTCTCCCTCGTGAGCGTCCCCATACCCACCCCTCCAGGTCATCAAGAGCCCCAAGCTGAGCTCTCTGGGCTACAGAGCAGCTTTCCACCAAGTGTCTGGTTTTACACACAGTCGTGCATATGTTCAGGTCTTCTCAGATGGCTCAGCGGGTAAAGGACCCACCTGCCAACGCAGGAGACGTAAGAGATGCCGCTTCGATCCCTGGGTGGGGAGGATCCCCTGGAGGAGGGCAGGCCCACCCACTCCAGTGTTCTTGCTGGGGAATCCCCTTTGATACTGGAGCCTGGCGGGGCTCCATAGGGCCGCGAAGCATTGGGCACGACTCAGCACGCGCCCACACGTTAATGTATCAATGCCACTCTGTCCGTTTTTCCTGCCTTCTCCTCCACCCGCTGTGTCCACGAGGACTTCACTGTGGTCTGGGCGCTCAGTCGTATCCGACTCTTTTTCTTGCCTTGAGAAAATCCCCACGAGGAAGTCTTCCTATTTAACAAATGACACCAGCCCGAGCCCTCCCTTTCTCCTTCCTGAAAGGAGAGCTGAGATGTGTCTGGCTCCCTCGGAGTCTTTCTGCCTCCCTCCTTTTGATGGTGTATGACACGTGCATCCTCTCTGATTTTGGGGTTTGCAGACACAGATCCTTGAGGGCTGGTGCAAGGCAGACAGAAGCCGCCCCAAGTCATCCCTGGAAATTGTGCAGGGGCTGATTGGACAAGGAGGGATGATCTGTGTCCAGCCCTTGTTGATGGTGAGCTCGCACGAGTCAAAAGTGTTCCGTGAGAAAGGACCCAGGGTACCACTCTGCGTCGTTTAAGGTTGCTAAGCAACTGGGGATCGGGGAGGACATTTCACTGGCAATCCAGCCTGTGCTACAGATTCTGGGAATTCATTAGATGTTGATGTGCGAGTGGTGTTATAGATGTGGTGTGACGGATGCAGAGGGTTTGGCTTACTTCCTTTGTGAAAGGTAGACAATGACATGTGAAGATGAGACGGAGGCTTTGGAACAGGAGAGAAAGATACAAAACCAAGAAGCAGGGATGTCTTCAGGTCTCTCGCCTGAGTCCATGCATGTGGCGTGCATGCTCAGTTGCTCAGTCGTGTCCGACTCTTTTGCGACCCCATGGACTGTAGCCCGCCAGGCTCCTCTGCCCATGGCATTCTGCAGGCAAGAATACCGGAGTGGGTTGTCATTTCCTCCTCCAGGGAATCTTTCCGGCCCAGGGATCAAACCTGCGTCTCTTTGTCTCCTGCACTGGCACACGGGTTCCCTACCACAGCCCTACCCGGGAAGCTGTGTGCAGGAGTCTGAGCTCATTGAAGTCATTCGTTCGGTTTCCCCCAAGTCCTCTCAGGGTGCTCTGTTGGGAGCAGCTATGGTGGCTGAGGACTGGGTTGGCTCACCCATCCATCCATCATCCATCCATCCACCCACCCACCCATCCGTCCATCCATCAACCTACCCACCCACCCATGCATCCACTCACCCATCCATCCATTCATCCACCCACCATCCACCCACCCGTACACCTTCTATCCATCATCCATCCATCCTCCCACCCACTCATCTGGCCACCTACACACTAATTCATCCACTCATCCATCCACTCATCCAGCCAGCCAGCCAGCCATCATCCACTCATCCATCCATCCATCTGTTCACCCACCCATCCATCCATCCATCAACCCCACCACCACCCATCCATCCATTCACCCACCCATTCATCATCCATCCATCCACCCATCCATCCATCCATCCGTCTTCCCACCCATCCACTTAGCCATCCATTCATCCACCCATCCATCCATCAACCTACCCAGCCACCCATACATCCATTTACCCATCCATCCATCCATCATCCATCCACCCATCCATCCACCCACCCATCCATCTATCCACCAACCCCCCACCCACTCATCCATCCATCCACTCATCCATCATCTATCCATCCACCTATCCATCCATCCATCAACCTTCTCACCCACCCACCCATCCACTTATCCATCCATTCATCCACCCATCCATCCACTCACTCATCTATCCATCATCCATCTACTCACCCACCCATCATCCATCCATCCACCCACTCATTCATCAACCCACACACTCATTCATCCACTCATCCAACCATCACCCATCCACTCACTCACCCATCATCCATCCATCCATCTATCCAGTATCCTTTATCCATCCATTCATCCACTCACCGATCCACCCGTCCTTCCTACCTATCTACTCTCCCAGCCTTGATGAGTGAACACTCATCAAAACCCTTCTCAAACTCTCCTTCTCCGCATAGCTCATCCTCAGTTGAGACAATTGCCAATTTGGACAAAATTATCTTGATCAAGGGACCACCAGTCTCTCTGCTTCAAGTTTCATGAACTTCGCCTCGTGTGTGCCATCCTTGTTTAAAACGATACTGCCTGGTTCCTTGTGCGTTTCTGCAACAAATTTCACTCTTCTCAAAGATGGCATGCCACGAGCATCGCTCTGCTGATCAGTGAATTTGGGGCTGCTAGTTTTACGGCTTCCCCAAGGACATACGATCAGCAAACCCAGGGCAACCCCCGCCAGTTATTGCTGGCATTTCCATCTCCCTGAGCCAGTAGCTAGCTTTGCAGCCCATCTCAGTCACCCAGCCTGGCTCACAGGTAAACTTGCTGCTTCCTACAGCGAGGGGCTGGGTGGGGCCGGCTCTTCATTTCCTGCCTTCTCTCAGTTCCATTTTTCACCTCTTTGCTCACCAAGCGTCTTGCAGCTGCTGTGACAATGGCCGACATGCAGAATTGGAGGGGTATTTAGGGGCCGGATAGGGCTTCCCTGGTGGCTCAGATGTTAAAGAGTCTGCTCACAATGCAGAGTTCGAGCCCTGGGTCAGGAAGATCCCCTGGAGGAGGAAATGGCAACCCACTCCAGTATCCTTGCCTGCAGAATCCCGTGGACAGAGGAGCCTGGCGGGCTACCATCCTTGGGGTCGCAAAGAGTCAGACACGACTGAGACACTCACATTTTCACTTTTCAGTTTAGAGCTGGAGGAGGTGTTTACTATGCCATGTTGCCCTTCTCCCTCTCTGCAAAGGGTTTCAGCACCCTTCGTGGCCGGGACCCTCCCATCTGGGTCTTTCCAGAAATGAACCAGGTCCCTAGCATTTACTTTGCTTCTCTGCACCTGCAGAGATGCAGACAAACTTTACGGTTCTTCATGTTGCCTGTGGAAAGCAGGTAGGGTAAGATTAGCCTGCGCCAGTGGTACCTGCTGGGATGTGTTGCTTGGAAAAGGCCCCTGTGACTCCACGTTGGAACTGTTTCTTGGACTTGCTCTCTGTCGCGTCTGTTATTATAATCACACACGATGGCCCACCTCAGAGAACCCTGCCCCTCTGCCTGGCTGATAAAGCACTTTGTTCAGAACCCCGTCCACCTGTGGATGGCACGAGGGAAGAAATGAACACATCCCCTGCCTGAGGCGCACATCCCAGGAGATGTTGGCCAGACAGATGTCCTGCCTACTTTGTCCCCTCGCCTCCCCACCCCTCCAGTCTCGGTTCTGAGCTGTCGAAACCCAGGAAATCTTGACAAGAAGGAAGAGGGGATGGGGTCCCTCGCTCTGAGCTGTTCTGTCTTTGCCTTGATGAGAGGCGATCGGACGTGGTGAGGGGGACAAAGACCTGCCCCAGAGGAAAACCCCGAAACCACACAGAGGTGGGTGTCGTCTGCGGGTGGGCCCACAACCCCCAGGTTGTCTCAGAATTAACCCACTCCCCGCCACAAAGCAAGCCACGCTCCCGGGGAGAGTCCGGGGGTAGCCTTGGGGCTCCCTTCTCTCTGCGGCTGAGCCCTGGGGCCTGAGGACTTATGCCAACCTTGTGACTGAAATGGAAACATTCTCTGCAGAGGTTAATTCATGCAATAATCCAGGTGAGGTTCCTCCTGGAGAACGATAGCCCTAAACCCAAGGACAGGGTCCTTATAAGACACCGAAGAGGAGAGACAGGGACGCAAGCGGAGAAACCACGTGGAGACGGAGGCAGAGACGGGAGGGAGGCGGCCACCAGCCCAGGGACGGATGCCTGGAGCCCCCAGAAGCTGGAAGAGGCGGGGAGGACCCTCCCCTGGAGACTCTGGATGGAGCTCAGCCCTGGGACCCCTTGACCTCAGACGTGTGGTTTCCAGGACTCATGGATGATAGATTCCAATTATTTTAATATGTCCAGCTTATGGTCATTTGTAGCAGCTGATTGGGCTTCCCAGATGGCACTAGTGGTAAAGAAACTGCCTGCCAATGCAGGAGAGAAAAGAGATGTGGGTTTGATCCCTGGGTCTGGAAGATCCCCTGGAGGAGGGCATGGCAACCCCCTCCAGTGTTCCTGCCTGGAGAATCCCATGGACAGAGGAGCCTGGTGGGCTGCAGTCCATGGGATTGCAGAGTCAGACATGACTGAAGTGACTTAGCACAGACACACACCCCCAGCGACCCCCACAGCGGTATTATTTAAGACATGCAAGATATCGAGTCTTTGGAGAGAAATCGAGGTTCTGGAGACCCCGGGCCAGGAGACTCAGAGGGCAGAGACAGAGCTGGCAGGGGCAGGTTTGTTCTTGGGGGGCTACGTCCTTGGCCTGGGGCCTGCACACCTCCGTATGGTCCAGCCATGTTGAGGTGGGTCCTTGAGTGTCCCAAGGAGCCCAGGACTTGCTTTCAGTTACAAGATCAGCGTTGTCATGACATGAGGAACTCATGCCAAGGAGCTTTAGAATCTGAAACTGGGGTGAGTCAAGTGCAAGCTACTGATTTTGCACCCTCTGACAGTTTCACTTTTTGTTTTTGCTTGTGGACAACCGTCTCCAGGGTCTCGTGGGTTTTGTGTGCAGCCAGCCACGTTCTGCTTGCCAGGATCATCCAGGTCACAGAGGGACCCTATTTCCACGTCAGATATCCCATCTGCTCCCTGAGCTCTGGGCTCTTGGTTGGTGGGCCAGAAGGGACCCAGCAGGGGACTCAAAAGCCCTGGGGCAGTTGACACTCTCAAGGACAGAGTCTGTCTGATTCTTGCTGTTTTTTAATTTTGGTGAAATCCACACAGCATTCAGTGAATCATTTCAAAATTCACAGTATTGTGACTCCGTCATCTCCATCAAGGTGTGCAACATTTCCATCCCCACAAAGACACACCACCCCAATACGTCACCCCCTTCCCCCAGCCCCTGGCACCACAAACCCACTTCCTCCATCTGTGGATCTGCCTGTTCAGGACGTCTCCTACAGACGGAATCACACACTGTGCGTCCTTCTGTGTGGGCTTGTCTCACTGAGCAGCGTGTGTTCAGGGTCCAGCCATGTTGCAGGCTGTGTCAGAGCCTCGCTCCTTTTCATGGCTGCATAATATTCCACTGAGTGGATGGACCCATGCTGTGTATCCATCATCCATCCATCCACC
>SJYG01000424.1:1856941-1869653 GCA_006410535.1 Litocranius walleri | reverse complement strand
CCGCCCATCATCCATCCACTCACCCACCCATCCATCCATCCATCCACCCATCTACCCATCCATCCACTCATCCATCCTTCATCCACCCACCCATCCACCCATCCACCTATCATCCACTTATCAATCATCCATCCCACCCACACATCCATCCATCCACCCAGCCATCATCCACTTATCAACCATCCATCCCTGCATGGACATGGGCTGTTTCCAGCTTTGGGCTGTTGTAACTCATGCCACTTGAATGATGCAGATTCATCTCCTCCTGGGTCCCACTTAGTGGGACCAAGAGCCCTTCCTGATCCCCTTGACTCTGTTAGTGCTCACACACTGAGACCTCCCAGCCTGGCCTCGTGCCAGGGCTATGGGGAACTGAAACCTTCCCCCTGGGCCTCCCGTACCCATGACCTTGTTTTTCTTCTTGAGGTTTTGTCAGTGCCAGCCTCTCAAGAGAAACCGCCAGACCTGATGGAGAGCGCTGATAGGTGAGCTGAAGGGTGTGCCCCTTCCTCTTCTCGTGTGTTCACCTGATTCTCCGTACCAAGTAGTCCACCCAGGGCTGCACAGAAGCCCAGAGGCCATGGTACAGGGACCCGCCTTTCTGAGAGGCCAGTTGTGGTTCCTGCAAAACTAGGGGCTGGCTTCATCGCCTCTTGGGGTCCACTTTGCTCTGAAAGGTGTGATGGAAACCAAAGTGCAGGCTCAGGACCATGACCTAGTCCATCTACTCACTTATCCATCAACCCATCCCTCCATCCAAACATCCATCTATTCATCCATCCATCCTCTCATCCATTCACCCATCCATCCATCATCCATCATCCATCATCCATCTTCCATCCATCATCCATGCATGCATCCATCATCCATCTGTCATCCACCCA
The DNA here is from genome assembly GCA_006410535.1 of Litocranius walleri. Classification (NCBI taxonomy): domain Eukaryota; kingdom Metazoa; phylum Chordata; class Mammalia; order Artiodactyla; family Bovidae; genus Litocranius; species Litocranius walleri. The sequence continues at coordinate 1,868,769 of SJYG01000424.1, read as the reverse complement.
TCATCCATCCATCCATTCATCCATCATCCATCCATCCATTCATCCACCATCCATCCATCATCCACCCATCATCCATCCATCCATTCATCCACCCACCCATCCATCCATCCATCATCCATCATCCATCTTCCATCCATCATCCATGCATGCATCCATCATCCATCTGTCATCCACCCATCATCCATTCATCCATTCATCCATCATCCATCCATCCATTCATCCACCATCCATCCATCATCCATCCATCATCCATCCATCATCCATCTATCCATCATTCATGCATCCATCCATCCACCCATGGGTCTGGTCTCCATGGGGAGGAAGAGGAAATGTGGGCAACTGGATTTCCCCTTACAGGCTCACCCCAGATGTCATCAGCATCTACCCAGGGGCATGGCCTGACCCTGCTCAGTGGCAGATCACACTTCTCTTACCTTCTGCTTTCACATTTGCTAGAGCCAGGATCCCTGAGAGCCAGGAGGGAGAGCAGACGCCCCCACCTGCTGTAAAGACAACAAGTGGACAAATTTTGCAGTTTGCAAAATGGAGTGGAGCTGGGTTGGCTGCCAGATTGCCATCTTGTCATCCTAAAGTGCTTTTCAACAACTAGATAATCTCATACCACATGGAGAACAGACGTGTTCCTCCCCACTGTAACCGGGCAGATGCCTATGAGGCCTTCCCAGGACAGACCTGCCCTGCAATGTCTCCAGCCTGCTTTCTAGTTTGTAGCAAAGCTTTTCCCCCAGGCCTCCCTGAGTTCCAAAGAATACATTCAATCAGAGAACCGAGAAAACAGAGAAACAAAGAAAAGCAATCAAGCAAGACAAGATCGTCATGCTTCCCCGGCAGGTCAGATGGTAAAGAATCTGCCTGCAGTGCAGAGGACTGAGGTTCAGTCCCTGGGTCCGGAACATCCCCTGGAGAAGGGAATGGCAACCCACTCCAGTATTCTGGCCTGGAGAATCCCATGGACAGAAGAGCCTGGTGGGCTACAGTCCATGGAGTCACAAAGAGTTGGACACGACTGAGATACATAGATAGAAAGAAGTTAGTTGCTCAGCCATGTCTGACTCTTTGAGACCCAGCAGAGTGTAACCCACCAGGCTCCTCTGTCCATGGGATTCTCCAGGCCAGAATACTGAAGTGGGTTGTCATGCCCTCCTCCAGGGGATCTTCCCAACAGGGATCAAACCCAGGTCTCCCGCATTGCAGGTGGATTCTTTACCGTCTGAGCCACCAGGGAAGCCCATAGAGGTACTTATAGCCTCCATACCCCATAAGTAGACGGATGACCCCGGGTTTTCCCAAACTGTGGTTCCACATTCGCTCATTCAGCACCCCTGTGACTTCCCAGAAGACGGCCGCCCAGAATCAGCACCTTCATCCCCTCTTCCGCATGACCCCGGGCCCCAGAGCTGGACTTTGGCTCTTGGAGGGTCTTTTCCCAGCAGCTGCCTCCTTCTGATCACAGCGCACCTGCTGTGAAGTCCCCTTCCTCACCCGGGCAGATCACCTTCTGGCTGCGGAACCAAAAGAGGTAGCCAGGCACTTAGGTTTCGCCTGCAAGAGGAAGTCTCTTCGCTTAGTACAGTTTTACCTTTTTTTTTTTTTTTCCAAATAAAAATCGTCAGGCATTGCTCGGTCTGGGATTCACTGCAGGTCACTGACGGTGGCACCATAGGGCCGGCGACCTCCCCTCCTGGTCTGCAGGGTCTGGTGCGTGTCTGCAAGCTGCAGACCTTCTCGGAGAGCCGGCGTCTCCCCGAAACAGTCACCTCGGGGGCCGGCACGAGCCACCACGAGGTTCAGGCCGTGGGCCGCACCCCGCTCCCCGCCCCTGCACCCCGCCCCCGGGACAGGGCGAGCGCTGATAGGAGGGGCCCCGGCGGGCTTGGACGCCAGGAGACTGCAGACCGTCAGACGGTTATACAGGAAATTTCAAAACGGGTTTCCTCTGCACCGACCCTGGGTCTCCACGGAGGCCGCCTGGAGCCGGGGAGCGGGTACCTTTCCAGGCTCTGAATCCAGCGGTGAGGGTGCAAGCCCACGCGCAATGTGCGCGCCCAACACGGCGGCGATGCTGGCGTCCGCGCGGCGCCCTGACACCCACCCCGGGCTCCTTCGGGGGTGGCGGGACGGTGGCTTCCTGACGCCAGGCTCGGTCTGAAGCACAGCTGCTGCGCGTTCGGATCTAGCCCCGGGCTGCCTTTGCACTGCTGACGCGCATCGGCCTTTCCAGGTGCGTCCACTTTCTGATTTTACGGCCGTTGTCTGGAACCCGGGGCGCCGCCGGGGAAGGGCCTTACGGGGGTGAGAGCCCGGGAAGGAGGGCTGCGTGCGTCCTCCTCTCTCGGGGGTGGGGGGCGCGGACAAGACAGGAAAAGCTTCAGACAGACAGGACCTTGGTGCGCGCTCAGTCAGTGGTGTCCGACTCTCTGCGAACCCACGGACGGCAGCCCGTCAGGCCCCTCCTGTCCATGGAGATTCTCCAGGCAAGAATAGGAGTGGACTGCCATGCCTGTCTCCAGGGGATCTTCCCGACCTGGGGATGGAACCCGGGTCTGCTGCGGCTTCTGCATTGCAGGCGCGACCACTTGGTGGGGAGATGCTTTGAACACAGTCTCCTGGTGCAAACTTCAGGAAAACTTAGGTGCGCACAGATGAGCGCTGAAGGTGGCCAGGCACGACTACGGGACGGAGACAGGGCAGGAGGGAGGGGTTTTGGGAGGGGGGCGCCTCCTTGGTCAAGGAAGGTTCCAGCCACTTGGGGGCCCCCGTGAGCCCTGAGATCAATCACCTCACTGGCCCCGATTCACCCAGAAACTGCGAATCCAGACTGTAGCCCACCTGACTCCTCTGTCCACGGAACCTCCTAGGCAGGAATACTGGAGTGGGTTGCTGTTTCCTTCTCCAGGCAAATCTTTCCCCGCAGTTTCGTGTCTCCTGCCTAGGCAGGCAGGTTCTTTCCTTGGAAAGCTGCATTTTATAAACCACCCCCAGTTTGGGGAGCAGTGAAGCCCCACGTGCACACTGGTCTCTGGTCTCTGCCCCGGGAATTCCAGGCGGTGCAAACCGGGAGTCTGTGCGCTTAGGGTCACGCCTGGCGAGGAGGAATTAACGCAGCGTAATGGTTCTGCTTCCAAACCAAGGAGGGTTGTTGTTTTTTTTTTTTTTCCTTCTTCTCTGCTCTCTGTTAGGTTGTCGTGTGTCTTCTGCGTGGGGGTCAGAAGGGGCCCTCCCACCCCGCTCTCGGGGCAGGAGCACGGAGGAGCCAGGGCGGCGCCCGGCGGGGCCCGCGTGCTCCGTCCGCTCCTTTAGAAGCGGCGCTGAGTGGTTGGATTGGAATGGGCGCCAGGGCCGAACGTGAGCGCGGACTTTCCTTTTGAAACGCCTCCAGGAGCTGCAAGAATCTCAGTTTCGCTTTCGGGGGCGGGGGGAGCCTTGCATTTCCACGGGCAGGGTTCGCTGCTGGAGGGGGTGCACCCCCTGTATGTGGTCCCCGACCCCTGCCCACCTCTAGGAGGAAGAATCGGGCCGTGTGACGAGTCTGGAGCCTGGACCCACCCTCCGGACATCGGCCTTGGTTTCTGATCCACAGGAACATTGGCCGCAGGACGCAGAGGGGCGGAGGGGGACAATACCACCCCTTAGAGGTCACCTGGGACACCCTGGCAAACCTACTGAGGCCTGTGTTTTCATCTTAGGGATGAAGGCAGGAAGGCCAGGAGTCATGGGTCAGTGGCGGGGATGGGGGTGGGGGTGGGGGGATCCCCAGGGTGCCCCTCCTTGCTGGCCCAGCCTGTCTGTCCCTCCCTCCATGGGTGTGTCCACCAGCTAGCCTCCTGCCCAAGGGCCCTGTCCTGTCTGGGAGGAGTCAGGAGTGGGCAAGACACCGGGAACCCCACACCCCTCTGGTACCTTATCTTGGTTCCTGACTGTGGGAAATTATCCAGGTCCCCCATCCGCACCCCCCAGGAGACCCTCTCCAGGGCCAACACCACATCTGAGGGACCTCAACCCAGCAGATGAGCACACACCTGGGCTGCAGGGTGGCGTCCCCCAGAACGTTCCCCCGGGGTCAGCACTGGGAGCCCCCAGGGAGAATCTTGCAGCCGTGTCCACTACCCCCTCCTGGCTGGACAGATGGACACGTGGATGCAGGGTCTGCCTTCTCTTAGGGAAAGCCATGCTTTGACAGGCACCTGGTGACCGGGTTTGCTTTTGAGCCAAGCAGGGAACCTGGGGCTTTGCTGGAGGCCCCACAGTAAAGGTTCTGCCTGCCATTGCAGGAGACACAGGAGGTGTGGGTTTGATCCCTGGGTCTGGAAGATGAGTAGATGCTAGGCAGACAGACAAGCAGATTGCAAACAAATTAGATAGATGATTGATAGATGGCGGACAGATTGACACCTGAGAGTTGGATAGACAAGCAGGTGAATTTTTTGATTTGTAGACAGATACAGAGAGAATAAATGACAGACATAGATGCGTAGATGATAGACAGACAGAGGGATAGATAATAAAAAAAAATAGTAGATGAATCTGCCTAGCAATGCATGAGACTCGGACGGGATCTCTGGGCTGAGAAGATCCCCTGGAGGCTGGAATGGCAACCCACTCCAGTATTCTTGCCTGGAGAATGCCACCGACAGAGCAGCCTGGGGGGTTACATACAGTCCATGGGGTCACCAAGAGTCGGACATGATCGAAGCGACTTGCCATTCATGCATGCACAGATAGGTACACATAGATAGCACATACATAAAGAAAATATAGATAAGTGATGGAGGAGAGATGGATAAATCGATGATGGTTTGGGTGACTGATGGAGGATAGACGGATAGAGAGAAGACAGGGAGAGGCGCAGATGGTAGGTAAGTATGGAGACAGACACATGGGGGGTAGAGAGAGGGATGAACGGACGGATAGACGGAAGGGTAGAAGGGTGGATGGATGGATAGGTGGAGGGATGATGGATGGATAGATAGATGGATGGATGGATAGAGGATGGATGGATGGGTAGGTGTACGGATAGATGGATGGATGTATAGACGGATGGATGGATGGATGGATGGATGGGTGGATGGATGGATGATGGATGGATGAGTGGATGGATGGATAGATGGATGGATGGGTGGGTGGATGGATAGATGGATAGATGGGTGGGTGGACGGATGGGCGGATAGACGGATGGATGGATGGATGGATAGGTGTATGGACAGATGAACAGATGGATGGATAGACAGATAGGCAGAGATGATAGGTATGTAGGAATGGAGATGGGTTTATAGAGAGAAATAGATGAAAGCTAGGTAGGTACGGAGAGAGAGAGAGAGAAGGTCTCATGGTTAGACAGGGTTTCTCTACTCATACTATTGGTACTGACCTTTTAGACGGGATAATTCTTGGCCCGCCCTCTGCACTGCAGGCTATTAAACAGCATCTCTGGTCTTCACCAACCAGAGGCCTCTAGTATCCCCAGAGACTGTCACCTGCAAAACTGTCCCCAGACATCAGCACAGCCTCCTCGGGGGGGAAGTCACCCCCCAGCTCCTGACCATCATGGAAAGGACAAGGCAATGATGGAGGGAGAAGCGCAGCCACAGGGCTGGAGGAGCAGCGAGGCCACCTCCCACCCCTCCCCCGCCGCCCCGGCGCTCAGGGTGGCGAGCCACCGCCTCAGGGCCTGCTGGATGGATGATGGATGGGTGGATGATGGATGGGTGGATGATGGATGGATGGATGATGAATGGATAGGTGGATGATGGATGGATGGATAGATGGATGAATGATGGATGAATGGATGATGGATAGATAGGTGGATGATGGATGGATGATGGATGGATGATAGATGGTGGATGGTGGATGGATGGATAGATAGATGGATGATGGATGGATAGGTGGAGGGATGATGGATGGATAGATGATAGATGGATAAGTGAATGGATGATGGATGGATGGATGGATGATAGATGCATGGGTGGGTGATGGATGGATGGATGGGTTGATGATGGATGGATAGGTGGAGGGATGATGGATGGATGGATGATGGATGGATAAGTGGAGGGATGATGGATGATAAGTGGAGAGATGATGGATGGATGGATGATAGATGCATGGGTGGGTGATGGATGGATGGATGGGTGGATGGATGATAGATGGATGGATGGATAATAGATGGATGGGTGGATAACAGATGGATGGATGGATAAGTGGATGGGTGGGTAGATGGATGGATGGATGGATGAGTGAGGGAATGAATGGATGGGTGGATGGATGGATACATTGTTGGATGGATGGATGGATGAGTGGGTGAACTGGGCTGGACAGATGAATGAATGAATGAATGGACAGGCAAAATAAAAGAGGAGTCTGGTTCCCAGTCAGTCCCTTTGAATTAGCTTCCTAGGACAGTCATAACAAGTGCCCACATACTGAGTAGATTAAAACACCATAATTTTTTCCTCTAACATTTTAGAGGCCAGAACTCCACCATCAACGTTTCTACAGAGTGGTGCTCCCTCTGATGGCTCCAAGGGAGGGGCCTTCTGCCTCTTCCAGTTTCTCAGGGCTCCAGGGGTCCCTGGGCTTGTGGCCGCCTCCCTCCGGCCTCTGCTTCCGTCTTCGCACAGCCATCTTCCATCTGTGTGTTTCTGTGTCAATCTGTGCATCTTCTGTTCTCAGAAGGACACCAGTCACACTGGCTTAGGACCCACCCTAATGGGCTGATCTCAACTTATATCTTAATCACGTCTGCATAGACTCTCTTTCCACATCAGGCTGCATTCACAGGCACCAGGGCTGAGAACATCTCAAATGAATTCTCCTTGAAGTCTTGTAGTCTTCATCCTAGTCAGAGGGAGAGAGAAGGTGCGCTGGAGAAGTCAAGACCTGGGGCCCTGCCCAAATGCCCCCACTCTGAGCCCTCACTTGCTCATGGACCCCTGCTGCAAAGCACAAGAAGAAGTTCCATAAGAACAGTATCGCCTAAAGGGGTCGCTTTGAAGACTGAGTAAGATCCACCTGTCTGTTTAGCACTGCTGCTGTTGCTGCTGCTGCTGCTGCTAAATTGCTTCAGTTGTGTCCAACTCTGTGCGACCCCAGAGACGGCAGCCCACCAGGATCCCCCGTCCCTGGGACTCTCCAGGCAAGAACACTGGAGTGGGTTGCCATTTCCTTCTCCAATGCATGAAAATGAAAAGTGAAAGTGAAGTCGCTCAGTCATGTCCGACTCTTGGCGACCCCATGGACTGCAGCCCACCAGGCTCCTCCGTCCATGGGACTTTCCAGGCAAGAGTACTGGAGTGGGTGCCATTGTGGCAAGCAAGTCCCTGATTGACTTCATGCTAGGGGGTTCATCCCGAATCTTGCAGGATTCCCTGTAGGGCTGTCATTGTAGGTGTTCAGGTGGATTCCTGGAACCATCATGACGTCCCTCTGAGAATGTCGTTGACATCCCTTTACACATGGGGAGACAGGCAGCAAGTGACTGTGACCTTCTAAAAGTCATCCAGCAAGCTGATGGTCTACACTGCCTTATTATTATGGTGATGATGATGATGGTGATGGTGGTGATGGTGGTGGTGATGGTGGTGATGGTAGAGGTGATAATGATGATGGTGATGGTGGTGGTGGTGGAGGTGATGATGATGGTGATGGTGGTGATGATAATGATGGTGATGATAATGATGGTGATGGTGGTGGTGGTGGAGGTGATGATGAGGTGATGGTGGTGATGATAATGATGGTGATGATGATGGTGGTGATGATAATGATGATGATGGTGGTGGTGGAGGTGATGATGATGCTGATTGATGGTAATGATGGCGGTGGTAATCATAACGGTGATGATGGTGATGGTGGTGATGGTAGAGGTGATAATGATGATGGTGATGGTGGTGGTGGTGGAGGTGATGATGATGGTGATGGTGGTGATGATAATGATGGTGATGATAATGATGGTGATGGTGGTGGTGGTGGAGGTGATGATGAGGTGATGGTGGTGATGATAATGATGGTGATGATGATGGTGGTGATGATAATGATGATGATGGTGGTGGTGGAGGTGATGATGATGCTGATTGATGGTAATGATGGCGGTGGTAATCATAACGGTGATGATGGTGATGGTGGTGATGGTAGAGGTGATAATGATGATGGTGATGGTGGTGGTGGTGGAGGTGATGATGATGGTGATGGTGGTGATGATAATGATGGTGATGATAATGATGGTGATGGTGGTGGTGGTGGAGGTGATGATGAGGTGATGGTGGTGATGATAATGATGGTGATGATGATGGTGGTGATGATAATGATGATGATGGTGGTGGTGGAGGTGATGATGATGCTGATTGATGGTAATGATGGCGGTGGTAATCATAACGGTGATGATGGTGATGGTGGTGATGGTAGAGGTGATAATGATGATGGTGATGGTGGTGGTGGTGGAGGTGATGATGATGGTGATGGTGGTGATGATAATGATGGTGATGATAATGATGGTGATGGTGGTGGTGGTGGAGGTGATGATGAGGTGATGGTGGTGATGATAATGATGGTGATGATGATGGTGGTGATGATAATGATGATGATGGTGGTGGTGGAGGTGATGATGATGCTGATTGATGGTAATGATGGCGGTGGTAATCATAACGGTGATGATGGTGATGGTGGTGATGGTAGAGGTGATAATGATGATGGTGATGGTGGTGGTGGTGGAGGTGATGATGATGGTGATGGTGGTGATGATAATGATGGTGATGATGGTGGTGATGATAATGATGGTGATGATGATGGTGGTGATGATAATGATGGTGATGGTGGTGGTGGTGGAGGTGATGATGAGGGGGATGGTGGTGATGATAATGATGGTAATGATGGTGGTGATGATAATGATGGTGAGGATGATGGTAGTGATGATAATGATGGTGATGGTGGTGGTGGTGGAGGTGATGATGATGGTGATGGTGGTGATGATAATGATGGTGATGATGGTGGTGATGATAATGATGGTGATGATGATGGTGGTGATGATAATGATGGTGATGGTGGTGGTGGTGGTGATGATGATGATGATGATGGTGATGATGATGATGGTGATAATGACGGTGATGGCAGTGGTGGTGAAAATAACAGTGATGGTGATGATGGTGGTGGTGATAATAATGGTGATGATAATGATGGTGATGATGGTGGTGGTGGTGGAGGTGATGATGATGCTGATTGATGGTAATGATGGCTGTGGTGATCATAACGGTGATGATGGTGATAGTGGTGATGGTGGTGGTGGTGGAGGTGATAATGATGGTGATGGTGGTGGTGGTGGTGGTGATGATAATGATGGAGATGATGGTGATGGTGGTGATAATGACGGTGATGGTGGTGATGGTGGTGGTGGTGGAGGTGATGATGATGGTGATGGTGGTGATGATAATGATGGAGATGATGGTGATGATAATGATGGTGATGATAATGACGGTGATGGTGGTGATGGTGGTGGTGGTGGAAGTGATGATGATGATGATGGTGGTGATGATAATGATGGTGATGATGGTGATGATAATGATGGTAATAATGGTGATGGTGGTGATGATAATGATGGTGATGGTGGTGGTGGTGGAGGTGATAATGACGGTGATGATGACAGTGATGATGGTGATGGTGGTGATGATAATGACGAGGATGATGGTGGTGGTGGTGGTGGTGGAAGTGATGATGATGGTGGTGGTGGAGGTGATAATGATGGTAATGATGGTGATGGTGGTGATGATAATGATGGTGATGGTGATAGTGATGGTGGTGATAATGATGGTGATGATGGTGATGGTGGAGGTGATAATGACGGAGATGATGGTGATGGTGGTGATGATAATGATGGTGATGGTGATGGTGATGATGGTGATGGTGGAGGTGATAATGATGGAGATGATGGTGATGGTGGTGATGATAATGATGGTGATGGTGGTGATGATAATGACGGGGATGATGGTGATGGTGGTGATGATAATGATGGTGATGATGGTGATGGTGGTGGTGGTGGAGGTGATGATAATGGTGATGGTGATGATGGTGATGGTGGTGGTGGTGGAGGTGATGATAATGGTGGTGGTGGAGGTGATAATGATGGTAATGATGGTGATGGTGGTGATGATACTGATGGTGATGGTGATGGAAGTGGAGGTGATGATGACAGTGATGATGGTGATGATGATGTTGGTGATAATGACAGGGATGGTGCCGGTGGTGATGACAAGGACTGCCCCGTGCCCAGGGAATCTGAACCTTCTGTCTCAGGGCTGTCCCTGATGCTAAAATCTGAGCCCACGTGGAGATGGCAGAAGCATTCTAGGACGCGGTGGGAGCGGTGCTGGTGCCACACGGTGACTGCCCTGGATGCCAGTGGCTCCTGTCCTTTCCAAGGGCGAGCTGTATCTCTGTTTTAAAAAGAGAGAGGGAAGAGGCAGCTGCCGGCCGCCACACCCCCACCCTTGACTTCCTCATCCCGGGCTATGAACACTGTCTGCCCGGGCACTTGCTGAGCCCGCCTGGCTCCTGCAGGCTCTGAGTCACACTCACAGGAAGCCAGTGGCGCGGGTATTGCTGAGGTCCCCCCACCACAAGCTGCCTGTGCCCGCCACGGGTGGCCGGTTTCCTTTCCAAGCGCAGCTCCCTTCTAAATAGACACTGCCGTTGCCATGTCTAAAAAGCCATGCAAATGATGGACGGCCAGCTCTGGGCACCAGAGTGGGACCAGGGCTGCTGGCTTTGTGCAGCCTCCCTCCCGTCTGTGGCTTTTTTTTTTTAATTAATATTCCTTTACTTATTTTCTGCACCAGGTCTTAACTGTGGCATGTGGGAGCTTTCCTCGAAGCACGTGAGCTCTAGTTCCCCAGGAAAGGATTGCACCCAGGCCCCCTGCATTGGGAGCATGGAGTCTTAGCCACAGAACCACAGGGGAGTCCCCCTGGTTCAGACTGTGATGGTCAGATCACGAGGTGCCTTGCAACCGGGCTGATCTGTGAAAACATCACTCTTTTGCCACATTATTTTGTCCTTGCTTAGTCACTCTGCTGTTTCCGACTCTTTTGCAACCCCATGGACTGTAGCCAGCAAGGCTCCTCTGTCCACGGGATTCTCCAGGCAAGAATCCTGGAGTGGGTGGCCATTTCCTCCTCCATGCTGTTGATTAAAATGGACCATGCAAGAGAGAGGATGGGGAACCACACAGGATACCGGGGACCCGAGAGGCTGATACAGACAGGAGTGAAGCTTAGGGCTCGGGAAGCTTACTGAAGAGCGGAGAAGATAGATACAGACGGATGAATAGAAAGATGGATAGATGGATGGATGAATGGGTGAGGAGAGATGGTGGATGGATGGGTAGATACGTATGTAATGGATGGACAGGTAGACAAATGGATGAAAAGACAGACGGGTAGGTGCATGGATAGATTACAGATAGAAGAGAGATGACAGCTGGCTATAGACACCTAGAGGATACATAGATGGATGAATGATGGTTAATGATAGATGATAATGGATGGATGGATGGATGGATGCATGGGAGATAGATTATATGTCTATAGATACTTAGATGATTCTTAGGTGGATGTTCAGTTCAGTTCAGTCGCTCAGTCGTGTCCGACTCTTTGCGACCCCATGAATCGCAGCACGCCAGGCCTCCCTGTTCATCACCGTCTCTCGGAGTTCACTCAGACTCAAGTCCATCGAGTCCGTGATGCCATCCAGCCATCTCATCCTCGGTCGTCCCCTTCTCCTCCTGCCCCCAATCCCTCCCAGCATCAGAGTCTTTTCCAATGAGTCAA
>SJYG01000424.1:1788449-1848927 GCA_006410535.1 Litocranius walleri | reverse complement strand
ATGGGACCGGATGCCATGATCTTCGTTTTCTGAATGTTGAGCTTTAAGCCAACATTTTCACTCTCCTCTTTCACTTTCCTCAAGAGGCTTTTTAGCTCCTCTTCACTTTCTGCCATAAGGGTGGTGTCATCTGCATATCTGAGGTTATTGATATTTCTCTCAGCAATCTTGATTCCAGCTTGTGCTTCTTCCAGTCCAGCGTTTCTCATGATGTACTCTGCAGAGAAGTTAAATAAGCAGGGGACAATATACAGCCTTGACGAACTCCTTTTCCTATTTGGAACCAGTCTGTTGTTCCATGTCCAGTTCTATCTGTTGCTTCCTGACCTGCATACAGGTTTCTCCAGAGGCAGGTCAGGTGGTCTGGTATTCCCATCTCTTTCAGAATTTTCCTCAGTTTATTGTGATCCACACAGTCAAAATGAGTCACTTTATTGCACAGCAGTAATTAACACAACATTGTAAATCAACTATACTTCAAAAAAATAAAGAAATTAATAGAAGCATAACTGAGATACTCGCTGCATATATGTGTGTGTGAGAGAGAGAGACTCAGTCTTGTCTGACTCTTTCGGGACCCTGTAAACTGTAGCTCGCCAGGCTCCTCTGTCCATGGGATTCTCCGGGCAAGTATATTAGAGTGGGTTGCCATTTCCTCCTCCAGGGGATCTTCCCAACACAGGATGGAACCCAGGTCTCTTGTGTCTCCTGCGTTGGCAGATGGGTTCTTTACCACTGAGTCACCTGGGAAGGCAGGTGCAGGGTTTTATAAACCTTTAGCTGTGCAAATCTTCCTTTTCATAAAATGCATTGGAAGATCTGGACTGCGATTCACCTCCTCCAGGGAATAAATAACATCCAATACATTGTTTTAAACAAAGGAAACCAACCCTGAATATTCCCTGGAAGGACTGATGTTGAAGCTCAAGTTCCAACGTTTCGGCCACCTGATGCCAAGAGCTGACTCCCTGGAAAAGACTCTGATGCTGGGAAAGATTGAAGGCAGGAGGAGAAGGGGACGACCGAGGATGAGATGGTTGGATGGCATCACCGACTCGATGCACATGGGTTTGGGTGGACTCCGGGAGTTGGTGATGGACACGGAAGCCTGGCGAGCTGTGGTCCACGGGGTTGCAAAGAGTCGGACACGACTGGGCAACTGAACAGCAACAAAACGATTGTGTCTGAAGCTGGACAATATATTCATTGTGCTGTGATCAGTTTTCACCCGAGGACCACTCACTCAGAACAAACCGCTTAGCACGTCGGCCCTGTGCTGCTACAGGAAGTGAAAACCATCTCGATGTGTCAGTGCTAACACCTGTTTTTGTTGTCTTGATTTGGACGAGGTGATAAAAGATGTGCCAACGTAGATGTGGACGACATTAAATTTAGACTCTGCAAACATAATAAAAATGAAAGACAAGTTCACAAAGAAAAAGCAATAAAGTGAACTTAAAAGAAAAGATTTAAAGCAAAAAGAACAGGAATATTGTGACATTTTTCCCATCGTTTTTTGAAAGATATTTTCTTTTTTTTGATGTGGGACATTTTTAAAGGCTTTATTGAATTTGTTCCAGTCTTGCTTCTGTTTTAATGTTTTGGTTTTTTTGGCCAAAAGTCACGTGGGGTCTGAGCTCCCAGACCGGGGGATGGGACCTGTACCAGCTTGGAAGGTGAGGTCTTAACCACGGGACACCAGCGACATCCCTCTCCAGTCTTTATACATACAGTTTCTCCACGGGCTGTTTCATTGAATGAAGGAGCATATTTCACCAAAAAGAGTTAGCACGCCCTGGAAACCCTCACAAAGATCAGCCAGCAGTTGTATCTTAAAATGGCATGTGGTTTACGGCGTGTCAGGAAAGCACTCGCCTCCTTTGAAACTTAACATGTTAGCCGTCACCCTTGAAAGTCTTTTCTCGTGCACAGAGAAAGTTATCATTGCTCGCGTTCCCTGCAGGCTGCAACAAAGGACCCTGAACTGGGTCAGGGAGGAGGGAAGGGCCCTTAAAACCACAGGCATCCGTCAAACTCATCTTCCTAGAGGGACGGGGCGGGCTGGGGAAGGGGAGGGGGATGTCTCCGCAGGAGCATAAAAGAAATCCACTCTGTTTTTAACACACACCTGGGGGTCTCTTTCCACCCACTGCACGCCTGGAAAGCGCTCTGTTTACCTGAGTCCAGAAGCGAAAGCCGGACAGAAACTCAGAGAGACATGAAACCCTGCAGATCCCGGCTGGTCACGCTGCTGACAGCTCCCGGGCCTGACACTTCGTGCTTGCTGGGAGTCATCTCCTGACACAGACAGAGCCGGGCCCAGCCCCAGACACTCCGGGGACGGTCTCACACCCTGGCACGCTGTTCTGTGGTCACCGGAGAAGGTCAAGGTTAGAAAAGTCCCTGCCTTGGGCTTTCTTGGACTTTCCCCCACGCACGGGAGGGGATTTGATCTCTGCTCATGCAGGAGGAGAAGGGGATGACAGAGACTGAGACAGCTGGATGGCATCACCGACTCCACTGAGTAAACTCCGGGAGTTGGTGATGGGCAGGGAAGCCTGGCGTGTTGCAGATCATGGTGTCACAAAGTGTCGGACACGACCGAGCAACTAACAGTCTTGCCTCTGCACCACTTAGAAGGACCTCGAGGTGACTCTTAAAAATGCAGTTTTTAAGTGTGTAAGCAACCTGAACAGCCCACGGTCATCTTGTAGCCCAGGGCAGCCCCAGCGACACTGCTCGGGTAGCCAGCCACGTGGAGTCTCCGCACTCTGCACGGGACATCGAAAGCTCACGCCAGAATCAGTGTAGGAATTCCCTTTTCCCCCTCCTTCCCAGTCTGAGAAGCTCTTTTATATTTTAGCTTGATGATTTTTTTTTTATCTTATGTGATTTGATTTTGCTTCAGATCCTTTTACTCTATACATTATTACAAGATACTGAATGTAACTCCTTGGACAGGAACTCGGTGTTTATCTATTTTATATGTGGTGGAGTCTGTCTGCTAATCCCAAACTCCGGATTTATTCCCCCTCTTGGCGTTCCTGGTGGCTCAGTTGGGGAAGAAACCACTTGCAATGCAGGAGACCCGGGTTCAATCCCTGGGTCGGGAAGATCCCCTGGAGGAGGCCATGGCGACCCGCTCCAGTGTTCTTGCCCGGAGAATCCCATGGACAGAGGAGCCCGATGGGCTGCAGTCCATGGGGTCGCAAAGACGTGGACATGAGGGCCTTCCCTGGTGGCTCAGTGGTAAAGAATCCGCCTGCTGTGCACGAGACCCAGGTTTGGTCTCTGGGTCAGGAAGATCCCCTGGAGAAGGGCGTGGCTACCCACTCCAGTATTCTTGCCTGGAAATCCCTTGGAGAGAGGAGCCTGGCGGGCTACCCTCCACGGGGTCACAAAGAGTCAAACACGACTGAGCGGCTAACATTTTCATGCTCTTTCACTTCAGCTACTATACAACAACAGCAAACCCGTATTTTACTTTACTGAAAATATTTTTCAGGTTACTTTATCTTGTTTTTGTTTTGAAGTGCGGTTCTTAAGAACAGATTTTTAAGTGCGTAATGCAATGCTGTGATACAATGGCTTAGGCAGGCGGGACCGCCTGTGGGTGCTATCGCACAGGAGCCGGGTTTTCGTGAGTTTCTCTCCCTGGGCATCACATGCTGAAGGTTCATCTCTGTGGTGGGCTCTGCCACAACACCTTTCCTTTTTCACGGCTGTATAATATTCCACAGCACAGCTGGACCTCACTCTGTGTAAATCTTCAAAGACGTGGACATGAGGGCCTTCCCTGGTGGCTCAGTGGTAAAGAATCCGCCTGCTGTGCACGAGACCCAGGTTTGGTCTCTGGGTCAGGAAGATCCCCTGGAGAAGGGCGTGGCTACCCACTCCAGTATTCTTGCCTGGAAATCCCTTGGAGAGAGGAGCCTGGCGGGCTACCCTCCACGGGGTCACAAAGAGTCAAACACGACTGAGCGGCTAACATTTTCATGCTCTTTCACTTCAGCTACTATACAACAACAGCAAACCCGTATTTTACTTTACTGAAAATATTTTTCAGGTTACTTTATCTTGTTTTTGTTTTGAAGTGCGGTTCTTAAGAACAGATTTTTAAGTGCGTAATGCAATGCTGTGATACAATGGCTTAGGCAGGCGGGACCGCCTGTGGGTGCTATCGCACAGGAGCCGGGTTTTCGTGAGTTTCTCTCCCTGGGCATCACATGCTGAAGGTTCATCTCTGTGGTGGGCTCTGCCACAACACCTTTCCTTTTTCACGGCTGTATAATATTCCACAGCACAGCTGGACCTCACTCTGTGTAAATCTCACTCAATTAAAACTGCAGCTACCATATGAGCTAGCCATCCCACGTCTGGGTCTATGTTGTTGGCCTTCAGTCAGTCAGTTGCATCTGACCCCTTGCGACCCCATGGACTGCAGCATGCCAGGCCTCCCTGTCCATCACCGACTCCTGGAGTCCACCCAAACCCATGTCCATCGAGTCAGTGATGTCATCCAGCCATCTCATCCTCTGTCGTCCCCTTCTCCTCCCACCTTCAATCTTTCCCAGCATCAAGGTCTTTTCCAGTGAGTCAGCTCTTCGCATGAGGTGGCCAGAGGATTGGAGTTTCAGCTTCAGCATCAGTCCTTCCAATGAACACCCAGGACTCATCTCCGTTAGAATGGACTGGTTGGATCTCCTTGCAGTCCAAGGGACTCTCAAGAGTCTTCTCCAACACCACAGCTCAAAAGCATCAATTCTTTGGCGCTCAGCTTTCTTCATATGATTTCCTAAATAGTTCCTAATTAGCAGCTTTTCCAAAACAAACTGACTTTAAATATATTCCAACAAAACCTCATTTCAAGTTGCTACACTTCCTCATCAGGCACTAGCAAGTCTTAGGAAGTGATTCCTGAATCTGTTTCGGTGAGACTTACTTTGTTTTACCCTTGTTTTTAAAAGAGGTACTATGAAAATGCATAAAATCCCCTCTGATGACCTCGTCCACTGCCACCCGCTCCCCCCTCCCTGAAGGGACCCCACCGTGAAAAAGAGGAAGCTTTTCCATCGCGCGGACGGGCTCTGAGTTTCGTAACGTTTGCGCGTTTAATTAAAGCGTTCAGCTGACAGATTACCGTTAAAAGGCAGCCCGCTGTGTCCCTGGAGGGTTGTGGACTGTGTCGGTTGAAGGGCTGGTGGGCAGACAGGCGGTAGGGTCCCCAGGAGACACGGGGAAGCTGTCCTTCCGCCCCATTTCTGTGATCTGGGCTTTCCCCCTCTGCAGGGGGCCGGGAGGGTCTCCCCAGCGGCCTGCTCGAGTCTGCTCATTTAGGACGGCCACCCTCCTTGCAGCCACGTGAGTCATGGGACCTGGGAAGGGGCGAGGGGACCACGAAGGGGACAGTGTCCCCCACGGAGGCCCCGGGGTGGGGGCTTGGAGACGCAGCGTCCATTTTAACGATGATGTTTATTAATGGGGTTCCCAGGGGGCGTTGCTGGTAAAGAACTCGGTTGCCCACTCAGGCAGTATAAGAGACGCAGGTGCGATCCCTGGGTCGGGAAGATGCCCTGCAGGAGGGCATGGCAACCCACTCCAGTATTCTTGCCTCTGGGCTACAGGCCATGGGGTCGCAAAGACAGGCACGGCTGAAGCAACTTAGCTTGCAATTATGAATAATTATGCCGAGAGGGCTCACATCTCATCAGCTCTTCTCAGGACTGTGTGAGTGTGACCCGGGCATCACAGAGCTGTGGATTACTCGTGGGGTTTGCAGAGAGGACAAAGGACGTGAACAGGTTATGAGTTGGGGGCTTTAGGGATTCCTGAGGTGTACGTGGAAACGTCTCCCATCCTTCCACACCCTAAGCTGCTCTTGTTGTCATGCCTGTTGAGATGGAAACAGTGGCTCTGAGTTGAGGAATCAGCCTAAGGTCCAGAAGCGGGGAGGGGAGCAGGTGGGCACCCATGGCTGAGTGCATGTGTCTACCGTGGTGTCCCAGCCTTGCTCACAGGAGGAGATGAGGGCTCTGTGGACTTCTGGCTTCCCACTGGAGGGGGGTGGTGCACGCTGGCTCCTGGTGGGCGAGTCATAACGGATTTGTTGGGAAACCATAGAATCTTGGCTCATGCAAAGCACAGGTCAATGCAGAAACTGACAAGCTGGGGCATCAGAAATGTCGGGGTAGCTTCAGGAATGGGTTGATCCAGGGGCTGAAGTCATCATTTATGCCGTGTCTGTTCCTGTCTTCTCTGAGCAGGGGGACACAAGGGGCCTGAACCCCAGGTAATTATGGGGGACACGAGGGGCCTGGATGCCAGGTCAGTACAGGGGACACAAGGGGCCTGGACCCCAGGTAATTACAGGGGACACGAGGGGCCTGGAGGCCAGGTCAGTGCAGGGGACACGAGGGGCCTGGATGCCAGGTCAGTTCAGGGGACACAAGGGGCCTGGAGGCCAGGTCAGTGCAGGGGACACGAGGGGCCTGGACAGCAAGCCCCGTGCAGGAGACACGAGGTGATGGGTAGCTTGTCCAGAGTCCCAGCCCCAGGCTGGTCCCCATCCCCAGCATCCTCCCTCTGTTTGTCCCCGTGCGTTCTTCCGCCCTGTCCCTGTGAGATCACAGAGAGCATCCAGCTCCCCTCGACCTCTCACCGGCTCCCTCCCTGCCTTCCGTCATTAGCAGGAGCACCCCCATGTCCGGCTCTGAACTCAGCGCAGAGATGACCATGTCCCACACCAGGCCCTTCACCCCTCTGCACCTCAGGGTCCCCAGAGATCCCCGTGGACAGAGGCGTGTGGCCGGCTGCAGTCCACAGTGAGGCAAGGAGTTGGACGCGACTGAAGCGTCTTAGCACGCACACCCATGGGGTGACGCCCTCCAAACACTGGATGACATGGCCCGAGATCTCCGGGAACCATGGCCCAATCCTTCCATGCTCTTCCCGCCGGGACATAGGGCCAGGAAGGAGTCATCTGTGACCTTCGCAAAGAAGGAAATGAGAACCGTAGCCCCCGGCCAGCTCTCCCAGTCCACGGAGGCGTCTGGGAACATGCTTCGCGCAAACAGTGAGGACGCCCAGGCCATGTCTTCCTTCTATTCAAGTCCTGGTGGGCATTCAAGGACCCTCGGGGACCGCAGACCCAGACACGTGGGCGAGCGATCAGCTCGAGACTCCCAGCACTGACCGAAGGGATGCGGATGATGCAATCAAGGGAGGGACGGTCGAACAGGGAGCCAGGGAGTCCGCGGGGCAGCAGGCCAATGATATACAGCAAAGCACCCCAGACCCAGCCTTAGGCTTTCCCTCCTGGTGTTCATGAGGCTTGTTTTCAAAACTAAGCCAGCGTTTGCACCATATGCAGTTAACCCTTCAAAGTAAACAATACGCGTGTGTCAGTCGCTCAGTCGTGTCCGATTCTCGCGACCCTGTGGACTGCAGCCCCGCCAGGCTCCTCGATCCATGGGATTCTCCCGGCAAGGATACTGGAGTGGGTTGCCATTTCCTCCTCCAGGGGATCTTCCCGACCCAGGGATCGCACCTCGGCCTCCTGCATTGGCAGGCCGATTCGTAACCATCTGAGCCGCCAGGGAAGTCCCAAAACAATACAGGGGCATTTAGGATATACACAGCGCTGTTCAAACCGTCTTCTCTGGTTCTAGACCGTTCTCAGCGCCCCCAAAAGGAGACCCCCATCCCCATGAGTAAGGTCCCTCCTCCTTGCACACTCTGCGAACCAAAAATCTGCTTTCTTTCTTTTTTTTTAATGCCTGTGTGTTTGCCTGTTCTGGACGTTTCCTATCCGTGGAATCACAGACTGTGTGTCCTTCTGTGTCTGCCTCTCCCGCCACGCATCGGGCATTCGAGGTCCATCCACGTTATAGCCTGGAAGCCCCAAGAAGCTGGAGGAGGTGGGAAGGACCTTCCCCTGGAGCCTCTGGACGGAGCTCAGCCCTGGGTCCCCTTGAGCTCAGAAGTCTGGTCCCCAGGACTCAGGGAGGATGGATGTGTGTGGTTTTAACTCCCCAGTTTGGGGTGTTGGGTTCCGGCAGCCCCAGGAGACTGACCCATACTGGCAAGTTTCCATTCTCTCTGTGGGCACCAGGAAATCACAATCCCCAGTTGGCACTTTCTACTATAAGCCAGAGCTCAGCCTTCCACACCTCTTCATCGGTTCATCTCTGCTTCCTTTCTGGCCCCGCAGAGAAGGCCAGGTGTGTGGGCAGCCCCTCCTCCCACCCAGTGTGGAACCGTCACTCACTCGCTCAGTCATGTCTGACTCTTTGCTACCCCATGGGCTGCAGCACGCCAGGCCTCCCTGTCCATCACCAGCTCCCAGAGTTTGCTCGGACTCATGTCCACCCAAACATCTCATCCTCTATTGTCCCCTTCTCCTCCTGCCTTCAATCTCTCCCAGCACCAGGGTCTTCTCCAGGGAGTCAGTTCTTCAAATCAGGCATCCAAAGGATTGGAGTTTCAGCTTCACCATCAGTCCTTCCAGTGAATATTCAGGACTGATCTCCTTTAGGATGGACTGGTTGGATCTCCTTGCAGTCCAAGGGACTCTCAAGAGTCTTCTTCAGCACCACAGTTCAAAACCATCAATTCTTTGGTACTCAGCCTTCTTTACAGTCCGACTCTCACATCCGTACATGAAAAACCATAGCTCTGAGGAGACGGATGTTTGTCGGCAAAGTAATGTCTCTGCTTTTTAACAGACTGTCTAGATTTATTGTGCCTTTGTTTTCCAGGAGAAATAGTCGTTTTCTGACCTCCTATTGCAGCCCTCTGGCCCTGCAGGTCCCTCTGAGGTTGGTGGCGAATGAGACTTCCTTTCAAAGTCCAGTGACATCTCTTCCTCATTAAACAGCTTCCAAGCTCTGCCTGCTTTGCTTATTGCCAGACCCAACTCTTACTGACTGGGGGGCGGGTGGTCAGTGTCTGACCGTGTATCTCAAAACACCTGCATTCATTTCGTTCGTAAACCAGACACAGGCTGATGTTCAGTCCATTAGCTAACTCTCAGCAAAGTGCTGCGTGTTTCCTACGTTCCAGATGAAAACCACAGTTAAGTTGGCAAACCCTGAAATGTCCTTCTGGGCTCCTCTCCCCCCAGGTCATCTGGGACCCTCTCTGGGGGACAGGCTCTTTGGAGACCCTTCCTCCAGGCCAGGTCAGACTCACCGAGTTATCCTTATAGGGTTTTGTGTGTGGTCTGTCCAGCCTGGGAGACCCTAGTCTCTGACCTTCTCCAGCTGAGCTTGTGGGGATCGAGGGGGATCCAGGTAGGAGACGTTCTGTGGAGTTTCATGTCTAATACAGACTAGTACCCAAGAGAGCTCACTATGGCGCCTTTGCTTAAAATATCCTCTTCTGGAGGAACGCGAAGCACCTCCTGAGAAATCGCCAAGACCCGCAACTGGGTCTGTGTTCAGTGGCATGCCAGCGAGCTTTTCCATGTTGCCAGGGTTTCCCTGGGGCTCAGGCGGTAAAGAATCGGCCTGCAAGGCCGAAGACACAGGTTCGATCGCTGGGTCAGGAAGATCCCCTGGAGGAGGGCATGGCAACCCACTCCAGTCTTCCTGCCGGGGGAAATCCCGTAGACAGAGGTGCCCAGCGGGTTGCAAAGAGTTGGACGCAAGTGAAGCGCGCAAACGCTGGGGGACAAGGGTGTGCAGGACTCTGTATCTCTGCCTTTATCTCTACGTCTGTGTGACTTTCCCTGTCTACGGATCTGCTAAGCAAATCTCTCCCACTTCTTCACACAGCTGGCGTTCTGGTTCACCCACGATGCAAGCCCTTGAGACTCCGCCGCCCAACCCCCTACCCCAGGCCAGCTCTTTTTTTTTTCTTTTCTTTTCTTTACACAGTGGCGCTTCACGTTAATTAATGCTTAATTAATGCATCCACTTTGAGCGGCTTCCTGCCTTAGAGACAGAGGCTAAATTTGCAGGTGTGATTCAGACCCGACGGCTGAGGAGTGCAGCTTGACAATGGAAAAAAAAAAAAAAAGTTAAAGAACAAAGCACTGTCATGCAAAAGAATAGCTGAGGCTTTTTTTTTTTTTCTTCCCCCTTTGGGTGGAAGGTGGACTCTGGCTGGTTTGGGGAAGTCTGGAGAGCAGAGAGAAACACACGGGAGGCTGAGAACACCAGGCTGGGTGGTATAGAAGACAGATGAAAATCACACACGTGTGGGCATGCAAATTATCTGTGAATCTCTGCGTGCCGATTGTGCAATTGTGGGGCACTTAATCGGGGGACAGAGAGAAGAGCCCTGCTTGTGCCTTTGTGCTCAGCCGTCCTACGATCCGAGACTTCCACTCAGAACACAGAGGGACGGACGCCCGGTCCAGTCTCCACCTGCCACCCCATCTCCACCGCTCCGTCTACAGAGCAGAGAGTCCCCTCAGGGACGACACACCAGAGGTAATGTCCCAGGGTGACAAAGACAGAGGAGGCCCCCTGGACAACGTGGACTCTTGAGGTCATCAGGCCCCACTTAGAGTGTGGTTCTGGCCTCAGAGTGACCGGAGGGCCTTGGAAGAGGCAAGGGCCCTCTTAACAACGCCCGGCGTGGAACAGAGTTCCCGTTGCCTCGCTGGCGCCCGGTGGATGTCGGTGTTTTCAGATCTCAGTCATTCTGATACCCCTCAGGTGGCAGCTCGTCCTCGGTGGCGTGTTACTTTACAATTCCCTGACGGGCTTACCACCTGTCATTTCTTTTCCTGTGCCTCTTTGCCGTCTGGACAACTTCTTCACTGAAGCTCTTGGGTGTTTGGCCACCCCTTTCTCAATGGGGTTGCTTATTTTTCCTATTGATTTTTTACAGAGCTCTTTACATATTGTGGATTCTGGTCTTTTTTTTTTTTCCTTTCCCAGATATGTCTTTTGCAAATATTTTCCCCCAGTCTGTGGCAGGTCTTATTTTATGGACAGAGTTGCTGGCAGAGCAGATATTTTTAAAGTTGACAAAGTCCAGCTTATCTGTGATTTGTTTCATGGATTGTGCCTCTGGGGTTGTGTCTAGGATGTTACAGAGAAAGCCCAGTGATGGTTTTGGCCAAGCCAAGGAAAAAAGGTATCACCACACACACGGTTATCTGGGTTTTTCTTCTGCATTATTGTGTAAAAGTCTCACTGTTTCGTGTTTTACAATCTGGACTGTGATCCGTTTTCAGTTCATTCCTATGAAGGAAGGAAGGTCTGGGCCTAGATTCTTTTTCTTTTCTGCATGTGGATGTGAGTTGCTTCAATATCGTTTTATGAAGGGACTGTCTTTCCTCCTTTTTGTCAAAGATCTTAGCTCGTTTTTGGCTTTTTTTTTTTTTTTTGCTCCATTTTGTCAAAGATCAGTTGACCACAAGAAGAGTGTCTACCTCTGTGCGCTCTGTTCTGAGGCTTTGATCCATCTTTCTGTTGTATCAGCAATGCCACACTGTCTTTAAAAAAACATTTTTACCTAAAATATTCCTAAAAGGTCATGATTCTTTTTTTTTTTCTCACTTCACTATGGTTGGTGTAAAATAGTGTTTAAGTTACAGGGGTACAGTCTAGTGATTCACAGTTTTTAAAGGCAATATTCACTTGACAGCTATCATGAAATATTGGCTGCATTAACTGTGTTGTACAATATGGGTTTGTAGCTTTTTTTTTTTTGTATCTTCTCCAACATTTGTACAATTATTTCTTCAATTTAGTCTCTCAGTCGTGTCCAACACTTTGCAGCCCCACGGACTGTGCATGCCAGGCGTCCCTGTCCATCACCAACTCCTGGAGTTTCCCCAAACTCATGTCCATCGAGTCGGTGATGCCAGCCAGCCATCTCATCCTCTGGCGTCCCCTTCTCCTCCTGCCCCCAATCCTTCCCAGCATCAGGGTCTTTCCCAGTGAGTCAGTTCTTCCCATCAGGTGGTCAAACGATTGGAGTTTAAGCTTCGGCCTCAGTCTTTCCAGTGAACTCTCGGGACCGATTTCTCGCTGGAGCATAGTGGCTTTCCAGTGTGGTGTTAGTTTTTCTGCCAACGGCAAAGGGAATCAGCTGTGGAAGCATTAGCTGCTCCGTCGGGTCTGACTCTCTGCGACCCCGTGGGCTGTAGCCCTCCAGGCTCCTCTGTCCATGGGGCTCTCCAGGCAGGAGCACTGGGGTGGGTTGCCATCCCCTCTTCACGCTTTCTGATTAATGTATTTTATACATAATACCCTTGTAGCTTGTTTTATAGATGATAGTTGGTGCCTCTTAGTCCCCTCCCTCTGAATTTCCCTCCCTCGCTTCCCTTCCACCCGGCGATGTTGATGACTGAAGCTTATTACTACACTATGGTAATTACTGCTGTAATTACCACAGCTTATTACTGTAGTAAGTCTTGAAGTCAGGTGTTGTCAAGGAGCCCATTTTCTCCTCCTTAAGTTGTGTGTTTGCTATTCTGGGCTTTTTGCCTCTCGCTAAGGGCTTCCCTCCCACTCCAGTACTCTCGCTTGGAAAACCCCATGGGTGGAGGAGCCTGGTGGGCTGCAGTCCATGGGGTCGCCAAGAGTCGGACACGACTGAGCGACTTCCCTTTCACTTTTCACTTTCATGCATTGGAGAAAGAAATGGCAGCCCACCCCAGTGTTCTTGCTGGAGAATCCCAGGGACGGGGCAGCCTGGTGGGCTGCCGTCTATGGGATCGAGCAGAGTCGGACACGACTGAAGCGACTTAGCGGCAAGGGCTTCCCTGGCGGCCCAGATGGTAAACAATCTGCCTGCGATGCAGGAGACTGAGATTCAGTCCCTGGGTCCGGAAGATCCCCTGGAGGAGGGCATGGCAGCCCACTCCAGTCTTCTTGCCTTGAGAATCCCGGACAGAGGAGCCTGGCGGGCTGCAGTCCACAGGGTCCCAAAGAGTCGGACACGACTGAGGAGACTTAGCGAGTGCGTGTAGAGTCTAGAATCACTTGCTCAGTATCCGTGTGTCATAAAACATGTTAGCACTGCAGGGATATCTCCAGTGCCCCCGGATAGGCACCTTCTGGCGAGGCTGACATCCCAGCTGGGAAGACAGCAGAGCTCAGATGGGTGAGTGAACTCAGGGGTGTCTCAGACACCCCTGCTGCCCGAGCGTTTGACATATTCCTTCCGCCGTGTTCTCTCGGATCCCATGGTGCGTTTGCTCAGCAGACACAGAGCCTCTGCCAAGGGCAGGCGTGGTGACCGTCCCTGTGGGTGATGGCAGAGTTACAACACAGCCTGGGCAACACAAAAAGAGGGAAACGTCGGACTCCCCCGGAGGCCCGGTGCGTGAGACTGTGCTTCCACATCAGGGTGAGCAGGGTCCATCCCTGGTTGGGGAACTGACATCCCACCTTCCTCTTGGAGCAGTTGTTTTACTTCTTCTCCAAATAAGAAAAAATTTTAAAGTAGAAAGGTTTTTTTTTTTTAAAAAAAAAAGGAGGAAAAACTTTAGTTACTAGTTAGAGAAGGTTCTCCTGAGCTAGGTATGAAATATGCAGGACATAGCGGCAAGATTTTGTAACCTAAAGATAATGATAAAGATAAAAAGAGGATGAGATGGCTGGCTGGCATCTCTGACTCGATGGACCTGAGTCTGAGCAAGCTACGGGAGTTCGTGATGGCCTGGGAGGCCTGGCGTGCTGCAGTCCATGGGGTTGCGGAGAGTCGGACACGACTGAGCAACTGGACTGAACTGAACTGAAGTGAAAGATACAAAATATTGACACTTGGCCTTCCAGTGCAGGGGGAGTGGGTTCAATCCCTGGTCCGGGAGCTAAATTCCCACATGTCTTTCGGCCCCAAAAGCTAAGACATAAGACAGAGGGAGTCTTGGAGCAAATTTCATAAAGCAAACCACTTTTAAAAAATGCTCCACTTGACAAAATGATCCACGTGAAACACATCTTTAAAGATGCAAAATGCATCTGTCAGACGCCACCAGCCACAGTAAAAGGTGCTCATCGTGTACAGAGAACTTCTGGCAACACATAGACCAGAAAAAGGGGTGCGATTCAGGGTCATCAGCGCGACACACAGAGAGTAAAGCAGAGTTCCGGGGCGGCCACTTCAAACCCGAACAGGACAGTGTGGTTTGCAAATACGCACGCCTGTATGTAAAGGAGGTACCTAACGTCAATCTACTGTATAACAGAGAGACCTCTACCCAATACTCTGAAACGGCCCGAGTGGAAAAAAGAATCTGAGAAAGAGGGGAGATACGTGTCCGCGTAGAGCTGATTCAATTTGCTGTACACCTGAGGCTAGTACAACATTGTATATCAAGTATACACTGATAAATATTGTTAAAGAACAGTTGTAGATTTCTAAGCTTGGGATCATACTGGTAATCAAGACAAATACATGTATTAATTATAAATATGCACGTGCAGCACATGTCACCTTTTCTTTCCTTTCTGCTGCTGCTGCTGCTAAGTCGATTCAGTCGTGTCTGACTCTGCGTGACCCCAGAGATGGCAGCCCACCAGGCTCCCCTGTCCCTGGGGTTCTCCAGGCAAGAACACTGGAGTGGTCCAATTCCTCTAGGTAATAAAATCTGTAGGCCTAGAACAGTTCATCGTATTGCTTGATTGTTGTTTCAATGTCTTTGGAAAGGGCGACCCACTCCAGTATTCTTTTAAAAAAAAAATCTAATTAATTTAGTTTTAGTTGAAGGATAATTGTTTTACAATATTGTTTTGGTTTCTGCCATATAGCAAGATGAATCAGCCACAGGAATACATACCTTCCTCCCCTCCTGAACGTCCCTCCCCACTCCGCTTTTCTTGCCTTGCAGAATCCCACGGACAGAGGAGGCTGGCGGGCTACAGTCCACGGGGTCGCAAAGAGGCGGACGCGACTGAGCGACTAGGCAAGGGGTCTGTCGCGGCAGCCTGTCTCTGGTTTCGGATTTTTGTGATGTGCGCCTTCTGCCTCTTTTATTGTTTTTATTAGAGGGCAGCGTCTTTACGATGTTCTGTTGGTCTCCACTGTACAGCCAAGTGAATCAGCCGCACGCATTCCTATGTCCCCGTCTTTGTGGATTTTTCCTTGCGTTTAGCTCGCCACAAGGCACTGAATAACCAGTAGCTACCGTGTTAGCCAGTAAGCTTCTCATTCATTATTTCCTTTATGCAGAATATCACTCGAATATATGTGTCATTTCCCTCTCCCAGTCACCCTACCCCCCTTCCCCAGTGGGTGTCCGTATCCTTCCTCTCTATGTCTCCTTTTGGTTTTCTCTTTGCCTGAGTATCAGTTTATTGCTTTTCGTGATCTCTTCCAAGACCTAGCTGGGAAGATTTCTTTTTCTTCCCTCTCTTGATTCTCTGTTTTCGGTTTCACCGCTTTCTGCCGTCACTTTTATGACGTCTTCTCCTCTTCTCCCTGGGGATTTAAACGGATCCTCCCGTTCTAGTTTTCTAAGGCGGAAGTCTCGAGGGTTGGCTTTACATCTATCCTCCTTTCCAACTAACGTAACGCATTCAGTTTAAAATGAGTGTAGCCTTTGGATCAGAAGCCTGTGTGTGTTAGTCTCTCTATAGCACGTGAGTGTTTGACACCCCGTGGACTGTCGCCCGCCAGGCTCCTCTGTCCATGGGATTCTCCAGGCAAGAATACTGGAGTGGGTTGCCATGCCCTCCTGCAGGGGATCTTCCCAACGCAGGCATCAAACCCGGGTCTCCTGCATTGCAGGCAGATTCTGCACCCTTTGAACCACAATCTGGGCTTTGGAAGACGTTATCGAAGCCATGTAGAGAAACGCTTGCATAGGTGTGTTTTCAGAGTATGGCGTTCAGGCCATGCCACGTCCGAGTGCCCGCAACCTGGGGAGCAAGAGGACACACACATCACTGTGTATTCAAGTGTGGAAAATGGCAGAGAGAAACTGTATATACGTGATGGAGACGTTCATAAATGCTCAAAGTGAGAAGGTCATGACAGGCGACGTGTAAAGCGTGCCAGGTAAAACATCTGCCTGTGTGGGTGAGTGTCGTTGACGAAAATAGAGAGTCACAACCAGAAATTAATAAGGGAGCTATTTTATTTGGTGGGCATGTTGAGGATCTCAGCCTGGGGGTGGGAAGCATCTCGGTAGCTCTGAGAAAACTGCTCCAAGGAGGCGGGAGGGGGAGTCAGGCTGTAAACACGTTTGCAACAAAGGGAACAGGCAGGTCTGAACTCAAAGATCAGATATGAAGTGAAGCAACTGAGCATTCTACCTACGGGAGGACGCAAGCCTCTGGGCTCACTGAATTCACTTGTCTCGTATGGACCTCAGCTGTCTGGGCAAATCCTGTTCTTTGGTTACCTTGTTGTTGCTCAGTCGCTAAGTCGTGTCCAACTCTTTTTGACCCCATGAATCACAGCACGCCAGGCCTCCCTGTCCATCACCAACTCCCAGAGTTCATTCAGACTCACGTCCATCGAGTCCGTGATGCCACCCAGCCATGTCATCCTCGGTCGTCCCCTTCTCCTCTTGCCCCCAATCCCTCCCAGCATCAGAGTCTTTTCCAGTGAGTCAGCTCTTCACATGAGGTGGCCAAAGTACTGGAGTTTCAGCTTCAGCATCAGTCCTTCCAATGAACATTCAGGACTGATTCCCTCTAGGATGGACTGGTTGGATCTCCTTGCAGTCCAAGGGACTCTCAAGAGCCTCCTCCTACACCACAGTTCAAAAGCATCAATTCTTTGGCGCTCAGCTTTCTTTATGGTCCAACCCTCACATCCGTACATGACTCCTGGAAAAACCATAGCTCTTGCAGAGGGTAGAAATTGCTGATGGCCGTGACCTTTCTAGTTTCCTGTTATGGGAGGAGATATTCTCATTTCGCAGTGTATGAATGTGAAACGTGTGTTTCACGTACACAGAGACGTGCCTGGAAGGATACTCCAGAGCAGACGTCTCCCAGTGGTCAGCCACGTGGTGGGCCACGGCCCTGGAGGGAAACTAAGGTCCATTGCTCTTTCTTTTTAATATTTATTTGTTCGGCTGTGTCGGGCCTTAGCTGTGACACTCGGGCTCAGTACTTACGGCTCTGAGGCACATGCAACCTTCGTTTCTCAACCAGTGGTCGAACCCACGTCTCCTGCATTGTAACGTGGATTCCTTTATTTTCTTTTTTCAAGCTGTAGGGTTTTTATTATTGATGTATAGACAATTACCAATGTTGTGATGGTTTCAGGTGGACAGCAAAGGGGCTCAGGCTTACATAACATGTATGCATTCTCCCCAAAACTCCCCTCCCATCCAGGCTGCCTCATGATATTGAGCAGAGTCCCCAGTGCTGGACAGCAGGTCCTTGCTGGTTCTCCATGTTAAATCCAGCTGTGTGTCCATGTCCATCCCAGACTCCCTGACTATCCCTTTCCCATCCTTCCCCCTCATGACTGTAAGGTTATTACAGAGTACTGAGCAGAGTTCCCTGTGCTGTCCAGCAGGTCCTTGCTGGTTCTCCATGTTAAATACAGCAGTGTGTCCATGTCCATCCCAGACTCCCTGACTATCCCTTTCCCATCCTTCCCCCTCATGACTGTAAGGTTATTACAGAGTACTGAGCAGAGTCCCCTGTGCTGTCCAGCAGGTCCTTGCTGGTTCTCCATGTTAAATACAGCAGTGTGTCCATGTCCATCCCAAACTCCCTGACTATCCTTCCCCCCATCCTTCCCCTCTGGTAGGCATAAGTTCATTTCCAAGTCTGTGATCCTCTATTTTGTAAGTAAACTCATGGGTATCATGTCTTTTTAGATTCCACATATAAGTGATGTCAAAGACGTTCCCCCTTCTCTGTCTGACTTACTTCACTCGGTAGGAGAATCTCTGGGTCCACCCCTCTTGGTGTGGACCTTTCATTCCTTTTTGTGGCCGAGTCACACTCTGTTGTGTATACACACCACACGGTCTTTCTCCGTCCCTCTGTTGGCACACATCCCGGTTGCTCCCGTGTCCCGGCTGTTGCAAACGGCGCTGCAGTGAACGCTGGGGTGCGTGAACCATTTCAGAGCGTGTTTTCCTCTGGATGCCTGCCCACGGGTGAGGTGGCCGGATCACACAGTAGGCCTGTGTTTAGTTTTCTCAGGAACCTCCATTCTCTTCTGCACAGCGGCTGCACCCATGTACAGCCAACAGTGTAGGCAGGTTCGCCAGGCAGATTCTTAACCTTTGAACCACCAGGGAAGTCCCTCAGTGTGTGTTCACATCACGCTGAGGGCAGTTTTCCCATCTTTAACTTGGGTCAGCGTCCACCAAACGACCCGTGAGGCTGTTGCCCACATCCTCTCATCTCTGTCTTTCGTGCAATCTCATCCTTTCATGCCTTGCTGCTGCTGCTGCTGAGTTGCTTCGGTTGTGTCCGACTCTATGCGACCCCATAGACGGCAGCCCACCAGGCTCCCCCGTCCGTGGGATTCTCCAGGCAAGAACACTGGAGTGGGTTGCCGTTTCCTTCTCCAATGCATGAAAGTGAAAAGTGAAAGGGAAGTCGCTCGGTCGTGCCCGACTCTTAGCAACCCCATGGACTGCAGCCCACCAGGCTCCCCCGTCCCTGGGATTCTCCAGGCAAGAACACTGGAATGGGTTGCCGTTTCCTTCTCCAATGCATGAAAGTGAAAAGTGAAAGGGAAGTCGCTCAGTCGTGCCCGATTCTTAGCGACCCCATGGACTGGAGCCCACCAGGCTCCTCCGTCCATGGGGTTTTGCAGGCAAGGGTACCGGAGTGGGTTCTTAAAAGATGCCTCCCCCTCTTTGATTTCGCAGGATGATTTCTGTACTCTTATCGGCTTTCTGTACTCTTATCGGCTAAACTCTGCCTGTTTTCGCTAGTACATCCGTTTCCTGGGGCTGCTGGAAGGAAACCGCCTCTCCACCCAGCCAACTGGGAGCAGCGCTTGAACGACACAGATTCAGTGCCTGGAGACCTGAAGTCAAGGTGTGCGCGGGAGGGTGGGCTCCTTCCGAAGGCTGTGGCTGGGAACCTTTTCCACGCCTCCGTCTCAGCCTCTGCGCTTCCCTGGTGCTTCAGACGGTAACGAACCCACCTGCCAACGCAGGAGACACAGGTTCGATCCCCTGGTCAGGAAGATCCCCCTGGAGAAGGGAAGAGCAGCCCACTCCGGTGTTCTGGCCAGGAGAATCCCATGGACAGAGGAGCCTGGTGGGGCTACGGTCCATGGGGTCGCAAAGGGCTGGACACGACCGAAGCGGCTGACAGTTTCAGTTGTCACTTGGTCTCAGCCTCTGGTGTTTCCTGGCCCATCCTGGGCGTTCCTTGGCTTTCTGAAGTATCTTGTCCATCTCTGGACAAGAAATGAACTCTCTCCATTTCTGCCAGGCCGTCTCCCTCCTTCTGCCCCAATGCCCCCCTGCCATGGGATCCTCCAGGCAAGAATAGTGGAGTGGGTTGCCATGCCCTCCTCCAGGAGATCTTACCAACCCAGGGATCGAACCCGCATCTCTTGCATTTGCAGACAGGTTCTTTACCCACTGAGCCAGCTCAGAAGTCCAGATGGACCTCATGTGAACCTAAAAGAATTACATCTGCAAAGACACACCCCGTCTCCCCGCCTTGGAACGGAGGTGACGCTTTTACATACAGGGAGTTAGACCTTCCACCTGAACTTGAAGCCGGGAGACACAATTCACCCGTGACAGCCACAGGGTTTCCGGTGTCCTCTCTGTGTCACCCCTATGGTCAACCAGAAAACCTATCAAAGCTTCCTCTGCTGGGCAGGTTCACAAGCATCACCCAGGGCCGTGGGTCAAGGGCAAGAGGGCAGGATCTCCCACACGAGGCTGAAGACGCACCCCTTCCCCGGCAGGAAGTGGCCCAAATGTCTGGGCAAGATGTTCAGATTCCAAAGCGGCCTGTGTAGCTCCCACCTCTGCAGGATTTGCCTCTTGGAAAGTCTTCTGTCCACATTTGTGACTCAGCCCTGATGCTGGTGGGGATGTGGCTGGACTCAGCTAGAACCCTTCCCTCCAGGATGCACTGAGGTCTGAACAGCTCTTACAGGTCTTCTCCTTGATGCCTAAAGTGGGGGCCAGCAAAGATGTACTCACATCCTGACCCCCTGGAGCCCATGACTGGGGAGAATAATGTGGTCTCTGCGGATGTCACGAAGGGAAGGGCTGAGGCGAGGCCCTCCTGAATGCAGAGCTGTGCTGTGCTCAGGTGCTCAGACGTGTCCGACTCTCTGTGACCCCATGGACTGTAGCCCACCAGGCTCCTCTGTCCACGGGATTCTCCAGGCCAGAATACTGGAGTGGGTTGCCATGTCCTCCTCCAGGGGATCTTCCCAACCCAGGGTTAGAACCCAGATCTCTCCCACTGCAGGCAAATTCTTTACCATCTGAACCACCAGGGAAACCCAAGAATAACTGGAGTGGGTTGCCATTCCCTTCTCCAGGGCATCTTCCCCACCCAGGAAACAAACCCAGATCTCCTGCAATGCAGGCAGATTCTTTACCAGCTGAGCCAGCAGGGAAGCCCCCTCCTGGATGAGGATGGCCCCAAACAGAATGACGAGTAACCTTCCACCAAGTTCATCAGTCAGTGACTCTAAGATATTTTTTAAAATCCTGCCAATAGATGATGGGCACCTACATAAACATTCTCAATGTTATTAAATAATTAGCCGCCAATTAAAACAGATAAATTAATTAAAAAACAATGCCCCAAAAAAGATTCTGGAAAGATGAGTGCATTAACTATCATGATCGAATTTCAGAAGAAATCCTCCTGTTGTTTGCTGAGTTATTCACA
Source organism: Litocranius walleri (assembly GCA_006410535.1). NCBI lineage: Eukaryota > Metazoa > Chordata > Mammalia > Artiodactyla > Bovidae > Litocranius > Litocranius walleri. Next base: position 1,828,171 of record SJYG01000424.1, on the reverse strand, counting down.
GGGCTATAGCTCAATGGCGTGGTGTAGTGGATTGAAGGCTGCCCCCCTAAGATTCATGCCCACTCAGAAACTCAGGCCAGGCATTATTAGGAAACAGGGTCTCTGCAGAGGTGACAGAATGAAGGATCTGAGATGAGGTCCTCCTGGATGAGGGTGGCCCTAAACCCAGGGATAGGGTCCTTACAACACAGCGAAGAAGAGAGACAGGGACACAGCGGAGAAGCCACGTGGAGACGAAGGCAGAGACGGGAGGGAGGCGGCCCCCAGCCCAGGGATGGATGCCCGGAGCCCCCGGAAGCTGGAAGAGGCCGGAGGACCCTCCCCTGGAGCCTCTGCAGGGAGCCCAGCCCTGGGGCCCCCTGACCTCAGACCAGACCCTCCAAGCCTGGGAAAGCATAGCTGTCGATTGTCACTGGTCCCTCAGCTTGTGGTCCTTGGTTAGGACGGTCCAGGGCGCGCCCCAGTTGCCGGTCTGGCTAGTATTTATGGACGCACCCCAGCTGACGGAGTGCTTTGCCGTCGCTGAGCCCCTGGGCACCTCGGCCACCCTCAGAGAGTGAGGCTCTATCCGTGATATGACAGATGAGGAAATCGAGGGTCTGGGTGGGCAAGACCTCACAGCCTGCCTTTTCCCATCCCTTCCTGCACCAGGCAGCTGTGAGCTCCGTGTGGTTAATTCATCCGAGGATTCAAACCCAGGCCTCCTGGGTTAGGAAGAGCCCCTGGAGGCGGGCATGGCAACCCACTCCAGTGTTCTTGCCTGGAGAATCCCATGGACAGAGGAGCCTGGTGGGCTGCAGTCCTTGGGGTCACAAAGAGTCGGACACGACTGAGCGCGTAAATAAGAACATCCCAGGAGTGAATATTCTGTGACCACACGGCAGCAGCCACTTGGACTCTGTGATGTCACCAGCTCTCTGAAGCCGTGGCCCTTGAATGCTTTGGGGCCGAGGTTGCCAGAGCTGCTCCCACAAAGCATCACGACTTGGGTGGCATAAGACCCCCAAGAAACCCAGAAAAGAGGCCAGCCCACGCTGCACAGGGCTGAGTCACGGTTCTCCTTTGGTCCAGACCCCCCAGTCCCTGCTGTGAGCTCAGCCCCAGGAGAACCCCCCGGCTCTTGGGAACTTTGGGCTGCTGTTGAAAAGACACAGAAGAGGTCTTTAAAGAGCAGTCATCCCTTTGACTTGGGGCTGCTTTTCACTCACCCCACCTGAGTAAGACCCGCCTCAGAGGAGACAGGAGGACCACTGTCCTGAGTGGCTCTGCCCTTCAGATGGTGGGAAGTGGAGTCCGGGGCTCGGTTTAAGTGTTAGCAGCTAGGTATGCATGGATGGATGAGTGGCTGGCTGTATGGATAGATGGATGAGTGGATGGATGGATGGGTGGATAGGTGGATGGATAAGTGAGTAGGTGGAGGGATGGATGATGGATGGATGGATGGGTGGATGATGGGTGGATGATGGATGGATGGGTGGATGATGAAGAAGTGAGTGGATGGGTGGTTGGATGCATGATGGGTGGATGGATGGATGGATAAGTGAGTGAGTGGATGGATGGATGATGGATGGATAGATAAGTGAGTGGGTGGATGGGTGGATGGATGGATGATGGATGATGGATGGGTGGATGATGGATGGATGGGTGGATGATGGATAAGTGAGTGGATGGATGGGTGGATGCATGATGGGTGGATGGATGGCTAGATAAGTGAGTGGGTGGATGAATGGATGATGGATGGATGGATAAGTGAGTGGGTGGATGGGTGGATGGATGGATGGATGATGGATGGATAAGCAGCATGTGGTCTGTTCACATGGTGGAATATGATGCAGCCATGGAAAAGCAGTGAAGCTCTGATACAAGCTCCAGCGTGGCTGGACCCTGAACACATGCTGCTCAGTGAGGGAAGCAGACACAGAAGGACACACGGTGTGTGATTCCATTTATAGCAAACGTCCTGAGCAGGCAAATCCACAGACTCGGAAGGCACACCAGGGGCTGGGAAGACGTGGGAGGCCTTAAGGGTACAGAGTCTCCTTTTGAGGGGGATGGACATGTCTGGAGCCAGACAGAGATGATGGTCGTGAAGGCTCGTGAGCCCTGCTCTGCACCACAGAACCCGCCACTTTCAGCATGTCACGAAAGGTGAATCTGAGCTTGGCTTTTTAAATGTGTATCCATGTGCACCGGGGAAGGGATGCAGGGGTGATGGCCACGGTGTGCAGGGTTTCTTTTCAAGACGATGAAGATGTTCTGGGATTGCGTGGTGGGGCTGGTTGCGTCTCTTTGCTAATATACAAAAAACCACTGCTGTGTCTCTGGTGAGTCAGATGGTCAAGAATCCGCCTGCAATGCAGGAGACGCAGGTCTGATCTTTGGGTCGGGAAGATCCCCTGGAGGAGGGCGTGGCTGCCCACTCCGGTATTCTTGCCTGGAGAATCCCATGGACAGAGGAGCCTGGCGTGCTACAGTCCAGGGGGTCACAGAGAGTCAGACACTACTGAGTGGTTAACGCCCACACCGTGATATCCACTTTGCAGAGGTGACCTTGATGATGTTTCCCTGGTGGCTCTGTAAAGCCGTTAAGAAAAGAGGTCGACGGGGATGGGGGTTTCCAGGAGCCAAGGATGCAGGGGCCGCAGCTCCGTGCAAGCTTGTGTGTGACGCCTGCGTGTAGCTTTCTGCAGAACCTCCGCCCCACTCTGCACCCCGCGGCCCCCAGGCCTGCAGGCTGCCCCTTGCCTCTGGCACAGAGTCGCCTCTGCCCGCCTAGTCTTTGTGGTTGCCGGCAACTGTTTCTGGCTCATTTCACGCCACTTCCATCCCCCACCCCTCGCCCGCGGCTTTGGGAGCCGGCCGCATCTGTCAGAAGTGATTTCTTTATGAATCAGCCATGTGTCGCCGTACTGCATGGGAGGGGGCTGCCTGCCCGGTCCACGAGACGGGCACAGGTGAAAGCTTGGGGGGCCCCCCAGGGGGCTGGTGGGGTGGGGGGAAGGCGGCAGGTTCGGGGTGCAGACGGAGGCCTCCCGGATGCCCACGTGGCTTCTCTGCGGGGGTCCAGCCGCTGTGTTATGCAAATGAAGTCTCTTTTGAAGCTCCCACTGGGAGGTTACGACAGATCCGGGGGAAGGAAGGAGGGGAGTCGTCACCGGGCAGAAATGAAAAAGTGTGCTAGCCGCTGGCTGAGTCGTTGTCTTACTCTCTGCGACCCCGTGGACTGTAGTGCCGCCAGGCTCCTCTCTCTATGGGATGCTCCCGGCAACAATACTGGAGCAGGTTACCATGCCCTCCTCCAGGGGATCTTCCCCACCCAGGGGTCGAAGGCAGGTCTCCTGCATCGCAAGGAGATTCTTGACCATCTGAGCCCCCAGGGGAGGCCCCAACAGACTCCCTGCCCCCCAGTGCCGCCTGACGGGGAAGGCTGGGCTTTCTGTCTCCAGCTCTGTGCACTCCCCATCTTCTCAGATTCCCCGAACCCCCGACCGTGGACACGCAGTAGCCTCCTAGTCACCCCCAGCCCCGTCCCCGCCCCGAGTTCCCCTTTGCCCTGCAGATCGGAGACCTCTCTTCTCTCCACGGCCCCCCCACTACGTGGCCTCCATGTGTGATCCTGAGACGTTCAGGTCCCTTTTGCTCCTGAACCCCAAAGATGGATTGAGGTGGGGGACCGTGAGGTGTGGGGTGCACTCCCCGCCCCCACCACCATAACTGTAAGATCACACCTGGCCGTGGGCTAGTGGTGCGGAAAGTTTCCTACTCAAAGCGAAACCCGGGCCATTTTTAAATGGGTTTGAGGAACCACGTTCCGCACACCCCCACCGCAGATGTTACATCTCCTGCAGAGGAACAGACAGATGCCCGGGGCGCCAGGGCCTGAGAGGGGAGCCGCAATGCCATGAGCGTTGAAGGGCCATGTACTGGCTTCCCCAGCGACCATGATTCCTGCCAACAGACACCCCGGGGATGGACGCTCTCCCCGGGCCGTACCAGCAGGTGTGCAACTGCAAGGCACACGCGAGCCAGGGGCTGTCTTCCAGGCCTGAGCTATAACGGGGGTGGCAGCCGGTTGCCCAGCTGAGCCCCATGCCCTGATTTCTGGAGTCCCAATATCAGGCGCGCGCGCACACACACAGACACAGTGAAAAGCAGAATAGCTTCATCCACGGGAAAAATAGCAACTTTGTCAGGTGGCTGAGACAGTGCAGAATCCACCTGCAAGGCGGGAGACCCGGGTTTGATCCCTGGGTCGGGAAGATCCCCCAGAGGAGGGCATGGCAACCCGCTCCAGTAGGCTTGCCTGCAAAAAGTTTATCGACAGAGAAGGCTGGCAGGGTACAGTCCATGGGGTTCCAGAATCAGACGTGACTGAATCGAGTGAGCAGTTAACAAAACCATCCCCCAGACTTTGAAAAAACCAACAGAAATGAACTGTGAGCTGCCTTTGGCTTGCATTTACATAAGAAATTACAAAGAAAGTGACAGTTGGATCCCACTGGGTCCAGAAGGCGGGGGCAGGCAGCCCCAGGAATTGCTTCTCCCCTGGGCCCCGGGCCCCTTTCTCTGGGTGAGTCTGAGGGGCCAGGCAGTCATGAGCAAGGTGCTCCGAGGACTTCTCTGTTTTGAGCGGGGAGGAGGGTCAGCAGGAAAAACAGAAGTTCAGGGGTGCAAGCTTCAGGTTCCAGCAGCAGGAGGACTCAGCTCAGAACTCACCGTCTCCAGCAGGCGGGCCTTCCAGTCCGGCTGCAGAGCGTCTTACCACCCTATGCCAAGTCATCCAGTCTTGTCTGATGCTTTGCGACCCCGTGGACTGTAGCCCGCCAGGCTCCTCTGTCCATGGGATTCTCCAGGCAAGAACACTGGATTGGGCTGCCATGCCCTCCTCCTCCAGGGGATCTTCCCAACCCAGGGATGGAACTGGGCCCTCCTGCACTGCAGGCAGATTCTTTGGCATCTAAGCCACCAGAGAAACCCACAGTGGAATGCACGTGTGTTTGTATAGATAGCTACACATGCATGTATATACCGGATTTATATTTGTGTGTTATGTATAGACACACACACACACATATCCACACACAGACACACACACACACACATGTAACGGGCTTCCCTGCTGGCTCAGGTAAAGAATATTCTGCAGGCAAAGACTCCGCCTGCAGTGCGGGAGACCTGGGTTCGATCACGGGGTTGGGAAGATCCCCTGGAGAAGGGAAAGGCTGCCCACTCCAGTATTCTGCCCTAGAGGATGCCATGGACTGTATAGTCCATGGGGTCACAAAGAGACATGCCTGAGTGACTTTCACTTTTTTCACATACATGCAATATAGTGTGTGTGTATCTCACACACATACATATTTACATGGAATATGCTGTGTGTCACATATACATACATGTATACACGCAATGTGGTGTGTGTTATATGTCACACACATATACATGTGACATGGTGTGTCTATATTACATATAGACACGTATACATACAAGGTGGTGTGTGTGCTTGTCACATATGTGTACATATATACATACAATATGGAGTGTGTATGTATATACAGACAATATGCGGTGTGTCACACACACACACATATACATATTTACATACAATATGGTGTCTGTATATTTATCACATATATATCCACTATATACATGCACTATGGTGTGTCTATATGTCTCACATATATAGACATATACATGCAATATGACGTGTGTGTATATATATCAGACCTATAGATGTGTACACGCAATGTGGCGTGTGTGTTTCTCATATCCGTTCAGTTCAGTTCAGTTGCTCAGTCGTGTCCGACTCTGCGACCCCATGAATCGCAGCACGCCAGGCCTCCCTGTCCATCACCATCTCCCGGAGTTCACTCAGACTCACATCCATCGAGTCCGTGATGCCATCCAGCCATCTCATCCTCCGTCATCCCCTTCTCCTCCTGCCCCCAACCCCTCCCAGCATCAAGGTCTTTTCTGGTGAGTCAGCTCTTTGCATGAGGTGGCCAAGGTACTGGAGTTTCAGCTTCAGCATCATTCCTCCTTCTCACACACATACATATTTACATGGAATATGCTGTGTGTCACATATACATACATGTATACACGCAATGTGGTGTGTGTTATATGTCACACACATATACATGTGACATGGTGTGTCTATATTACATATAGACACGTATACATACAAGGTGGTGTGTGTGCTTGTCACATATGTGTACATATATACATACAATATGGAGTGTGTATGTATATACAGACAATATGCGGTGTGTCACACACACACACATATACATATTTACATACAATATGGTGTCTGTATATTTATCACATATATATCCACTATATACATGCACTATGGTGTGTCTATATGTCTCACATATATAGACATATACATGCAATATGACGTGTGTGTATATATATCAGACCTATAGATGTGTACACGCAATGTGGCGTGTGTGTTTCTCATATCCGTTCAGTTCAGTTCAGTTGCTCAGTCGTGTCCGACTCTGCGACCCCATGAATCGCAGCACGCCAGGCCTCCCTGTCCATCACCATCTCCCGGAGTTCACTCAGACTCACATCCATCGAGTCCGTGATGCCATCCAGCCATCTCATCCTCCGTCATCCCCTTCTCCTCCTGCCCCCAACCCCTCCCAGCATCAAGGTCTTTTCTGGTGAGTCAGCTCTTTGCATGAGGTGGCCAAGGTACTGGAGTTTCAGCTTCAGCATCATTCCTCCCAGGGCTGATCTCCTTTAGGATGGATTGGTTGGATCTCCTTGCAGTCCAAGGGGCTCTCAAGAGTCTTTTCCAACACCACAGTTCAAAAGCATCAATTCTTCGGCGCTCAGCCTTCTTTATAGACATAGGTGCAGTATGGGGAGTGTGTGTATACACGACACATATGTACAGACATGCGTGCAGTATGGGGGGGTGTCCCATATATACACTTAATGTGAGTGTCTATATCACACGTGCATGTACCATAGGACGTAAATGCTCCTGCGAATGTGTGTGTGTGCCCGTGACGCTCCCGTGTGTCAGCCCTTCTTCCAGGACATGGAATTTGGTGTGTGTGTACATATCACATATATAGAGATATACATGCAATGTGGTGTGTGTATATATGACACATACATACGTACATACATGCAATATGCTGTGTCCCATACATATGCATATGAACGAAGTCGCTCAGTCGTGTTAGACTCTGCGCGACCCCATGGACTGTAGCCTACCAGGCTCCTGTGTCCATGAGGTTTTCCAGGCAGGAGTACTGGAGTGGGGTGCCATTTCCTGCTCCAGGGGATCTTCCCCACCCAGGCATCGAACCCGGGTCTCCTGCACTGTAGGCAGACGCTTTACGGTCTGAGCCACCAGGGAAGCCCATATATACGGTTTGTGCGTCACATATATGTATATGTATGTAATGTGTGTCTGCATCACGCGCGCACGTACCATAGGACGTAAACGCTCCCGCGAAGCTGTGTGTGCACCCCTGACGCCCCCGCCTGTCGGCCCCGGACCCGGGACCCCGCGTCCTCCCGCGCCTCTCTCACCTGCCCGGAACCGCCCTCTGCCTTCCTGTCTTGCAGATCGGCCCCCGCGCGGCGCCCGCGCACGGCCGCAGCATGGACGTGAACATGACGCGCCCGGACAACGCCACGATCGCGATGCTGCGCGACCCGGCCATCGCGGTGGCGCTGCCCGCCGTGTACTCGCTGGTGGCGCTGGTGAGCATCCCGGGCAACCTGTTCTCGCTGTGGGTGCTGTGCCGGCACATCGGGCCCAAGACGCCGTCGGTCATCTTCATGATCAACCTGAGCGTCACGGACCTCATGCTGGCCTGCGTGCTGCCCTTCCAGATCCACTACCACTGCAACGGCAACCACTGGGTGTTCGGCGTGCCGCTCTGCAACGCCGTGACCGTGGCCTTCTACGCCAACATGTACTCGTCCATCCTCACCATGACCTGCATCAGCGTGGACCGCTTCCTGGGCGTGGTGTACCCGCTGCGCTCCGCGCGCTGGCGCCGCCGCCGCTACGCGCTGGCGGCCTGCGCGGCCGCCTGGCTGCTGCTGCTGGGCGCGCTCTCCCCGCTGGCGCGCGCCGACCTCACCTACGCCGTGGACGCGCTGGGCATCGTCACCTGCTTCGACGTGCTCAAGTCCAACATGCTGCCCAGCGTGGCCATGTGGGCCGCCTTCCTCTTCACGCTGTTCGTGCTGCTCTTCCTGGTGCCCTTCGTCGTCACCGTGGCCTGCTACACCGCCACCATCCTGGCGCTGCTGCGCTCCGCCGACCGCCACGGCCGCGCGCAGCGGCGCCGCGCCGTCTCGCTGGCCGCCGTGGTGCTGCTGGCCTTCGTCGGCTGCTTCGCGCCCAACAACTTCGTGCTCCTGGTGCACATGGTCAGCCGCCTCTTCCTGGGCCGCAGCTACTACCACGTCTACAAGCTCACGCTCTGCCTCAGCTGCCTCAACAACTGCCTGGACCCCTTCGTCTACTACTTCGCGTCCAGCGAGTTCCAGCTGCGCCTCCGCGACTACCTGGGCTACGGCCCGCTGCCCGCCGCCGACAGCCCCGACAGCCGCCGCGAGAGCCTCTTCTCCGCGCGGACGCTGTCCGCGCGCTCCGTGGACGGGCAGGACGCGCCCGAGAGGCCCAGCGTCAGGCGGCAGGAGAGCGTGTTCTGAGACAGCCACCCCTCATCGCGCGTGCACGGGGGCGTTGGGGGGCAGCAGGCATCTTTGGGGCCTGATTTTGATCACTCCGGGCGCGCTGGGATTCAGCCGGACCGCGCTGGACGGGCCCCTTCTCTGCCTGCCGCCTCCCCGCTGGCGCGTCCTCCTGGGGTCTGCCGTGGTTCCTGGCCTGGCCCCAGCGATCCTTTGAGGACCGGGCCAGACCAGCGAGCACGCGAGCCCGCAGCAGCCCCCGCGCAGCTGTGAGGTGTTGCAAAGATGATGGACCCCAGCTCCTGGAGCGCCCGGGATGCTGAGACAGCACGTCGTCAAGGTCTGCCTGAAATAACCTCTGCGCGTCACAGGGAGAAGCATAGAATAAGTTCAGGGTTCCCTCGCGGGGGCCGGGCGGGGAAGAAAACAGCTCTGAAGCCCCTAAGGTGAGACCTGGCAGGGCTCAGTGGGGAGGGGCTCGGGGAGACCACCAGGGCAGGGTGGCTGCAAAGCCCGTGACGTCTGCCCCCATCGGACCTCAGAGATGCCGGTGGGATTGTGAGCCGATGGTACGGGAGCAGTTGGTCCCCCGACATCATTGCTTGGGAATGACAACCACACACGCATGTGGCGGAGTGGATGGTGTCCCAACCCCACAAATCCACGTGTGCCCGGAATACCAGAGTGACCCACAGGATCAGGGTGGCCCTAGACCCCGTGCCAAGGTCCTTAAAAGACACCAAAGACGAGACACAGGGACACAGAGGAGAAGCCACGTGGAGATGGAGGCAGAGACGGGAGGGAGGCGGCCACCAGCCCAGGGATGGACGCCTGGAGCCCCCGGAAGCTGGAAGAGGCAGGGAGGACCCTCCCCTAGAGCCTCTGCAGGGAGCCCAGCCCTGGAACACCCTGACCTCAGACATGTGGTCCCCAGGGCTCGGGGAGGGTGGATGCCTCTCTGGGGTGTTAAGCCCCTCATTTATAGAACTGTCACGGCCGCCCTAGGAGACCCTCGCAGCCTGAGATTCTGAGACTGGGCCTCTGGCCACTGGCCAGGTGATTCTAGGGGCCGCAGGGCCTGGTGCTGGCTCCCGGGGCAGGACCTGCATAGCGCAGTCCATGCTCTTGGCGGGGAGAAGGACTCGCCTGGGGGTCCCACCCATCCCCATCCCCACCATGGGAGGCCCACACAGAGGACAGCGTCTGCGGCGTTTGCACAGGGCAGAGACCCACCGTTTGCTGCTTTCAGAATGCCGGCCAGACATGCCCCCCCGCCCGAGAAAGGACATGCGCCACGGCTGGCAGGAGAAGGGCTGACTTCAAGGACTCGGATTGCCCCAGGATGGCATGTGGTCCACCCGCTCTTGCCAACTGTTCCCAGAGCCAAGCCCCTAGAAAGTCAGGTCGCCACAACAACCGTCCACAGGCGGAAAAACCCTGACCCAGCAAGACAGTGGCAGCCGCGTCCTGCGCGTGAGCTTCCAGCGTCTGACTCTAAAAAGCTGTGAAAACCTCAAACCACCCTCACGGAACCGTCTTCTTGCTGAGCTGAGAACAAGCATCACCGTTTGAATTTGGAGGAAGCCGGTCTAAGCGATAACACGACTGAAGCGACTTAGCAGCAGCAGCAGCAGCACCACTCCCACCCACCAGCCCGCAATGGGCGTGATGTCCATCCAGCCTCTGGGTCCCAGAGGGCTCAGGTCACATTTCGTCACTGTCGTCACCAACAGTTCGCTGTCCAGCCCCTCAGGGCCACCGATATCTCCCTGATTTCTGCGTCCCAAGGACCCCCAGCTCCACTGAAATTGCCAGAATCCAACAGCATCTTCACGGGACCGCCGGCCTTTCCGAGGGGTGCCTGTCACATCAGTGGAAATCCCAGGGCTGGATTTCCTTCTGTTTCAGCACGTTAATAATATAGTCCTTGATCAGTCGCTCAGGCGTGTCTAACTCTTTGCGACCCCGTGAACTGCAGCATGCCAGGCTTCCCTGTCCTTCACCATCTCTCGGAGCTTGCTCAGACTCACGTCCATAGAGTCAGTGATGTCATCCAACCATCTTCTCTGTCATCCCCTTCTCTTCCCGCCCTGTCTTTCCCAGCATCAGGGTCTTTCCCAAAGAGTCAGATCTTCGCATCAGGTGGTCAGAGTACGCCATCTCTTTTCTTGAACCTGACCTGTTTTAAGACACCCACAGTGAAGGCATGTGTTTTGCTGGAAATCGTCAGACGAAGACATTGATTTATTGTTTTTTCCCAGTGTCTGCTGTGTCTTTGGAAACCTGTGATCCTGTCATTTCGCTGACATTTCTCAGTGCTGTTAAAAAGCCTCAAGAACAGGAATGTGTGTAAATGAACAAACTGCGTGGGAGTCCCTGAGGGGGATGGAATATGTTGGATGGAATGACTGCTTAGGGTCTCAATGCTATGTTGACAACTGCTCTTTAAATCTAGAACTTCTTCAAAATAAACCATCTTTTTTTTTTTTTCCTAAGCAAGATGTTTGTTTTAACCTAGCAAAGAAGAGTGTATCCTAACTCCACCCAGGGGTGAGTGTGTGCTAAGTCACTCAGCCGTGTCTGACTCTTTGCGACCCGGTGGACTACAGCCCGCCAGCCTCCTCGGACCATGGGATTCTCCAGGGAGGAATACTGGAGTGGGTGGCCATGTTCTCCTCCAGGGGATCTTCCCAACCCAGGGACTGAACCCCGGTCTCCCACACTGCTGGTGGATTCTTTGCCGTCTGAACCGCCAAGGAAGCCCGATACACAGCACATTCCATGATACACCATATATATATATATATAGGGGCTTACCCTGGGGGAGCAGGGGCAAAGAACCTGCCTGCAAGGCGAGAGACCCGGGGTCTTATATACAGTCACACAAACACAAAGATATGCATTAGTTTAAATGTACGTGGTATGCATTAGTCAGGGGTCATTTTGCTTCTCAGCACTGGGGGCAGGGGCTGCCCCTAGCGTGTGGTGGGGGGAGACCAGAGCTGCTCCACACCCCACAGTGCCCAGGACGCCCCCCATCAGAGACTCGTCCAGCCCCAGATGGCGGTAGGGCAGAGACGCTGACCAGGCATGACTCTTGTCTACTTAATCTGTCACCTCTCATTATCTCCGTATGTAGCCATCCATCCGTCAGTCAGATCTGTCAGTTTCTATAGTACAAATAAATAAATATAGTATCCATTCATCCATCCATCATCTATCTGTCCATTCATCCATCCAGTCTATCTACCCATCCACCCATCCATCATATCGATCCATCCATCCATCCACCCATCATATCTCTCCATCCATCCTATCTATCTATCCATCCATTCATCTATCATCATATCTACCCATCCATCCATCTTATGTATCCATCCATCCACCCATCATATCCATCCATCCATCCAATCTATCCGTCCACCCATCATATCTATCCATCCATCATACCCATCTATCTACCCATCCACTCATCATATCTCTCCATCCGTCCATCACCCACCTCTCCAGCCCTGTCTAGCCGGGGCACACAGTGAGGGGTGATTCAGTCCCCCAGTGGACAGGACGCTTGCGGACGGTCGGGTTGTCACCATTAGTGGGCAGCTACTGCCATCTAGCGGACACAGACCAGAGCGGCTACTGAATGCGCTGCAGCCGCCCAGGGCAGCCCCACGAAAACGCAGGATCCGGCCCCGACCGTTAGTAGTGCTTAGGCTGAGAAGTGCCCGCGCCTCCAACGCAGGTCGGGCATCTTTATCTCCGCAGACCCCCACTGCACTCTGGGGACCATCATCTGCACAGATCATCGCGCCCCGAGATCCCCTATCTCCACACACCCGCACTGCTTTCCCGGGAGCTCCATCTGCACAGACCACCGTGCCCCGAGACCCCCTATCTCCACACACCCGCACTGCTTTCCCGGGAGCTCCATCTGCACAGACCACCGCGCCCCGAGACCCTCCATCTCCACACACCCGCACTGCATTCAGGGGACCCCCGTCTCCGCCCCCATCGAGCCCCGGGGACCCCCGTCTCCGCCCCCAACAAGCCTGGGGACCCCCGTCTCCGCTCCCAACAAGCCCCAGGGACCCCCGTCTCCGCCCCCATGAAGCCCCGGGGACCCCCATCTCCGCCCCATCGAGCCCGGGGACCCCCGTCTCCGCCCCATCGAGCCCGGGGACCCCCGTCTCCGCCCCATCGAGCCCTGGGGACACCCGTCTCCGCCCCATCAAGTCCCGGGGACACCCGTCTCCGCCCCATCAAGTCCCGGGGACCCCCGTCTCCGCCCCATCGAGCCCGGGGACCCCCGTCTCCGCCCCAAGAAGCCCCGGGGACGCTCATCTCTGCGCTCCCAAGATGCCTTGCGGGCTCGGGCCCCGCCCCCTGCCCAGGCCGGGCAGGAATCCCCAGCTGCTGGGGGCGGGGCGAGCTGGAGGCGGGGCTTCGAGGATGGGGCAGGGCCCGGAAGCGCCGCCGGAGCCTCACCGGCCTCGGGGGAGGGCGTGGCCTTGAGCTGGGAGGCCTGGGCGTGGCTCCACCTGCCGGGGCGGGGCTTCGCTGGTGGCCGGCCTGGAGCGAGCTTTCATTGGTAGTGAGGCCAGGCCGCGAGCAGGCGGAGGCGGGGTTTCGTTGGTGGTGCGGCCTGGGAGAGGCCTTCATTGGCGGTGAGGTCCGGCCGTGGGCGGGCCTGGGGCGGGGCTTCGTTGGTGGCAAGGCTTGGGCGTGGCTCCGGCGGATGGGGCGGGTCTTCCTGGTGGGCGGGACCTGGGGCGGGGCCTGTGCGGGCCGAGGCGGGGTGTCATTGGTGATGAGGCCTGGGCGTGGCTCCAGCGGCCGGGGGCGGGGCCTAGAATGGGCGGGGCCTGGGCCGCGTAGCTGCGCGCGCGCGCGGAGACCCGGCGCGGGTCTCCCGGCACTGCTGTCCCCGCGCCGCTGTCCGGGCGCCGGGCGCGTGGCGCCATGCTGCTGTGCCCGGTGATTGGGAGGCTGCAGCACCAGCGCGTGGTGCTGGCCAGCTCCTCCCCGCGCCGCCGGGAGATCCTCAGCAATGCTGTGAGTGGCCCGGGCCCGGGGCCTGGGGGGGCCGGGCCTGCGGGCCCGGGGCCTAGTGACCCAAGGCCTCGGGACCCCCGGCGTCGTGAACCGGGCCTCCCGGATGGGCCCCAGAGTTGCGGGTCCGGGGCCTAGAAACTGGGGGTGTCTTAGTAGTTAGCGGAGGGCTTTAGCCAGCGTCCGGTGGTCGGAGACGAGTGCCCGAGGGTCCTGGAGACCTAGGCTTTGTGGCCGAGGCGCGGCGGGGGAGATGACACGGGTCTTGGTGGGTCTGCAGGGCCACTGCCTGGTTATTAGGGATCCTACTGACTTGGGAGGGGGGCGATGTAAGAGAGGGTGGGTGTTTGCAGGCCCGGGGTCAGCAGTGGGACCGACAAAGATGCAGGGTCTCAGGACAGAGGCCTTGTGACTGAGGGTCTGGTCAGGGGGGTGCGGGCAGGAATCTGCAGAGCTGGGGGCCTAAGTGACTGGGTATCCAGGGTCTGCAGGACTGGGGCCTGCGGTAGCCAGAGGGTAGGACCCTAGTGAGCAGGGTCCAGGTCTATGGTGTCCATGATCGGGGGAGGGCCAGGGTCTTCCAGCCAGGGCTCAGTGACCTGGCGATCTGCTGGCCAGGGGGTGTGGGGTTTCCAGGCCAAGGCCAGGTCTGTGTGCCTGAGCTGGATTCGTCCACGTATGGGGGTGGGGAGAGGAGGGACAGAGACCCTGGACAGGGTGGGCCCTATCTGGGGTGGGCAGAGAAGCGGGGATACCAGCTAGGGGGACAGATAGAGCCAGAAATTCTTGCCTGGGTGGGGGCTGTGAGCTGGGCTGGGTGTGGGGGCGTGAGCTGGGCTGGGTGCGGTGTAGGCACAGAATGAGAAGTCCTATATGTACCTCCCAGCAAGGGTACAGAACCAGAGGTAGGGGGGAGGGGGTGTCTCGTAGTGTGACCCAGGGGTTGACTGGGGGTCCGGGAGGTCCACGATGGAGGTGGGCAGGGGGCTGGGGTGCAGAAAAGTGAGGCAGCTGGCTGGTCACAGAGGTCCCCATGTAGGGAGTGCGGGAGGGGCAGTTTGACCCTCTGTGGTCAGGACCCCCAGCCCCCACTCTGGAGGCAGCGGTGTCCGTGACCCGCCTTCCACAGGCACTGCCGTGTCACCTGTGGTGGACGCCAAGTCAAAGCACCCTAGTTGTTCCCACACACACAGCCACCGTATTTGTGGCTTTTTTGTGCCCTTTTCTGCAGGCGCTGTCATCTCAGTAGTCTGACCGCTGTAAGGGCGAAATGCTGGCCTTTGGGACTAGGAGCCCTTTGACCCCTAGGGGCGGAACCCCAATCAATAGTGCCCTGCTGGCCTCTGCGTGCACAGAGGTCTTCCCACCAGGGTCCCCGAGCCGCCCCCCTCCCCTTCCACTCCACACACACACTCGTCACACTCGCACAGCAGCCGGGAGTCTGCCCTTGGTCAGTGTCCATAGTCAGGGAAGGGGGGCCAGGCAGGTGCTTTCAGTTCCTGCCCACTGTCCGCGTCTTGGGGCTCCCCCCGCCCAAACCCCTCTTCTGTCCCTTTCCAGGGCCTCAGATTTGAGGTGGTCCCGTCCAGGTTCAAGGAGAAGCTGCACAAGGACTCTTTTGCCACCCCGCACGCGTACGCCGTGGAGACGGCCAAGCAGAAGGCCCTGGAGGTGGCCGACCGCATGCACCAGGCGAGGGCTCCTTTCCTGGGTCTCCTGCTAGCGGGGTGTCGTCAGCTTTTAATCACACCTGTTGTAAATCAGTGCCCTCGCAGCAGGCAGTGGGTGTAGCTTCTCTGCCACTGAGTGTCCCTGCATTGTGGGCACGTGTAATTCATGGGATGGGATCCTTTATACAACGTTAGCTGTCACTTTGCTAGCATGTAGCGTGCTATTGCAATTCATATCAGAGTGTCATTCAGGGTAAAGAAGTGATCTACCTAGCCTATTCCAAGGTTTTACCATGCCGTGTGCTACTGTAACTAATATAAGAGCATCGTTTATGATACAGAATCCCCTGGATTCTGGATAGAATATTGGAGGAGGAAATGGCAACCCACTCCTGTATTCTCACCTGGAGAATCCCATGGACAGAGGAGCCTGGCGGGCTACAGCCCATGGGGTTGCAGAGACTTGAATGCAACTGAGGGACTGAGCGTGATCTAGAATTAAGGTAGCTTTAACACTTAAATTACTGTATAATATACTATATACTGTGGCATTTACTGTAACAGCATCGTTGATGGGTATGGAAATCGTGCAGCTTGTCACTGTTACTTTGTAAAATACTATGGTATTTAATATAACAGCATCATGATATGGAGATAATGTAGCAAGTTTATTACTGTTACTATATGACCTTCTATAGTATATAATAGTATCATTTATGACATAGAAACAAAATAGCTTATATATTACTACTACTATTTAATATATTTAGTATGGGCTTCCCTTGTGGCTCAGCTGGTAAAGAAGCTGCCTGCAGTGCAGGAGACCTGGGTTTGATCCCTGGCTTGGGAAGATCCCCTGGAGAAGGGAATGGCTACCCACTCCAGTATTCTGGCCTGAAGAATCCCATGGGCTGTATAGTCTATGGGGTCGCAAAGCGTCGGACAGGACTGAGCGACTTTCACTTTCACACTATAATGTATAATATGACAGCATCATTTATGATGCAGAAACCAGGTAGCGTATATAGTACTGTTACTATTTAGTATACTATAGCCTATTATATTGGAGAAGGCGTTGGCACCCAACTCTAGTACTCTTGCCTGGAAAATCCCATGACGCAGGAGCCTGGTGGGCTCCAGTCCATCAGGTCGCAAAGAGCTGGACATGACTGAGCGACTTCCCTTTCACTTTTCACTCTCATGCATTGGAGAAGGAAATGGCAACCCATTCTCCAGTGTTCTTGCCTGGAGAATCCCAGGGACAGAGGAGCCTGGTAGGCTGCCATCTCTGGGGTCACACAGAGTTGGACATGACTGAAGCAACTTAGCAGCAGCTTATCATATAACAGCATCATTGATGATATAGAAACAGTGAAGTTTATATATCACAGTTACTATTTAATATAGCATAGTATTTAATATAACAGCATTATTTATGATAAAGAAATGATGTACCATATCTGTTACTGTTACTATTTAATATATTATGGTATTTAATATAATAGCATTATGATATAGAAAATAATATAACTAGTTTATTACTATTACTATATAGCCTACTATAGTATAGAACAGCATCATTTATGATATAGAAACAGTATTGCTTATACATTACTGTTACTATTTAAGATACTATGGTATTTAATATAGGAGCATCACTTATAATATGGGAATAACATATTCTCTTTATTGCTATAAGTGTTATAGAATATCCAATTGCAATTAACATAACCATATTGCTTAACAATATAGAATTAATATACCTTATCTATTATGACTTGTTACTCTCTAATACATAAAATATATAATATCATATACTATATGCTTTTATATATAGTATATATAATGGTATATAGCATACATAGTAAATTATATATAATAATATAAAAGTACCATTTTAATATAGAATTTATATAGCTTATCTTTTTGTGTTACTATAAAATGTACTAATTAATGTAACAGTGTCATTTATGACATTAGAATCAGTGTAGCTTCCTATTACTTATAATAGTTACAAGTAATAAAATATATAATTATATATGAAAGTGTGAAGTGTTATTTGCTGAGTCATGTCTGACTCTTTGCTTTGCAACCCCATGGAACGTAGACCACTAGGCTCCTCTGTCCATGGGATTTCCTAGGCAAGAATACTAGAGTGGGTTGCCATTTCCTCCTCCAGGGGATCTTCCCGACCCAAGGATCGAACCCAGGTCTCCTGCATTGCAAGCAGGTTCTTAACCATCTGAGCCTCCTGGGAAGTCATAATTATATATAGTAATGTATAACTGGGCCCCCCGTGGTGGCTCAGTGGTAAAGAACCCACATACCAATGCTGGAGACGCAGGTTCAATCCCTGGGTGGGTAAAGAAGCCACCTGCAGTGCAGGAGACCTGGGTTTGATCCCTGGCTTGGGAAGATCCCTTGGAGAAGGGGCATGGCAACCCACTCCAGGATTCTTGCCTGGAGAATCCCATGGACAGAGGAGCCTGGCGGGCTACAGTCCATGGGGTCGCAAAGAGTCAGACATGACTGAGTGGCTAACTTTCTCCCTCGCTGTCTCCCTTGATCAGTGGCTTGAGGACACTCCAGGCTCGCTTTCTAAAGCAAGACTGGATCCATAACTAAGCTGTGATGCTGGATGCCACGCGTTGTGACGTGAAAATGTGAAAGACGTACAGGCTCATCCTGCCTAAAGCCGAGTCTGCGTTTCTTGCAGAAAGACCTGCGGGCCCCGGACGTGGTCATCGGAGCCGACACCATCGTGGTGAGCCTGCTTTCTGGCTTTCCGTGTCGCTGGCGGCTGAAATCCAGGCCTCAGGAAGGCAGGTTCTTTCTGTGAGACCTGGGGGAGCATCCACCCCAGGCTTCTCTCTCTCTCCCGGCTGCTGATGCTTTTTTCCCAAATTCCTGTGCATCTCTGGGCTGGTGGCCGCATCCCTCCCGTCTCTGCCTCCGTCTCCACGCGGCCTCTGCTTTGTGTCTCTCCTGTTATGAGAACACCATCCATCATGGATTAGGATGCACCTGCTCCAGTACGACCTCCTCGTAGATTCTGTGACATCTGCAGAGATCCTGTTACCGGATAATGTCCTGTTCTCAGGGCTGGGGGTCTGGACCTGGGGAAAGGAATCTCCTCGAGACAGAGGTTTTGGCTGCCGAGAGCTGGGCTTTTGGATGAGTCGTCACAGGGATCCATAGAGCAGCTCTGTCTCGCTAGTCACGGCCGTCTGTCTGAGACCCCGGCTGGCCTGACAGGGAGCATCGCCCAGGGATGCTGGGCCTCGTTGCTGAGCTGTTCATAGCAGCAGTGTCCCTGGATGAGTGTGTTGGCGGATGATGGATGGATGGACAGATGGATGGATGGATGGTTGGGTTGATAGTTGGAGGGATGGGTGGATAATGGATGGATGGAAGATGCGTGGATAGATGAATGGGTAGATGGTTGGATGTATAGATGGATGGATAGATGGACAGATGGTTGGATGGATGATGGATGGGTGGATGGAAGGATGGATGGATGGATGGTTGATGGAGGGATAGATAGTTGGGTTGATGGTTGGATGGATGATGGATGGGTGGATGGTTGGGTGGATGGAAGGATGATGGATGGATGGATAGACAGGTGGATGGATGGTTGGGTTGATGGGTGGATGGTTGGGTGGATGGAAGGATGAATGGATGGATGGCTGATGGATGGGTGGATGGATAGTTGGAGGGATGGGTGGATAATGGATGGATGGATAGAAGATGCATGGATAGATGAGTGGGTGATGGATGGATAGATGGATACATGATTGGATGGATAAATAATGGATGGGTGGGTGGATAATGGATGGATGGATAGATGGGTAAAAGATGCATGGATGGATGGTTGGGTGGATGGTTGGATAGACTGACAGATGGTTGACTAGTTGGATGGATGGATAAATGGATGGGTGGATGGATGATGGATGAATGGACAGATGGATTGATAGATGGACAGATGGTTGGATGGATAAATGATGGGTAGTTGGATGGATGGATGATGGATGGATGGATGGTTGGCTGGATGGAAGGATACATTGGTGGATGGTTGATGGATGGATGGTTGGGTGGATGGTTGGAGGGATGGGTGGATAATGGATGGATGGAAGATGTGTGGATAGATGAATGGGTAGATGGTTGGATGTATAGATGGATGGATAGATGGACAGATGGTTGGATGGATAAATGATGGGTAGGTGGGTAGATGGATGATGGATGGTGAATGGATGGTTGGGTTGATGGTTGGATGGATGATGGATAGGTAGATGGTTGGGTGGATGGAAGGATGAATGGATGGATGGTTGATGGATGGGTGGGTGAATGGATGGATGGGTGGTTGGGTAGATGGTTGGAGGGATGGGTGGATGATGGATGGATAGATGGATAGAAGATGTATGGATGGATGATGGGTAGATGGTTGGATGGATTGATGGGTGGATGGATAGTTGGGTAGATGGTTGGATGGATGATGGATTGATGATGGATGGATGGGTGGATGGAAGGATGAGTAGATGGATGGTTGGATGGATGATGGGTAGAAGGTTGGATGGATAGATGGATGGATGGATGATGCGAGGATGGATGGTTGGGTTAAATGGTTCGATGGATAAATGGATGTGTGGATGGATGATGGTTGGATGGATGGTTGATGGATGGGTGGATGGATGGTAGATGGGTGGATGGATGGTAGATTAATGGATGGATGGTTGTGTAGATGGATGGATGGATAATGGATGGATGGATAGATAGATGGATAGAAGATGCATGGATGGATTGATGGATGGTTGGCTAGATGGATGGGTGGATGGGTGATGGATGAATGGGTCGATGGTTGTGTAGATGGTTGGATGGATAAATAGATGGATGGGTGGATAATGGATGGATGGATAGATGGATAGAAGATGCATGGATGGATGGTTGGGTAGATGGTTGGATGGATTGATGGATGGTTGGCTAGATGGTTGGATGGATAGAATGATAGGTGGATGGATGGGTAAGCAGCATGTGGTCCATCCACACAGTAGAATATGGCACAGTCACGAAAAGGAGGGAAGTCCCAACATAGACTACAGCATGGATGGACCTCGAACACACATCGCTCAGTGAGAGAAGCAGGACGCAGAAGCTGACATGTTACTGTATTTGTATGAAATATCCAAAATAGGGAAATCCACTGAGGAAGAAATCAGATCAGCAGTTGTCAGGGGCTAGGGAACGAGGTGAGGAGAGCAGCTTGTGGGGATGGGGTGTTCCAGATGATGAAAGCCTTCGGGAACTCGATAGCGACCCTCACCCAACAGTGGAAATGTACCACACGGTGAGTGTCACATTATACGAATCTCACCTAAATTTAAAAAAAAATGCATGAGCCTGAAACGGTGGACAGTGCAGCTGGCGCAGAGCAGCTCGGGGACCAGAAGCAACTGTCTGTGGCGTTTCTCTCGCAGGCGGTCGGGGGGCTGATCCTGGAGAAGCCGGTGGACAAGCAGGACGCCTACCGCATGCTGTCAAGGTGGGTGGGTCCCGGCGGTCCTCTGGGGACGCGTGGGACAGAGGCTGGGCTGCTCGCCATCTGTCCACTCACCATCAGTGTCCGCTCCTCAGCCGTCTGTCCACCCGCCCATCACCCATCACATCCCTGTGTCTGCCACGGGCGTCACGTCTGCTATCTCCCGTAGACAGCCCCTCCTGGTTCAGGTCAGAGGACCAGGCCATGCCCTTGAAGCAACCTCAACTCTTAACTGGGCTCCGACTCCCCACACCACCCCCCGACATTCAGGGTCCCCTCCTGGCTCGGTCCTGCTGAGTGTCCAGACCCAGGACCGCACAGGGACCCAGGAAAGGGGGGACCCAGAGTGGCCAGTATCTGGCTCCTCTGTGCCCTGCCAGCCGCTCCCATCAGGGTCCACGTGGTCCCGTGTTTTGTCCCGTGAGATGGCCTGACCACCCCCCAAGCCGTTCTCTGAGCGCAGTGACCACAGGCTCGCGGGGAAGCTTCACGGTCCCAGAGGCACGGTTTCCTCGGTGATCGCGCAGCCAGGGTGATGGGGTGGGGGGGCCAGTGGTTGGACAGGGGCCTCGTGCAGCGGGGCAGGGGTTGCCCTGCATTCCAGAGACACTCTGGACAGTCACGTGTCCAGCCCGGCCTTGTGTTGCAGGCTCAGCGGGAAGGAGCACAGCGTATTCACGGGCGTGGCCGTCATCTACTGCTGCGCCAAAGGTACCTGGACAGCCCGCGTCCCCCACCTCCCCGGGGAGTCGGGGGCCCCCGTGGGAGCAGCTGGGGCTCCTGGGGGGAGGACCCGGGCGCCCTGGGGCATCCCTGTCCTTGCTACCACCTAGGCCCGCCCTCCTACCTAGACTGGGAACATTGGGGTCCCATGTGGAAATATGGGGGTTCATTGTGAGCATTCAACCAGTGGACCCCATGTAGGGTGTGGGGGTCACTCCACCTCGTCCACCATGACCCACCCAGAGCCTGCCTTTGAGCTCTCTGGTCTGAACGGTGGAGAAGTTTGGGTCTCATTGGCAGGCATTAAGACATACCGTGATGAAAAGATTTTTTTTTTAAAGCAGAAAAAGCCTGAGGAATAACTTTTAAAGCTGCTTAAAAGAGACTTTAGCCCCAGGAAGGACCCTGTCCTGGGGTTTAGGGCCATCCTCATCCAGGAGGAACCTTATGTTGGACCCTTCACTCCATCACATCTGCAGAGACCCCATATAAGTCCTGTTCTGAGGTTCTAGGTGGGCGTGAAGATTAAGGAGCACCATGGAGCCTGCTGGGGGCTTCCCAGGTGGCTCAGCAGTAAAGAACCCACCTGGCAATGCAGGAGACACGAGACGGGAGTTCAATCCCTGGGTCGGGAAGATCCCCTGGTGGAGGGAATGGCAACCCACTCCAGTGTTCTTGCCTGGAGAATCCCATGGACAGAGGAGCCTGGTGGGCTATGATTGATGGGGTCACAAAGAGTCGGACACGACTGAGACACCGACTTTGCGCATGCATTGACCCCGGGATGCCTGTGTGGAGATTTTTCACAAGTGGCCCCCTATGTGTGCCCAGCATGCTACATGCATGGGCCATTTCCAACCCCACAGCCGAAAGCCTTGTGAAGATCCCAGAGCTATCCTGTCATAATGATAACTGCAGTCCATAAATTCCCACAGAAAGCAGAGGCCCCGTCTCGTCCAGCTCTGTGGACTGCGGGCCTTTCTGCTGCTTGCCCATTTTGTTGGCTGCTTTTCTGTTTTGTCAGCTTCCCTGCTGGCTCAGACGATAAAGGATCTGCCTGCAGTGCAGGAGACCCAGGTTCAATCACTGGGTCTAGGTGGGTGGGTCCCGGCGGTCCTCTGGGGACGCGTGGGACAGAGGCTGGGCTGCTCGCCATCTGTCCACTCACCATCAGTGTCCGCTCCTCAGCCGTCTGTCCACCCGCCCATCACCCATCACATCCCTGTGTCTGCCACGGGCGTCACGTCTGCTATCTCCCGTAGACAGCCCCTCCTGGTTCAGGTCAGAGGACCAGGCCATGCCCTTGAAGCAACCTCAACTCTTAACTGGGCTCCGACTCCCCACACCACCCCCCGACATTCAGGGTCCCCTCCTGGCTCGGTCCTGCTGAGTGTCCAGACCCAGGACCGCACAGGGACCCAGGAAAGGGGGGACCCAGAGTGGCCAGTATCTGGCTCCTCTGTGCCCTGCCAGCCGCTCCCATCAGGGTCCACGTGGTCCCGTGTTTTGTCCCGTGAGATGGCCTGACCACCCCCCAAGCCGTTCTCTGAGCGCAGTGACCACAGGCTCGCGGGGAAGCTTCACGGTCCCAGAGGCACGGTTTCCTCGGTGATCGCGCAGCCAGGGTGATGGGGTGGGGGGGCCAGTGGTTGGACAGGGGCCTCGTGCAGCGGGGCAGGGGTTGCCCTGCATTCCAGAGACACTCTGGACAGTCACGTGTCCAGCCCGGCCTTGTGTTGCAGGCTCAGCGGGAAGGAGCACAGCGTATTCACGGGCGTGGCCGTCATCTACTGCTGCGCCAAAGGTACCTGGACAGCCCGCGTCCCCCACCTCCCCGGGGAGTCGGGGGCCCCCGTGGGAGCAGCTGGGGCTCCTGGGGGGAGGACCCGGGCGCCCTGGGGCATCCCTGTCCTTGCTACCACCTAGGCCCGCCCTCCTACCTAGACTGGGAACATTGGGGTCCCATGTGGAAATATGGGGGTTCATTGTGAGCATTCAACCAGTGGACCCCATGTAGGGTGTGGGGGTCACTCCACCTCGTCCACCATGACCCACCCAGAGCCTGCCTTTGAGCTCTCTGGTCTGAACGGTGGAGAAGTTTGGGTCTCATTGGCAGGCATTAAGACATACCGTGATGAAAAGATTTTTTTTTTAAAGCAGAAAAAGCCTGAGGAATAACTTTTAAAGCTGCTTAAAAGAGACTTTAGCCCCAGGAAGGACCCTGTCCTGGGGTTTAGGGCCATCCTCATCCAGGAGGAACCTTATGTTGGACCCTTCACTCCATCACATCTGCAGAGACCCCATATAAGTCCTGTTCTGAGGTTCTAGGTGGGCGTGAAGATTAAGGAGCACCATGGAGCCTGCTGGGGGCTTCCCAGGTGGCTCAGCAGTAAAGAACCCACCTGGCAATGCAGGAGACACGAGACGGGAGTTCAATCCCTGGGTCGGGAAGATCCCCTGGTGGAGGGAATGGCAACCCACTCCAGTGTTCTTGCCTGGAGAATCCCATGGACAGAGGAGCCTGGTGGGCTATGATTGATGGGGTCACAAAGAGTCGGACACGACTGAGACACCGACTTTGCGCATGCATTGACCCCGGGATGCCTGTGTGGAGATTTTTCACAAGTGGCCCCCTATGTGTGCCCAGCATGCTACATGCATGGGCCATTTCCAACCCCACAGCCGAAAGCCTTGTGAAGATCCCAGAGCTATCCTGTCATAATGATAACTGCAGTCCATAAATTCCCACAGAAAGCAGAGGCCCCGTCTCGTCCAGCTCTGTGGACTGCGGGCCTTTCTGCTGCTTGCCCATTTTGTTGGCTGCTTTTCTGTTTTGTCAGCTTCCCTGCTGGCTCAGACGATAAAGGATCTGCCTGCAGTGCAGGAGACCCAGGTTCAATCACTGGGTCGGGAGGATCCCCTGGAGGAGGAAATGGCAGCCCACTCCAGTGTTCTTGCCTGGAGAATCCCATGGACAGAGGAGCCTGGCGGGCTACAGTCCATGAGGTCGCAAAGAGTTGGACACGACTGAGCGACTAACACTTTCCCTTCACTTTCTGTTTTATTCTTTGTTTCCCTGTCTACAGTGGAGAATCCTTTATCCTGTATTAGTGATCGTGTGTGTGTGTGAATCGCATGCAAAGCTCAGGCTTTGTTGCTGTTCAGTCGCTCAGTCGTGTCTGACTCTTTGCGACCCCATGGACTGCGGCCCGCCAGGCCTCCCTGTCCATCACCAACTCCCGGAGTTTGTTCAAACTCAGTGTCCATCGAGTCGGTGATGCCCTCCAGCCGTCTCATCCTCTGTCGTCCCCTTCTCCTCCCGCCTTCAGTCTTTCCCAGCATCAGGGTGTTTTCCAGGGAGTCAGTCCATCTCATCAGGAGGCCCAAGCACTGGAGCTCCAGCTTCAGCATCAGGCTTGCCTCCTCCTGGGCTCCAAGGGTTAGACCTGCGGGCCCCCAGGGGCAGCGGCTGCGTCCCCTCACCGCAGCGCGCACTTCCTTGCAGACGGTCAGCTGGACACTGAGGTGTGTGAGTTCTACGAGGAGACCACGGTGAAGTTCTCGGAGCTGTCGGAGGAGTTGTTGTGGGAATACATTGACAGTGGGGAGCCCATGTGAGTCTCTGTCTGGAACCGGGGTGCTGAAGCCAGTCTGTCCAGGGCCCCAGTGCTGAAGCCAGTCTGTCCGGGGCCCCGGTGCTGAAGCCAGTCTCTGGAACCGCGGTGCTGAATGCCCGCCGTGGGCAGGAGACAGGCCAGGGCTGAGCCCATGCTGGGGGCCTGTGCCTGCCACATGCCCAGGGGCCCAGGGCCAGGCAGCATGCTTAGGAAGGATGGAAGGATGTCTTACCCTGCCCCCACCATCCCGACACCACTGCCGTCTCCCCCAGCAAAGGGCACCGCTGTGGGTCAGGCAGGTCAGGGCAGATGCTGCCGTGGGGCAGGTCCCCCACCCAGTGTCAGTGATAGTGGCTCAGCCGTGTCCGACTCTCTGCAACCCCACGGACTGTAGCCCACGAGGCTCCTCTGTCCGTGGGATTCTCCAGGCAAGAACACTGGAGTGGGTTGCCAGACCCTTCTCCAGGAAATCTTCCCAACCTAGGGATTGCACCCGTGTCCCCTGCATTGCAGGCGGGTTCTTTACGACTAGGGCCACCTGGGAAACCCTTTGACACTTCAAGGGAACCCCCCCCGCACCCCAAATCCCAGCTCCTGCCGTTCTGTGCACCCTGGTCTGTGAGGGGGGTGGGGTGGTTAGAGTTGAGAAGGGCTGGGGGCTCAGTCAGGATGGACAGAAAAGGATGGACCCCTTTTCCCCTGTCAGGAGTTCTCAGCAGAGGTTTCCAGGAAGACCCGGGCTGTGGACCCCGGCAAGGAGTCCTCCTATTGAGGCTCCGGTCAGAGACATGTGGGAAAACCCCACTGGGGGCCCTAGTCTCTTGTGGGCAAAGCCCACCCTCTCAGGAGACCCAGGCCTGGCGTGGGGGCGGGTTCCCCCTCGTGCATCCCCGGAAGCTGCCCTGGAGCCTTCGTCCCGTCCTGGGGTTGGGACCGAGGGATGCTCCTTCGGGCTGGTCATGGAGCCGGCTGCCCTGGCGCACAGCTGCCTGGGGTCTGAGGTCAGCTGGCTCCCGGCTGGCTGGGTGTGCGGGCCCAGCAAAGCTCAGCATCACCCTGTCTCTCTCCTCTCGCCGCGCTGTGGTTCCTACGTCCCTCCCGCCCTGCAGGGACAAGGCTGGCGGCTACGGGATCCAGGCGCTGGGTGGGATGTTGGTGGAGTACGTCCGTGGCGACTTCCTCAACGTGGTGGGCTTCCCGCTGAACCGCTTCTGCAAGGAGCTGGCGCGCCTGTACCATGCACCCCGGGCCCCCGGCACCCCGCGGCGGGCCCAGCACGACTCCATCCCGGCCGTCGACACGTTCGAGGATCTCAGCGACGCCGAGGGAGGTGGCTCTGACCCCACTTGGGCCAACGCGGGCCTGGAGGCTGGTGGGGTGCGGCCGCTGGCTCCCTGTACCCAGGAGGCGGACCTGAACGGGGTGACGGACAGCCAGGAGAGCCCGCTCCCCGCGGGTCTCCTGGAGCTGATGGACGGCTTCAAAGCATCCAAGGTACCTGTGTGCATTCGCAATCAGGTGACCCCCAGCACGGGGGCGCTTCAAACCACAGGCATCCATCATACACCCCCACCTAAGCCCTGGGGACCAGATGTCTGAGGTCCAGGGGTCCCAGGACTGAGCTCCCTGCAGAGGCTCCAGAGAAAGGTCTCCTCACCTCTTCGGGCTTCCGGGGCCTCCGGGCGTCCCTCCCTGGGCTGGTGGCCGCCTCCCTCCCGTCTCTGCCTCCGTCTCCACGTGGCTTCTCCGCTGCGTCCCTGTGTCTCCTCTTCCGTGTCTTATAAGGGCCCTGTCACAGGGTTAGGGCCACCCCCATCCAGGAGGACCTCATATCAGATCCTTCACTCCATCACGTCTACGAAAACATTTTATTTCCACAGAAGGCCTTGTTCGCATATTCTGGGGGTCAGGATTTGAGCGTCATCGTTTTTGAACACGACTGGCAGGGCTGGGGCGGGGTCCGTGTCGGTGTCTGAGGGTGACAGGGCTCACACCACCCTGTGCCCCACGTGTCCGGGGAAGGTTCCTTTGTTGCAAGAGCCGCGGGGAGGTTAGGCTGTCCCGTGAGGTCTGTGGTGAGCGGCGTGGACAGTCTGTCCTGCAGAGAGCACCCGAGTCTACACAGATCCTCACCTCAAGGTCCCAGGGCTTGTGGCCGCGACGTGGGCACCACGGGGAGCTACCACGCGCCCTTTGAGTGTAGCACATTGGGCTTTCTCTGCCGAGAGAGCTTTTCTG
Organism: Litocranius walleri; assembly: GCA_006410535.1. Taxonomy (NCBI): domain Eukaryota; kingdom Metazoa; phylum Chordata; class Mammalia; order Artiodactyla; family Bovidae; genus Litocranius; species Litocranius walleri. Next base: position 1,800,665 of record SJYG01000424.1, on the reverse strand, counting down.
CTTAACCCTCACTGACTTGTTCTTCCCCGGAGCAAACCTTGTGCAAGCTGGAGCCTAAACCCAGCTCTCCCCTACAGAAGGGTGCCGGATGGGTGGGGCGTTGGGGCCCCCTGTCCCCGCCTTGCCGCCGTCCATGGGGGTCACAAGCGATCAGTCAGTCATGTCGGAGCCTGACTGTGGCCCCCCTTCACGGTCAGGTCCTGCTCACGGCCTGCAAGCTCCAAGTGTTCGATGTACTGAAAGACCGAGGACCCCTGATGGCCGCGGACGTCGCCTGTGAAATCGGCGCCTCAGTGGGCGGCACCACGCACCTGCTTGACGTCTGTGTGGCCCTGGGGTTGCTGGACAAGTCGGACAGAGGTGAGGAGGCTTCCCGGGTGTTGTTACGGCAGCTCTGCAGGCAGGACCCGGCCGCCAAGTGACGGTGGCTCCTGAGCAGAGATGGGCAGACCAGCCGGCCCTGTGTCACGGAGGCGGGGCGGTTCCCAGAGGGTGGGGAGCGGTGGGGTGGAGGTGGGGCAAAGAGGAAAGAGGGGTGTGTGTGTGTGTGATGTTAGGAGGGAGCAGGTGTGTGTGTATGCACGTGATGTTTAGGAGCAAAGGTGTGTGTGTGAGTGATGTTTAGGAGGAACTAGGGGTGTGTGTGTGTGTGTGTGTGTGTGTGTGTGTGTGTGTTTGTGATGTCCAGGAGGAAACAGGAGTGTGTGTGTGATGTTTAGGAGGAACTAGGGGTGTGTGTGTGTGTGTGTGATGTCCAGGAGGAAACAAGAGTGTGTGTGTGATGTTTAGGAGAACCAGGGGTATGTGTGTGTGTGATGTCCAAGAGAGAGACTTCCTTATGGACTCGGGGGTTGTGTCAGCCAAGGTTCTCCAAGGAAACAACTCGTAGGACGTGTGTGTGTGTGCTCAGCATAGATAGCTGCGTATTCTTACTTATCTGATCAGGTAGGCAGGCAGGTGAGGTGAACGCCTAGAGGCTGCCTGATGGTAGAATGATACTGAGATTGACAGATGGATGGATTCCTGGGTGGGCAAACAGGTAACAGATAGATGCTGCTTGCTCAGGCGCTTCAGTCGTGGCCAGCTTTTTTGAGACCCCACGGACTGTAGCCCGCCAGGCTCCTCTGTCCCTGGGATTCTCCAGGCAAGAAGACTGGAGTGGGTCGCCACTCTCTTCTCCAGGGGACCTTCCCCACCCAGGGATCAAACTCGCATGACAATACCCATGCATGCATGCTAAGCTGCTTCAGTCGCATCCAGCCTTATGTGACCCCATGGACCGTAGCCCGCCAGGCTCCCCTGTCCCTGGGATTCTCCAGGCAAGAAGACTGGAGCGGGCTGCCATGCCCTCCTGCAGGGGGTCTTCCCCACCCAGGGATCAAACTTGGGTCTTCTGTGTCTCCTGCAGTGGCCACAAGATTCTTTACTGCTGAGACTCCTGGGAGCCCAGTAGATAGATGGGTGGCTGGATAAATGATAGATAGCCTGGCTGACCCATAGGTGAATGTACAGGCATGTAAATGATATGTAGATGGGTGAACAGATAGTTGATAGAAAGGTCAGCAGACAGATAGCTGCTGAATAAATAGAGGACAGACAGACAAACAGAAAATAGGATAAGTGGATGGGCAGATGACAGAAAGACAGACATGATAAGTACAGGCTGATGGGTGGACAGGTGGATAAACAGCAGATACATTGATGGATTAACAGATATCAACTGATAACAGAGATGACAGCGAGATAGGTAGATCGATAAATGAAAAGGGAAAGTGAAGTCGCTCAGTCGTGTCCCACTCTTTGCGACCCCATGGACTGCAGCCTACCAGGCTCCTCCATCCGTGAAGTTTTCCAGGCAAGAGTACTGGAGTGGGGTGCCATTTCCTTCTCCAGAGTGCACAGATAAATGATGGATAAATGGGTGATAGATGGAGGGATTGATGGATAGGCAGCAGCTGTGTCGATGGATAAACGACGGATGAGCAGAGATGACAAATGATAGGTAAATAGATTTATTCACACACAGATGACAGCTGCTAGACAGGTAGATGAAACGTATATAGACGGACAGATAGTTAACAGACGAGAGAGAGATCGAGGTGACTGACAGCTTGATACCTAGACGGGCTTCCCAGGAGGCTCCGTGGTGAAGAACCTGCCTGCCGGTGCAAGAGACAAGGGTTCGGTCCCTTGAGTCGGGAAGATCCCCTGGAGGAGTAAATGGCAACCCACTCCAGTATTCTGGCTTGGAGAGTCCCATGGACAGAGGAGCCTGGCGGGCTGCAATCCATGGGGTCGCAGAGAGTCTGGCGCGTGCGAGGGCGTCACGCTGTTGGCCGGACGATGCTTGCGCTAACCCTGCTGGGAACCCGAGTGGCGGCTCCCCCCGCTCCCCTCCCCGTCCCTCTGATGTTCAGGGGAGCCCTTATGGGGGTCCCACGATGCCCCGTCCTTTCAGGTTACAGCAACACGGAGAAGGCGAGCCTGCACCTGGCGTCAGACGGCGAGCAGTCTCTCCATGGCCTGGCCGTCTACCACGACGGGCCCGTCTGGGGTGCCTTCACGCACCTGGGCTGGGCCGTGCAGGAGGGGGCGGCGTGGACCCCAGAGCCCCTGCTGCAGGTACCCCAGAACCTGATGCTGCTTCTCATGTGCCGTCTCTGCCGCTGAGGGACTGGCCACAGGCCCCAAAGGCATCCTGGACCCGTGGGCCATCAGAACCCGTTATCCCGGTGGGAGGCTGTGGATGCGGGCTCTTAGGGACGGCATGGGTTGGGGACAGCTGGCTGCCCACAGCTGCTGAAGAGGGTGTTTCCACCAAGGGGCTGCTGCAAGCCAATGCTCCCCGTTTCCTTTGTGAGGTTAGACTGTGTAGAGACTGTGCCTTGTGAGCTCGGAGTCTGCAAATCCCTCCCTGCCCTGCCTCCTGGCCCCTGACCCTCCAGAGAGAGCCTTGTGGGGGTGTTCAGTGGGTCTGGAAGGCGGGCCTTCCCTGGTGGCTCAGCTGGTGAAGACGCTACCTGCAATGCGAGAGACCTGGGTTCGATCCCTAGGTTGCGCAGATCCCCTGGAGGAGGAAATGGCAACCCACTCCAGTATTCTGGCCTGGAGAATCCCATGGCCTGGAGAATCCCATGGACTGTACAGTTCATGGGGTTGCAAAGAGTCGGACACGATTGAGCAAGTTGCTTCCCTGGTGCCTCAGATGGTAAAGAATCTGCCTGCAATGCAGGAAACCGGGGTTCGATCCCTGGCTGAAGACACTCCCCTGGAGGAGGGCATGGCAACCCAGTCCACTACTCTGGCCTGGAGAATCTCATGGACCGTATAGTCCATGGGTCACAGAGACTCAGCGAGTCTCAGCTTCTTTTCACTTAGAAACAAAAGACGTTAATTTCCTGTGGTTGTAGAAGCTGGGTGTCTGAGATCCTGGTGAGGGTGGGTTTAGTGTCCTCACTCCTCGATGGACGTCTTCTTATTCTCCCCTCCCTCCCTCGCTGTGTTCCCCGGGCCCCTCCCCATCTGCCTACCAAGCCCCCCCGTGTTTAGTCGCTCAGTCGTGTTTGACTGTTTGCGACTCCATGGACGGTAGCCCGCCAGGCTCCTCTGTGCATGGGATGCTCCAGGCAAGGATACTGGAGTGGGTTGCCACGCCCTCCTCCAGAGGATCTTCCTGACCCAGAGGTGGAGCCCAGGTCTCCTGGGCGGCACGTGGACTCTTTACCGTCTGATCCACCAGGGAAGCCCAGAAAGCCCCCTGCCCTCAAGAGATGCCACGCAGAACGCCATCCCGGGTGCAGGAGCGCCTGGGCCCCCGGTGGGTCTCTCCTCAGATCCTGTTCCGTTTCAGGACCCCCACAAGCACAGCACGGAGGCGACGCTACAGTTCATGAGGGCCTGGCATGGCCTCAGCAAACTGACCGCCCAGCACGTGGCCACGGCCTTTGACCTGTCCCCATTCACGTCTGCCTGCCACCTGGGAGGTACGTCCCTTCGCCCAACAGGAGTCAGGCGAACGGGTGCGAGCGTTCCTTCTCTTGTGGGAAGCTGCAGATGCCTTACTGACAGATAGGCTCACCCAGTGGCTCAGATGGAAAAGAATCCGCCTGCAAGGCAGGAGACCCAAGTTCAGCCCCTAGGTTGGGAAGATCTCCTGGAGAAGGGAGTGGCAACCCGCTCCAGTATTCTTGCCTGGAGAATCCCCAAGGACAGAGGAGCCTGGCGGGGCTACGAGTCCACGGGGCTGCGGAATCGGACACGACTGAGCGACTAATACACAATGCCTACCAATAAGACTTGGAAAATGGGTTTATCTCTACAAACCACACAAGGATCTAAGTGTATCCTGGGTGGATGCGGGGCTTGGGGTGATATTCCCAGGTGCTAGGAGGTCCCAGGGATGGCTCGGGACCCTCGTAGAGTTTATCAGAGCCTTCCTGGGGCTGCCAAGCAGAGGAGGGGACCGTGGACCCTGTCTGCTGCCATCTCAGGAGGTCTAATTATGCCACACACACACATTCTCCACCCCCCCCAGCCAGTCCTTCCCCCAGGACACTGGACGGAGGAGGAGCAGATGCCTTCCCAAGGGGTGTCATGGGATTGGGGTCCTGGGAGGGCTCCGGAGCTGCCAGCTTGCCTTTTCCCATCCTCTGCAGAGCGCTCCTCCAGATGGCCCAGAGTGGCTGCTGTGGCACCAGCCATCACATCTGCATTCCCACAACAGAACGGGGAAGGAAGGAGTATAACTCTCTAGAACTGTGCTCTAAGGATTCCCCGTGGATCCCTGTCCACCCTGCTCACCTGGCTCGGGCTAGCACTTGCTTCAGCACCACTCCCCAAGGCCCTGAGGTTGAGACAGCAGAGGTCTCCCCACTGGCTGACCTCCTTTCAGGGCACAGGCTCGGGTCACGTCCGAGTGCGCTGAGTTGGCCCTGCCAGAGCTGCACCTCTGGAGACAGGCCAGGAAGGTCCTGAGTCCACATGTCTTCCCACAGGCTGCACGGGCGCCCTGGCCCACAGGCTTGTCCAGGAGTACCCGCGTCTGCAGGTGACCGTGTTTGACCTCCCAGAGGTCATCAAGCTTGCCGGGGACTTCGAGACCGACGCACAGCCGTCAGAGCGGGTCCACTTTGTGCCAGGTCAGTGCGGCGGCCTTGTCTGCCTGCTGTGCGTCTCTGGGCGGCCTTATCTGCTGTACGGGGTGAGTGGGGCATCCCTGGTGGCGCAGTGCTAAGGAGCCAGCCTGCCACAGCAGGAGATGTGGGTTCGGTCCCTGGGTCGGGAGGGTCCCCTGGAGGAGGAAGTGGCTCCCACTCCATTATTCTTTCCTGGGAAATCCAGCAGAGGAGCCTGGCGGGCTACAGTCCATGGGGTGTCAGAGAGCTGGACACGACTGAGCGCTCACGCACACACGTGCACGGCCTGTGTGTGTCTTTATGTTGCATCTCTCCCCTAGGTTGGGAAGATCTCCTGGAGAAGGGAGTGGCAACCCGCTCCAGTATTCTTGCCTGGAGAATCCCCAAGGACAGAGGAGCCTGGCGGGGCTACGAGTCCACGGGGCTGCGGAATCGGACACGACTGAGCGACTAATACACAATGCCTACCAATAAGACTTGGAAAATGGGTTTATCTCTACAAACCACACAAGGATCTAAGTGTATCCTGGGTGGATGCGGGGCTTGGGGTGATATTCCCAGGTGCTAGGAGGTCCCAGGGATGGCTCGGGACCCTCGTAGAGTTTATCAGAGCCTTCCTGGGGCTGCCAAGCAGAGGAGGGGACCGTGGACCCTGTCTGCTGCCATCTCAGGAGGTCTAATTATGCCACACACACACATTCTCCACCCCCCCCAGCCAGTCCTTCCCCCAGGACACTGGACGGAGGAGGAGCAGATGCCTTCCCAAGGGGTGTCATGGGATTGGGGTCCTGGGAGGGCTCCGGAGCTGCCAGCTTGCCTTTTCCCATCCTCTGCAGAGCGCTCCTCCAGATGGCCCAGAGTGGCTGCTGTGGCACCAGCCATCACATCTGCATTCCCACAACAGAACGGGGAAGGAAGGAGTATAACTCTCTAGAACTGTGCTCTAAGGATTCCCCGTGGATCCCTGTCCACCCTGCTCACCTGGCTCGGGCTAGCACTTGCTTCAGCACCACTCCCCAAGGCCCTGAGGTTGAGACAGCAGAGGTCTCCCCACTGGCTGACCTCCTTTCAGGGCACAGGCTCGGGTCACGTCCGAGTGCGCTGAGTTGGCCCTGCCAGAGCTGCACCTCTGGAGACAGGCCAGGAAGGTCCTGAGTCCACATGTCTTCCCACAGGCTGCACGGGCGCCCTGGCCCACAGGCTTGTCCAGGAGTACCCGCGTCTGCAGGTGACCGTGTTTGACCTCCCAGAGGTCATCAAGCTTGCCGGGGACTTCGAGACCGACGCACAGCCGTCAGAGCGGGTCCACTTTGTGCCAGGTCAGTGCGGCGGCCTTGTCTGCCTGCTGTGCGTCTCTGGGCGGCCTTATCTGCTGTACGGGGTGAGTGGGGCATCCCTGGTGGCGCAGTGCTAAGGAGCCAGCCTGCCACAGCAGGAGATGTGGGTTCGGTCCCTGGGTCGGGAGGGTCCCCTGGAGGAGGAAGTGGCTCCCACTCCATTATTCTTTCCTGGGAAATCCAGCAGAGGAGCCTGGCGGGCTACAGTCCATGGGGTGTCAGAGAGCTGGACACGACTGAGCGCTCACGCACACACGTGCACGGCCTGTGTGTGTCTTTATGTTGCATCTCTGTCTCGGTATCTGAGTGTGCGTGCCTGTGAGTGTGTGCACGTGTGTCTATATGTGTACCTATGCACGCGTGTGTGTGTGTGTCTAAATATTTATGTGCCCATCAGTCTGTGTGTCTATGTGTGTATTTTCCTGTATGCCTGTGTGTCTGTGTGTGTAAAGTGGAAAAGTGTTAGTTCGCTCTTTGTGACCCCATGGACTAGCCCACCAGGCTCCTCTGTCCATGGGGACTCCCCAGGCAAGAACCCTGGAGGGGGTTGCCAGGCCCTGCTCCAGGGGACCTTCCCGACCCAGGGAGTAAACCCGGGTCTCCTGCACTGGGGGTGGAGTCCTTACTGTCTGGGCCCCCGCGGTGTTGTGTGTGCAGGTGTGTGTGTGTGCTCATGCGTGAGTACGCGTCAGTGTGCGTATCTACCAGTGGTCTGTGTATATCTACGTTTCTGTGTGTGTCTGTGCATCTGCGTGTGTGTGTAGCTGTGTGTGTCTGTGTGCCGCTGTGTAGCTGTGTGTAGCTGTCTGTGTGTCACTGTGTGTCTGTGTATAATTGTGCCTGTGTGTAGCTGTGTCTGTATAGCTGTGTGTGTCTGTGTGTCGCTGTGTAGCTGTGTGTAGCTGTCTCTGTGTGTCGCTGTGTAGCTGTGTGTAGCTGTCTCTGTGTGTCGCTGTGTGTCTGTGTATAATTGTTTGTGTGTCTGTGTAGCTCTGTGTAGGTGTGTGTCTATAGCTGTGTGTCTGTGTGTAGCTGTGTGTCTGTGTAGCTCTGTGTAGGTATGTGTCTATAGCTCTGTGTGTCTGTGTGTAGCTGTGTGTCTGTGTAGCTCTGTGTAGGTGTGTGTCTATAGCTGTGTGTCTGTGTGTAGCTGTGTGTCTGTGTAGCTCTGTGTAGGTGTGTGTCTATAGCTGTGTGTCTGTGTGTAGCTGTGTGTCTGTGTAGCTCTGTGTAGGTGTGTGTCTATAGCTGTGTGTCTGTGTGTAGCTGTGTGTCTGTGTAGCTCTGTGTAGGTGTGTGTCTATAGCTGTGTGTCTGTGTGTAGCTGTGTGTCTGTGTAGCTCTGTGTAGGTGTGTGTCTATAGCTGTGTGTCTGTGTGTAGCTGTGTGTCTGTGTAGCTCTGTGTAGGTGTGTGTCTATAGCTGTGTGTCTGTGTGTAGCTGTGTGTCTGTGTAGCTCTGTGTAGGTGTGTGTCTATAGCTGTGTGTCTGTGTGTAGCTGTGTGTCTGTGTAGCTCTGTGTAGGTGTGTGTCTATAGCTGTGTGTCTGTGTGTAGCTGTGTGTCTGTGTAGCTCTGTGTAGGTGTGTGTCTATAGCTGTGTGTCTGTGTGTAGCTGTGTGTCTGTGTAGCTCTGTGTAGGTGTGTGTCTATAGCTGTGTGTCTGTGTGTAGCTGTGTGTCTGTGTAGCTCTGTGTAGGTGTGTGTCTATAGCTGTGTGTCTGTGTGTAGCTGTGTGTCTGTGTAGCTCTGTGTAGGTGTGTGTCTATAGCTGTGTGTCTGTGTGTAGCTGTGTGTCTGTGTAGCTCTGTGTAGGTGTGTGTCTATAGCTGTGTGTCTGTGTGTAGCTGTGTGTCTGTGTAGCTCTGTGTAGGTGTGTGTCTATAGCTGTGTGTGTCTGTGTGTCGCTGTATCTGTGTTACATCTATGTGTCTTTGTGTCTGTGTCTGGCTGTGTGTGGCTGTCTGTCACTGTGTCTGTAGCTGTGTGTGGCTGTGTGTAGCTGTGTCTGTGTGTTACACCTGTGTGTCTGTATGTCTGGCTGTGTGTGTCTGTGTGTTGCTGTGTGTGTGTAGCTGTGTGTCTTTATAGCTGTATGTCTATAGCTGTGTGTGTGTAGTTGTGTGTGTAGCTGTGTGTCTATAGCTGTGTGTCTGTGCGTAGTTGTGTGTCTATAGCTGTCTGTGTGTAGCTGTGTGTCTGTGTGTAGCTGTGCGTAGTTGTGTGTCTATAGCTGTGTCTGTGTGTAGCTGTGTGTCTGTGTGTAGCTGTGCGTAGTTGTGTGTGTGTAGCTGTGTCTGTGTAGCTGTGTGTCTGTGTGTTACATCTGTGTGTAGGACGCTGGCTGCAGGAGTCCCCGTGGCCTCCACGCCTCCACCCCGTCTGTGTTTAAACCAGGTGACCTTTCCAGCGACAGCCTTCCGCCCGCAGACCTATACATTCTCTGCAGCCTCCTGCACGACTGGCCGGACGACCGACTCCACGGGCTCCTGAGCCGCGTCTCTGGCAGCTGCAAACCAGGTGAGATCCCGGACTTGCCTTTTCTTCGTGCACTTGCCTTGCCTTTCTTTACACTTAAAGACAACTTCCCATCCAAAAAGAAAGAAACCGAACGAGTGTTACACAGTCAGCCTGCGCACCCGTCCTGCCCAGGGTCCGGTGCCCAGTTTACCGTCTGCCGGGGCATAGCTGAGTCCCAGTTGTCGGTCATTCATTTCTGAGCTTTCCAGCAGCAGTATGCGTATCGGGGTCTCATGGGCTCCCCCTGGTGGCTCAGATGGTAAAGAATCTTCCTGCAATACGGGAGAACCAGGTTCGATCCCTGGGTGGGGAAGATCCCCTGGAGAAGGGTCAGGCTACCCACTCCAGTATTCTTGGGCTTCCCTGATGGCTCAGATGTAAAAGCATCTGCCTCCAATACGGGAGATATAGGTTCGATCCTTGGGTTGGGAAGATCCCCTGGAGAAGGGAGAGGCTACCCACTCCAGTATTCCTGCCTGGAGAATCCCATGGACAGAGGAGCCTGGCGGGCTACAGTCCACTGGGTCGCAGAGTCGGACACGACTGAGTGCCTGAGCACAGCACAGTGCTGGGCCTGCAGACGGAATTCTTCCCACCTTCCCCACAGGGAAGTCCCCCCGCGGGGAGCCCCGGGGGCACCCGCAGGCTGGGTCCCGGGACTCTGGTCCCTTCCCCTTATCTCTGTCTGTCTCCCCAGGCGCTGGTCTCCTGTTGGCCGAACTGGCGCCCGCGGAGGAGGAGGAGGCCAGCGGGGCGGTGCGGAGGCCCCCCGGGCTGCGGACCCTGGGGGTGGGACGGCGCCCGCGGAGCCCCGGGCAGTACCGGCGCCTCCTGCAGCAGCTTGGCTTCCAGGACGTGCAGGTGGTGCGCGCAGGAGGCCTGCTGCACGTGGTCCTGGGGACCTGGGCCCCAGCCTGAGGGTCGCCCCGCCGCGAGGGTCACAGCGCGAGCCTGGCCGGGGTGATCCCCAGAGAAGAGGTGTCTCGCAGGACAGGGATTATTAAAGGAGGCGGAAAGCAGGCAGTCTCCGCGCGTCTGTAGGAGGTGCCCTGGACCCAGGACAGGCGCACCCCCAACCCGGGAGCGGAAGGCTACGGGCTGGGAGTGCTTGGTGGGGGAGCGCTGCGGGGGCTCGGAGAGGGGCCTGGGGCGCCCCAGGGCTGGAGGCGACCGACAGAGGGGACCCCCAGGAAAGCCAGAGGGCGTGGTCTTCCCCTTCGAGGGCACCTGGTCGCAGGAGGGCTGGGCCCCCAGTGAGAACAAGTGACATGCAAAGCCAGCCCTGGGCACGCGTGGGGGGCGCGGTCCCTCGGGACAACAGGTTCCCTAGAAGAAACTTGCCCTTTTAACCATAGGGGTCTGAATACCCGCCCTCGGGGAGGGGGGCACCCCACCCCAAGAGTCCTTGCAGCAGTGCGCCTAATGCAGGCGGGACTCAGGGGCCCCACACCCGCGACCAGGCCGTCGAGCCGAGCAAGCCTGAGCTGGAGGCTGACTGCTAACGTCTGCGGAAGCGAGGAGCCCCAGCCCGCGGGGCCCGTATTCACCTCACTCTCCTTTTCACGTTGGGGCTCTGCAGTTTAAAAGAAAAAAAAAAAAATTAAAAGGCGAGAGGTGGAAATATGACTGACGGACATACAACCTGTCTCTTCATTGCTTAGAAGACTCGCTAGGGGCAAAGAACCCGCCTGCTAATGCAGGAGACCTAAGAGACAGCAGGTTCGATTCCCGGGAGGGGAAGACCCCTGGAGGAGGAAATGGTGACCTACTGCAGTATCCCAGCCTGGAGAATCCCACGGACAGGGGAGGCTGGGGGGCTGCGGTCCACGGGGCTGCAGAGTCGGAGATGACTAAGGCAACTGAGCATGCTCAAGGATTTCTAGGTTAGAATTTGCCAGAGCCTGGCCCCACCCTCCAGGTGCAATTCATTCATTCACTCACTCATTCACTCAGCAATGACGGCCTGCCCACTGCCCAGCAGGACTGTCTGGACGCATCACTGGCTCACATCTGCCCTCTTCACTCCTCTGGGGGTGCGTGGGTGGGCACAACCATAGGCCAAAACTAGGCCAAGAGGATGTAACTTGACCACCAGTGTGTCCGGCCTGCCCGCCCCACCAGCATTCCCTCGTAGGATCCCTGGGGATCTCCAGCAGACAGGGTCACCGAGCGGGCCACCCATCAGCCACCAGACCAGGTCCCTTAAAGGCAGGGTCTGATCTTGGCGGCGCTAGTGGTGAAAAAGAAACAAAAAGGCCAGTTGCCAATGGAGGAGACCTCGGTTTCATCCCTGCACTGGGAAGACCCCTGGAGGAGGGCATGGTGACCCACTCTAGTATTTCTTGCCTGGAGAATCCCATGGACAGAGGAGCCTGGTGGGCTGCAGTCCATGGGGTCGCAGAGAGTCAGACACGCCTGAGCGACTGAGCAGAGGGCAATCCCGTCTCTGGCTGACACCGAGGACTGAGTCACACTCGCACCGCCCCCCCAAATGCGCCCCTCAGCACTTCCGTGACTCAGCCAGTCGTCTTTAACCACCTCTTTTCGTTAACCCACGCATCTTTCAGATGTCGGTGAGTCGTTAAGAGTCCTGTCTGCCTTTTTTTTTTTTTTCAACCCACACGGACTGTAGCCCGCCAGGCTCCTCTGGCCGTGGGATTTCTCACCCAAGACTACTGGCGCTTCCCCGGTGGCTCAGACAGTAAAGAATCTGCCTGCAAAGCAGGAGACCCGGCTTCCATCCCGGGGTCGGGAAGATTCCCTGGAGGAGGAAATGGCAACCCGCTCCAGCAGTCTGCCTACAGTCTATGGGGTCGCGGAGTCGGACCTGACACGACAAAAACCGTCTCTCGGGTACGCAGCCTCTAACGCTGTGCCCGTCGTGACTAAAGCTCGGGGCGGTGCTGAGGAATGGGGGCCAGCCTTCGGTCTCTGCACCCCTGCGTCCCCGGAGTCCCGGAACAGAACCCTCTCCTTCCCCCACCCCCACCCACCATCCCACCTCCCTCAGCCATCCCAATTCCCACGGGTGCACAGTCTTTCCCCCAGTACCCAGAACACACAGAGGGAACAAACACCCATCTAAGGCCCACGTGGAGTGCTTTTAAAGGAGAAACACGTTCTGCGCCCTAGTTAGCAACGAGGACAGATGTCACATTCATTCAATCCTTCCCGCAGAGAGCAAGCTAGTGAGGAGTCGGGGCGGGGGTGATCCCTGGGATATAC
>SJYG01000424.1:1761574-1775920 GCA_006410535.1 Litocranius walleri | reverse complement strand
GATCCCCCGGCGCGGCCCCAGACCCTCCCCCTCCCAACGCGCGGCAGCCCCCGCGCAGCGCCTACCGCCTACCATCCTCTCGTTCTGAAAGCTTTCGCCGACCGGGTCTTTCACGTGAGGGACACGCGGGAACAGCTGCTGCATCACCGGCCACCTCGGAGGAGAGGAGCCACGCGGCGGGTGTGAAACCCGCGCGGCACGGCGGTGCCGCGGCGCCCCCCAGAGGGCCCCAGCGAAGCCTGCAAGCACTCGGACTCCGCCCTCCGTTGGAAAGGGGTCTTCGTTCCCAAGCCCCCGCCCCCCACCATCCGGAGACAGAAATCAGAGCCTCAGCAGAGGGGCGGCGGCTCAATCAGCTCCCCCCGGGCACCTCCCTCGAGAGCTTGTAAGGATGGAGGCCGCCCCATCCCATCACCATGGCAACCCCCTCACTCCCAGTGGCGTCTACGGGAGCGGGTGGTCCCCCTCCTTTGGGGCTGCGGCCTATCCACTCCCAATTGTGTGCGTGTGTGTGTATGTGTGTCTCCGTATATATGGGGTCATGCGTGTCTGTGTGTTTCTGGGTGTGTCTCTGTGTGTGTCTATATGTGTGTGTCTCTGTCCGTGTGTGTGCGTGTGTGTGCCTGTGAAACCAGAAGCTTCACGAGGCAGGAGCTGCACCGAGCCCCAGGGGCGCACGGATGAGGCTGAGGGCGCAGGCGTCTGGAAGGCCCCGCGGGGGTGCGGTCACGGGTGAAAGGGCAGCACGCCGCCGCGTCCGCCTGCTGCCTGTCTGCTGGGCTCGGGAAGGCTCCCTGAGGCCAGTGCGGAGGTTGCTGGGGGCGGCGGGGTGGGGGCCCTGAGCGTCGCGGCGAGGAGTGAGGAGCACAGCGCGGGGGGCGTGCGGGGACCAGCCGCGGAGCCTGGCCGCAGACAGCGCGCCCCACGCGCACTGGGGGCCCGGGGAGGCAGGGACACCCCCGCGCCCCCCGGACGGCGTGCTGTGCACTTTGGGCTCCTTGCCTTCTGCAGGAGGCAGAGAAGAGCCGGGCCAAAGCCGGGGTCCCGTCGATAAAAGACCGCTGGGGACACGGAGCGGCGGCCGGAGACCTCGGGGCGCGCGTCCCGCGGCCACGACGCAGGGCGAACGTGTCCGGGCGGAAGCGCGCGCCGCCGGGCCTGCGGGTCGCGCTCCACAAAGTGTCAGCCGCTCAGGGGGGCTCCTCTGTCCGTGGGGATGCTCCAGACAGCGGACGCTGGAGTGGGTTGCCCGTGCCCCCCTCCAGAAAAAAACTTCCGGAGCGCAAACCCGGGAGGGCGGGCGCGCGGGGCTCACCTGCGACAGAGGAACACAAGCCCCACGAGGAGCAGCGCCCCGAGCGGGGCCAGCAGGTACACCAGCCAGAACGGGAAGGACGTGTTCTTGCGGCCGCAGTCTGCGGAAGAAGGGGCGGGCCGGAAACGTCGGGGCGGGGCCCGGGACGCGGCCTGCCTGCGGGGCGGGGGCCCAGGAGCGCGACGCACCCCGTGGACATCAGCCACCTGCGCCCGCTGCCCCGCCACGCGGGAATCCTTCCCGAGTCGCCAGAATACCACTGCCCAACCGCTGCCCCCGCCACTAGCCACCAGATGGAGTCTGCAGCACAGAATGTGCCTGCCATGCCCAGGGTTGGGTCCCTGGGTAGGGAAGATTCCCCTGGAGAAAGGAATGGCAACCCACTCCAGTATTCTGGCCTGGAGAATCCCATGGACACAGGAGCCTGGCGGGCTACGGCCCATGGGGTCACAGAGAGTCGGACACGACTGAGTGACTGACACTTTCACAGCGCGCGCCACTGGGATCCCTTGGGCGGGTCTTTCCCAGGTGAAACATCACCACCGCCTTCCCTGTGGTGTCCTGGGTGTGCCCCTGCTTCAGCCTTTGAATTTAATATATGGTCATCCGGGATTTTTCACATCCCTTTGGATTTTTTTTTTTAATGCATTAAAATGTTTATCTTCTGAGTTTCGGCAATGGCCGTCTCCACGCGTACCTTGCGTTATCTCCGTGGAAAAACTTGGGTGCAAAGTCTACCAAGGATGGGAGCCATCAGCCCAGGGATGGGCGCCCGGAGGCCCCAGAAGCTGGAAGAGGCAGGAAGGACCCTCCCCTGGAGCCTCTGGACGGAGCTCAGCCCTGGGGCCCCTTGACCTCAGACGTCGGGTCTCCAGGGCTCGGGGAGGGTATGAGTGTTGCTTAAGCCCCCAGCTACTGCGATCATTTGTTACAGCCCCAGCCCTCCCCGTCACGACAGGACACACGCCCACAGCCTCAGCCTGGAGCCCCAGGTTTCCTGCTGGGTCAGGTCAGGAATGCTGTGCGGCCTGGGGCCAGACAGGAGGTTCGGCTTTGGAGCAGAGCTCAGGGGCACCCAACAGCTCTTACCTGGGGAAAGCCTTCTAACTGGGGAGGAAAACCCGTCCCCAGGGGGACTCTGGGTTGGAGACACAGAGACCCTGATACCAGCCCATCCCCAGGGGGACTTTGGGTGGGGGGCAGACCCTGATACCAGCCCACCCCCAGGGGGACTCTGGGTGGAGACAAAGACCCCAATACCAGCCCACCCCCAGAGGGACTCTGGGTGGAGACACAGACCCTGATACCAGCCCATCCTCAGGGGGACTTTGGATGCGAGACAGACCCTGATACCAGCCCACCCCCAGGGGGACTCTGGGTGGAGATGAAGACCCTGATCCCAGCCCACCCCCAGGGGGACTTTGGGTGGGAGACAGACCCTGATACCAGCCCACCCCCAGGGGGACTCTGGGTGGAGATGAAGACCCTGATACCAGCCCACCCCCAGGGGGACTTTGGGTGGGAGACAGACCCTGATACCAGCCCACCCCCAGGGGGACTCTGGGTGGAGATGAAGACCCTGATACCAGCCCACCCCCAGGGGGACTTTGGGTGGGAGACAGACCCTGATACCAGCCCACCCCCAGGGGGACTCTGGGTGGAAGACAGACCCTGATACCAGCCCACCCCCAGGGGGACTCTGGGTGGAGATGAAGACCCTGATACCAGCCCACCCCCAGGGGGACTTTGGGTGGGAGACAGACCCTGATACCAGCCCACCCCCAGGGGGACTCTGGGTGGAAGACAGACCCTGATACCAGCCCACCCCCAGGGGGACTCTGGGTGGAGATGAAGACCCTGATCTCAGCCCACCCCCAGGGGGACTTTGGGTGGGAGACAGACCCTGATACCAGCCCACCCCCAGGGGGACTCTGGGTGGAAGACAGACCCTGATACCAGCCCACCCCCAGGGGGACTCTGGGTGGAGATGAAGACCCTGATCTCAGCCCACCCCCAGGGGGACTTTGGGTGGGAGACAGACCCTGATACCAGCCCATCCCCAGGGGGACTCTGGGTGGGAGACAGACCCTGATACCAGCCCATCCCCAGGGGAACTCTGGGTGGGAGACAAACCCTGATACCAGCCCACACCTCCCGTATGATGGGCTGTGCTCGGGTATGGGGCTGAGTGGGATGTGGGGGGCAGGGGTGCTTTCCCGGGACCACCTGCTCGCTCCCGCCCTCCGAAGTTTGGCCTTGGTCCCTGGAGCTCTCTCTGGGGGACCGGGTCGAGGCGGGTGGATGGTCCCCTCTCCCTGGAGCAGGCGTGTGAAGGGGCAGTGATGGTCAGCATGTCCCACAGGCTGCTGCCCGCCAGGGATCCATGCCTCCGTGACCCCTGCCCCCAACATACACCCTCCCCACCCCCTGCCCACCCCTGGCGAGACGGGAGGGGCATCCCCCTCACCAAGGTGCTGCGGGGCGCTCCACTGGCCCTGCGGTCTGCTCCCGAAGAACAGGGAGTCCATGGCCTTGACCTTCACCGTGTAGGGTCCCGGGTTCCTCAGCCTCAAGGACTTGAGCTCCGTCTGCAGTTGAAAATCAAGCAGACGGAGGGGAGAGACCCCTGCAGGTCTGGGGCTGCAGAACGGGGTCTTGGCAAGGGGCGAGCGGGGCCTCTCCAGATTCACGTGTGTGGAGGGGGTGGGTCCTAACGCTCAGTCTCAGAAGATGCCTTTATTATGGAACAGGGTCTCTGCAGAAGTGATGGGGTGAAGGGTCTGAGATGAGGTCCTCCTGGATGGAGGGGGCCCTAAACTCCACGACAGGGTCCTCAAAAGACACACAAGAGGGGAGACACGGACGCAGAGGAGAAGCCACGTGGAGGCGGAGGCAGAGACGGGAGGGAGGCGCAGAGACGACAGAGAGACAACGGAGGCGGGTTCTGCACCAGCGCGCATGACTCGGTGGGAACGGCCGCCTCTGCGGGTTGGATGCAGTTAGTTGGGCGTGACGATGCTGTCACCGAGTCCCGAGGGGTGTAGCCGTGAAGGAGCGGTATGTAGGTGATAACGCCCGGTCCGTGCACCGGGAAGTTCCGTCCCAGAGGGTCTGGACACTGAAATGAGGAGCCTGTGCTTGGGACGGCAGATTGCGGGGGGCGCGCGGGGTGGATACCTACCTCCTCTTTGTAGGCGAGGTCCGTGCCCTGTAAGAGAACAGAAGGGCGTGGGAATCTGATCCAGAGCCAAGGAAGGCTCTCATTGGTCCAAGCGGTTTCAGGATCACAGAAAAGTCGGCACTAACCACTCACTGAACCGAAATCACAGACGTCATACATATGGGACGGTCCAGGCAACAACACTGGGATGGGTTGCCAGGCCCTTCTCCAGGGGGTCTTCCCGACCCAGGGATCGAACCTGGGTCTCCTGTACTGGCAGGCGGATTCTTTACCATCTGAGCCACCAGGGAAGCCCACGAAAATAATAAATAGAGGTAACTGCATATAATGTGTCAACGAATGAAAAAGTACCTGGGCGAAGGACAAATTAGGAGCTTGGGATTTATGTACACGCACTGCGGCCATGTGTGTACTCGGTCATGTCCGACTCTTTGCGACCCCATGGACTGTAGTCCTGCCAGGCTCCTCTGTCCATGGGATTCTCCAGGCAAAAATGCTGGAGTGGGTTGCCAGGCCCTCCTCCAGGGAATCTTCCCGACCCAGGGATTGAACCCAGGTCTCCCGCATTGCAGGCTGATTCTGTACTATCTAAGACAAACTCCTCCCCTGTACAGGCGTTAATGTACACTATCTGCTTTTCTCTTTCTGACTTACTTTGCTCTGTATAAGAGGCTCTAGGTTCACACGCCTCATTAGAACTGACTCAAACGCGTTCCTTCTCATGACTAATATTCCGTCGTCTATATGTGGACCACATCGTCTTTACCCATTCCTCTGCCAGTGGACATGCAGGTGGCTTCCATGAACAGGCTATTGTAAAATAGGACCCTCCAGTTCTTGGTGGATAGGATTCCACTCTGTGGCCATATTTCAGGCATCCCGTCCCTCAAGTGGTGTCGAACTTGGGGACCATTATACACATAGGTTCTACGAACACCCAGGCAGGGAAGGACGGATTTCATCTCTCACAGAGAAACTGCAGGCTCTCTGACATACGACCAGGTGATGCTGGTGGTAAAGAAGCTGCCTGCCAGTGCAGGGGACGTAAAACACTCGGGTTCAGTCCTGGCTCACAAAGATCCCCTACAGGAGGACGCGCACACCCACTCCAGCGTTCTTGCCTGGAGCATCCCATGGACAGAGGAGCCTGGTGGTCCGCAGTCCATGGGGGCGAAAAGTGTCCGATACGACTGCCGGGAGTTAGCACAGACGCATGCACGTGACATGTGATAACAGGGTTTCCCCAGTGTCTGTTTCAGCCTTCTTTTTTTTTTCTATCACGTCATTTGTCTCCTGAACAACGACAGCTGAGCATGTCTCCTCCATCCCAACCAAACACGACAGAAAACTCTCCTGCACGTTCTGACGTCTTTTCCAAGGTCAGTCTTTCAAACACCCAATCGCTTTTTTTGGTTTTTGCTCTCAATTTTTTTTTTCTTTCTGGACTGTTCTTAAAGTTCTTATCCAATCTGTTTCAATATTGCTTCTCTCTTATGTTCTGGTTTTTCTTTTGCCTCGAGGCACATGGGATCTTAGGTCCCCAACCAGGCACTGAACTCACACTCCCTGCACTGAAAGGGGATGTCTTCACCAACAGACGGCCGGGGGAGTCCCAAACAACCAATCGCTTTGGGTTTCACCGTAGATCAGTTATCTTACGGTTCCTCTTTTCTTTGGACGCTCTGACTCCCCACAGAACTCCAGAGTCCAGGGCATCAGACCACAAGAGACGCCCACCCGGGAGGTGGCATGCTTACCTTCTGTATCTCAAGCTCATACTTGATGTCTTCAGTAAAGAGACTCCTTACTTCCCATTCCATGAAAGAGTAGTTTTCGTTACACCACTTTTTTGAGATGTTCGGGGCAGCTAATATTTCTAGGGGAGGAAAAAAAAAAACCAAACACTTCAATGAGTAAACCACAGGAAAAAATAGTTTCTTTTTCCTTTGGGAAAAAAATTGTTTCCCAAAGATAATTTTAAGACAGGCCTCCTAGGACTTCCTCCCCTGTGGATCCATCCAGTGGATACAAATCCATCTGCCGGTGCAGAGGACAGGAGTTCAATCTCTGGTCGGGGAAGATCCGAATTGCCCCGGAGCAGCTACGCCCACGGGCTACAACTGTTGAGACTGTGCTCTGGAGCCGGGGAGCCAGAACCAGCGAGCCCAGGAGCTGCAGCAACTGAAGTCCGAGTGCCCTGGAGCCCGTGGAAATCAACCCTGAATGTTCACTGGCAGGACTGATGCTGAAGCTGAAGCTCCAATCCTTTGGCCACCTGATGCAAAGAACTGACTCGCTTGAAAAGACCCTGATGCTGGGAAAGATTGAAGGCGGGAGGAGAAGGGGACAACAGAGGATGAGATGGTTAGATGGCATCACCGACTCAATGGATATGGGTTTGGGTGGACTCTGGGAGTTGGTGATGGACAGAGAAGCCCGGCGTGCTGCAGCCCACGGGGTCGCAAAGAGCCAGACACGGCTGAGCGAGTAACACACAGCCCCCAGCTTGAGGCATTTGGTTACAAGGTTACAAGGGTCTTGTAACCAAAGACCCTTGGTGTTACCCTTAGGTTACCCTTTGGTTCCACTGGTGGGGTACCCTGCCCCACTCTCCACCAGAAGATGCCAGCATCGCAAAACCAAGGAACTGCGGTGGGGGGGGGGGGGGGCACGTGAAGGAGGTTTTCACGTTTTCTCACCAATTTCTTGCAATCTATGGATCAGTTCGCGACAGGGGATTTCGGAGCCACCGCCGGTACCATTCACCAGGAAACGGAACTGAGCTTGGCGTTGAGGTTGAAGGGAGATGCTGTCAAAATGGCACTGGACGTTGACGCCCTGCTGGTTCTGCATGTACTTGGGACACGGCCACGTCTCCCTGGACCTGCCAAGGGCACGTGGGGCCGTGTCAGGGGGTGACCCTGAAGCTTCGCCCCTGAAGCCCTGCCCCACTCCATGAAGGCCCGCCCCTAAAGCCCTGCTCCGAAGGCCCAGTCCTGAAGCCCATAGCTTCAGCACCAGTCCTTCCAATGAACACCGATTGGACTGATTTCCTTTAGGATGGACTGGTTGGATCTCCATGCTGTCCAAGGGACTCTCAAGAAATGGCCTTTTTCCCACAAAGCTACGACCCATCCATCCAAGTTAAAAGTCATTATCTCAGTATTCAGAGCGCTAACGGGTAATCAAAAGCAAACCAAACCCAAAGAGAGCATGTTACCCCTCACCTTGCATTGGATACTGAATCCAATCAAGGAACGGTTGACCTTTCAGCACCTTCACGGTGTAGTTTTTCACTTCGCATGACAAGTCGCCTAGACTGCAATAGGGGTTCTTTGTTGCCTGAGAGAGATGAAGCAATTTATTCACAATAAAATCAAGTCACCTGGAGATACAACCAGTCCATCCTAAATGAAATCAACCCTGAACTTTTTCACTGGAAGGACTGAGGCTGAAGCTGAAACTCCAATCCTTTGGCCACCTGATGTGAAGAACTGACTCATTGGAAAAGACCCTGATGCTGGGAAAGATTGAGGGCAGGAGGAGAAGGGGACGGCAGAGGATGAGATGGTTGGATGGCATTACCGACTCGATGGACATGAGTTTGAGCAAGCCTCAGGAGTTGGTGATGGACAGGGAAGCCTGGCCTGATGCAGTCAATGGGGTTGCAAAGACTCAGAAACGACTGAGTGCCTGAACAACAACACCACTTTCAACGGGGCTTGTCTGTCCAGCTGCAATATCTCAGCCCCTTTTCACACCAATCCTCTCCAGTAGGTATCACTGTGGATGTCTTGAGCTGTGGTGCCCATAAATGACCCCTGGGCCCCAGGGTGGAACCCACGTCTCTGTGATGCTAAGTACAGGGAAGATGGCTTACCTTTCTTAAAATTTTCGAATTGACGTAACACCCAATTTCAGAAACGTTTCCATGCTGGTCCCAGACCAGTCTTTTTCTTTCTGGATCTATCCTTAAGTTCTTAATCGGTGAGTCTGGATCAGCCATGGCTACAGAGTGGGAGAGAGACACAGAACACTGAAACTCTGTGTGGGGAGTCAGCCTTTGGGAAGCTGAGTTCTAGGCAGAGACGCAACCACGAATTTGTACAAACTCAAAGTCAGGAATTTGTAGCATCTTAGTGATCCCACCTTCTCACCAATGATGGGGGTGGCGGGGGGGAAACATCAGGAGAGCAGGTCACCTCTCCCATCCTTGTTGTTAGGAAATGTACCTTTCTCAGCCACACATGTTGAAGAAAGCTGTGTTCATACGGCTGATCGACTTTGCTCTACGGCTGAAAGGAACACTGCACGTCTGTGTGCTGAGTCGCTTCAGTCGTATCCGACTGCTTGCGACTCCGAGGACTGCAGCCTGCCAGGCTCCTGTGTCCATGGGATTCTCCAGGCCAGAGTACTGGAGGGGGTTGCCATCCCCTCCTCCAGGGCATCTTCCCAGCCCAGGGATGGGACCCACGTCTCTTACATCTCCAGCTTTGGCAGGAGGATTCTTTACTGCTGTGCCCCCTGGGAAGCCCACCCATCTTTAAAGAAGGCGAGCAGAACGGACCTTCAACAACCCACCCTTTACAGGATGGGTTTATGGGATGGGCTTACGGGATGGCACCTGATAAAATATTAGTAGACACACAGAGAAGCAGGAATGTGTTACTCTGACCAGAAATATCCGGGCTTAGAAATCTTCCCGTTGGGACTGCCCTTGTGGTCCAGTGGTTAAGAATCCACCTTCCAGTGTAGCGGACGTGAGTTCTGTCCCTGGTCACGGAACTGAGATCTCACATGCTTCGGGGCAACTGACCCCACACTGCCCAACTATAGAGAAACCCGAGTGCCACAAGTAAGACCCATATACACAATGGAGTACTACTCAGCCCTTAAAAAGAATAAATTCGACTCAGTTCTAATGAGATGGATGAAATTGGAGCCGATTATACAGAGTGAAGTAAGCCAGAAAGAAAAACACCAATCCAGTATATGACACATACATATGGAATTTAGAAGATAGTAATGATGACCCTCTATGTGAGACAACAAAAGAGACACAGAGGTATAGAATGGACTTTTGGACTCTGAGGGAGAGGGAGAGGGTGGGATGGTTTGGGAGAATGGCATTGAATCATGTATACTATCTTGTAAGAAACGAAGCGCCAGTCTATGTTCAGTACAGGATACAGGATGCATGGGGCTGGTGCACGGGATGATTCAGGGAGATGATATGGGGTGGGAGGTGGGAGGGGGCTTCGGCATTGGGAGATCGTGGACACCTGTGGCTGATTCATGTCAATGTATGGCAGAACAAATACAGTATTGTAATGTAGAATAAAGTATTTAAAAAATAAAAAAGAAAGAAAGAAAGAAGCCGCGCCATAAATGGCAGATGATGAAAGGAATAGGGACGTCTGTTAAAAGAGCCATTCAGTTCAGTCACTCAGTCGTGCCCGACTCTTCACGACCCCATGGACTGTAGCCCGCCAGGCTCCTCTCTCTGTCCATGGGATACTCCAGGCAAGGATACTGGAGCGGGTTGCTGTTCCCTTTTCCAGGGAATCTTATTGACCCAGGGATTGAACCCAGGTCTTCTGTATTGCAGGCAGATTCTTTACTGTCTGAGCCACCACGGAAGCCCAAAATAAATAATAAGAATAAATGAATAATGATAATAATAAAAGTAAACTAGAGACACTCTAGTCAAAGCTATGGTTTTTTTTTCAGTAGTCATGTATGGATGTGAGAGTTGGGCTATGAAGAAAGCTGAGCGCTGAAGACCTGATGCTCTAGAACTGTGGTGTTGGAAAAGACTCTTGAGACTCCCTTGGTCTGCGAGGAGATCCAACCAGTCCATCTTAAAGGAGATCAGTCCCGAATATTCATTGGAAGGACTGAAGCCGAAGCTGAAACTCCAATGCTTTGCCCACCTGATGCGAAGAGCTGACACACTGGAAAACACCTTGATGCTGGGAAAGACTGAAGGCAGGAGGAGAAGGGGAAGAAAGAGGATGAGACGGTTGGATGGCATCACCAACTTCATGATCATGAGTTTGAGCAAACTCCGGGAGTTGGAGATGGACAGGGAAGCCTGCCGTGCTGCAGTCCATGGGGTCGCAAAGAGTCAGACACAACTGAGCAATTGAACTGAAACTAGAGGCCCGTATGCCTTATCACATAGATACAAAATTCCTTTACAAAATGCGAGTACGTAAACTAGGGCATGGCACCCCACTCCAGTGTTCTTGCCTGGAGAATCCCAGGGACGGGGGAGCCTGGTGGGCTGCCGTCTATGGGGTCGCACAGAGTCGGCCACGACTGAAGCGACTCAGCAGCAGCAGCGGCAAACTAGGGCAACATATAAACCTGGCAATAGCTCTTGACCCAAGACACTTACTCTAAGAATGCAAGGTTATTTTAACCATCACTATAATCGACCCTTTTTAACAGAAAACTGATGATCTCAACAGAAGCAGGAAATATTTTTGAGACATTTTTCATTTATTTTTTCTCTTGTGGCCATACCACGTGGCATGCGGGATGTTCGGACCCAGAGTAGGGATCAAACCTGTGTCTCTTGCACTGAAAACACGGGGTCTTAACCAGTGGACCTCCAGGGAAGTCCCAACTTTTGTTTCTCATTTCTAAATATTTTGACAGCATTTTACCACCCCTGAAGATTAAAAGCTGTCAGCAAACTAGAAATGGAAGAACACGTCCTTTCCCTGAAAAGCTATGAAAAATCCGAGCGCTAATTAAGACTCAGTAGTGAAAGACGAACCACTTCTCCCTGTGACTTGGTGCTTCTCTTCCGCTGTCTCCTGTACCCACAAGCCCCTTAATGCAGTTCCACCAAGGTTGTATTTTTAGGAGGTCTTGAAGGGTGGGTCATGGAACAATGTTGCGGCCTGCTGCCCACTTCTTTCACTGTGTCTCCTAGAGAGGCGGTCACTTCCTGCCTGTGGTTAGTGACCCCTCCTTACCCACGGGCCTGATGTGATCCCAGAGGTGGCGGCAGCCTCAGCCCCAGGACAGCTGGGGGCAGAGAAGAGGCAGGACGTTGGGTGCGGGGCAGCACCCTGAGATGTCAAGGGAGCTCCCTCCCCTTCTAGGGATCCTGCATCACCCAGCCGCTCTGGCCACCAGCTGCGATCATGGGACTGATATCGACACGGAGTGACGGACAGAAGCAACCTGTGGTCCCTGCCCTTGCGGCCCCCGGAAAACTGCCCTGGGAAGCCTCTACACACTCCTCCGAGGAGATGATGGAGCCAGCTGGGGTGGAATGAATGCTGGTCTCTCTCCACCCTCCCCCACAAACCATCATAGGACCTGAGAATCGGTCCTTCTCTGGAAACAGGGTTCTTTGCAGTACGTGACGGAGCGAAGGGTGTGAAAACAATGTCCTCCTGGATGGGGGTGGCCCTAAATCCAAGGACAGCGTCCTGGTAAGACAGTAGAAGGGGAGACACGGACGCAGCGGAGAAGCCACGTGGAGGCAGAGACGGGAGGGAGGCGGCCACCAGCCCAGGGACGGACGCCCAGAGCCCCCAGGAGCTGGAAGAGGTGGGAAGGACCCTCCCCTGTAGCCTCTGCAGGGAGCTCAGCGCTGGGACCCCTTGACCTCAGACGTCTGGTCTCCAGGGCTATGATAAATAAATCTGTCAGTTAATCCCCCAGACTATGGTATTTTATTAAGGCAATGCAAAGCTGTGTGAGCCAGTAGCTCCCAGGGAGACATATGCCTCCAACACACATATACACACACACACACACACACACACATACGTGAGCACATGCACACAGACACGTATGCACATATACACGTGAGCACACACATATACACACATGTATACACAGCACACACACATGCGTGTATGGGATGGGCGTGTGTGTATAGACACACATTGCACACACATGCACACACGTGAGCGCACACACGTATACACACATGTATACACAGGACACACACGTGCGTGTATAGGGTGGGTGGGTGTGTAGTCACACATATGCACACACACACATATACACACATACACACATATACGTGCAAACAGAGACACATACACAGACATGCACAGCCACACGCACACCTCGTTCCACCACCATTTGAGGAAGGAACAAACCTCTCTCAGTTATGCAACGTTGCGGCTGTCTCTGCAGGCAGGTCACCCTGTCTGACGCAATCACCGAGCGTCTGTGGTGAGCAGCTGGCCCGGATCCGCGCCCTTCTGTCGCCCAAAGCCTGGTTCCCATCTGCATGCGGGGGGAGTCGGACAGGAACCCGAGGAGCACATCGCCCCCTCGGCCCCTGTGCGGGGTCCGCTGGTCAGCCAGAGAAGTCCACACAGGACGGGCTTCCAGTGCAGACCCTCGCCGGGGCATGCGCCTGCCTGGCGGGCACCATGCGTCCTTGAATCCCACAGGCATCCCCGGGTGTGCAGCTGGGTCCCAGTGCACTGACTGCTGAGTGCCAAAGCAACGTACGCGCTCTGTACCTGCGGCAGCTGAGAGTGGGGGCGTCCCCCGGGGGAGCCTCTCCTGCAGCATCTGGCTAGCTCCCCTAATCCCCACTCTGAATGTTCTCAGTCAGCCACAACCGCCACCCAAAATCAGCCAGACTGTCAGAGACAGGCATGTGGCGTGACTGTCTCCGTCACCCATTGTCACGTCTTGACCGACTGTTACCCCCGAGGAGTCTCACGGTGGTTTCGTGAATTGCTCACCATCTGCCATCATCAGTGATGATCCTGGGAACCTGAGATCCTGGTCTGCCCTCCACCTCCATTTTAAATCTCCCGGAGGAACGTCAGAACAGTATGGGGTTGCCCCCAAAGCATCATTTTTTTTTTCATTTTCTTTTTTCATGTGGACCAGTTTTCAAGTCTTTATTGAATTTGTTACAATATTGCTTCCGTTTTACGTTTTCGATTCTTGGCCACAAAGGCGAAAAATCTTACCTCCCCGACCAGGGATCGAACCTGCGTCCTCTGCATCAGAAGACAAACCCTTAACCGCTGGATGGCCAGGGAAGTCCCAGACTCTGTCCTTGAACCCACGCCCTAGACCCCATGATCCACCAGAAAAGAAGGCAAGGCAATGAGAGAAGCCTGCAGACCACAAGTAGAGAGAAGGCCCCCCCCCGCTCGCCGAAATTAGAGAAAAGCATGCTGGAACGAAAACCCAAAACAGCTTCTCTCTCTCTGTATATATACAAAATATTTTAAAAAGAGCACGTGTCAAGACTCTTATTTCCAAACAACTCCCATTCTGGGGTTCTGTTGGTTACGACTTGAGCACGTGAACTTGCTGAGGACGGAGTTCAGCCCGTCACCTTCATTTTCCCACGGACGTCTCCCGACCCAGGAAAAGGATGACAGGAAATCAAAGATAAGAGACGGATCCCGGCGCCCCAGCAACACCAGCAGCTCTGGCTGTAGCCTCGTGACCCTATCAGTGTGAACATCTTGGCTCTGAGGTCCGAGTCTTGCAAGATGTACCCGCCAAAGCGGCTGAGAAGAGGGCTACAACGGGAAGCGGCTGATTATCTCGTAAGGCGGCCGAGCGGCGCGGCCGAGACCCCAGCGATGGCCGTTTAACGGAAAAGCAGCGCAGCCCCAGGGACCCCCGCACGCCGCACGGGGCCGCCTTCCCTCCGGCTTTTCCTACCGTGGTCCGTGGTCATCGAGCCGCTGATGAGTGTCAGGAGCACAGCCAGCCAGGGGAGGGCCATGGGCGAGGCAGTTCCCGCAGGACAGCGGGCGTCAGCTGGAGGAGAAGATACAGTGGCCAGTGGGGTGGCTGCAGGGACGCCTGGGGGAGGGGGCGGGAGGGGACCGAACCCCTC
>SJYG01000424.1:1745071-1758923 GCA_006410535.1 Litocranius walleri | reverse complement strand
GGCGTATGTGGGCCAGTGGGCGGCGGCCACACAGATGGAGCCTTGGACACTCCCCTGCCCGGGGGCCGCCCCTCCCCAGGGCCTCAGCATTGCTCCCCCAATGGGCCCCCTCCCAGGGCACCTCACCTCGAGAATCTAGCCTGTCATTGATGAGGAGGGTCGAGGACTCTCCCCTCCATCCTTCAGTGCTTCCTCAGCTGCTCCATCACGACACCCAGCCTAGACTCCAGCCATCCAGGTCCTTGCCTGTTCCCCCAGCCTGGTCTGAGGCTTCCATGAGACTCCCCAGGACTGACCTGTGCCCCCTCCACCCCCACACACACAAAAGCACTAGCTTTCACACACGTTTGATCCCAGAGGCTGACTCTCGTAGTTCTTGCTGAACTGAGGGGAAGCTGGGAGAGACTCCTTCTCAGGATGAGTCAATAGGGAAGACCCAAGACTTGGTATCACGCGGAGGTATACAGGGATGGATGCCTGGCGATCCAGTTAAAGAACAAGGATCAGGATGTGGAGACTGAGGCATTAGGAACCGAGTTTGAGAGGAGGCTGCCTCCAAGCCCAGCGTCGCAATCCAGGACAGCTCAACACCTTGCTCACGAGAGTTCTAGCTTCCCGAGTGGCTCCGTGATAGAGTCTGCCTGCCCGTGTAGGAGAGGCAGGTTCAATCCCTGGGTCGGGAAAGATTCCCCCTGGAGGACGAAATGGCAACCCACTCCAGTCTTCTTGCCTGGGAGAATCCCCATGGACAGTGGAGCCTGGCGGGGCTACTATCCATGGGACTCCAAAGAACTGGACATGACTGAATGACAAATGGTCCAGGTAGCAAGCTCACGGGAGAAAAAAAAAAATCCAAACAGCGAACAAGTATCAGATGAGGGGGCTTCCCTGGTAGCTCAGCTGGTACAGAATCCGCCTGCAATGCGGGAGACCTGGGTTCCATCCCTGGGTCAGGAAGATCTGCTGGAGAAGGGAACGGCTATCTACCCCAGTATTCTGGCCTGGAGAATCCCATGGGCTGTATGGTCCACGGGGCCACAAAGAGTCGGACACGACTGGGCGACTCTCACTCATCACGATCCGATGAGGAGGGCGTGGGGCTCGTCTTCATCCATGGAGACAGCCCTCGGGGATGTTCCTGGAAGGGTGGCGGTGGGCTCCTAGCCTCTGCTCAGGTGAGCTGAGCTCCCCGCCTCTCCACAGCGTATACAGGGCTCCAGTTCCGTGACATTCGTATCCACCCACAGGCTTCCACACTCGCTTGGAGGCGCTCACATCTTTAAAGACCCAAACGGCATGAACATGGTCATCATTTGCTGCTGACCCCAAAGGATGAAGGGACAGGGCCTGTCTGGACAGACCTGGGCCCCCAGAGGCTGGGGGCTGGGGTCCAGAGAATTGGAAGGGGGAGACACTGGAGCTCTCAACATTAGCAGCCCGCCTTGCCTGGGTTGGAGGTGGCAGGAATTTGAGCCAGAAAGAGTTGGTGGGCGCTGTGGTTACCAGGAGCCTCCTGTCCTGGTCTCCGACCAGCTCATTCATTCAACCATAAGACCCAGCACAAAACATTGACTCTTTGCGACCCTGTGAACTGTAGCCCACCAGGCTTCTCCATCCATGGGACTCTCCAGGCAAGGATACTGGAGTGGGTTGCCATGCCCTCCTCCAGGGGATCTTCCCCGACCCAGGGATCGAACCTGCTTCACCTGCATTTGTTAGCTAGACCCTCCATCATTGCTTCTCGGGCATAAAGCCTTTGGATCCAGCCTGCGCTAGACCCCAGAGGACACATCTCAGCGGCCACGAGATGTGTTCCAAATCCCGGTGTCCCCCAGGAGGTGCTGCTGAGGACTGACTCTCCAGGGGCAGCCGTCTGCCTTTCCCAACTCCTGGGTGAGGGGTGTGTGTGTGGGGAGGGTCTTACCTGGGATGCAGAGCAGAGTCTGACGTCAGTGGGAGACACGTGGCCTCTCCCTGGTGCCTGTCCTGCTGGCCTTGGAGTGGATCCTGGGGTTGATTTCCCAGCAGTCTGCTTCCTGAAGAAGAAACAAAACTTCTGTGCATGTGTGTGTGTGTGTGTGTTCTCCCCTATTCAAAGTTTTTATAGCCTCCCGGTGGTGGTTGTGGGGGTGCGGCTCCACCTCATCAAGGAAAAAAAATAAGAAGCATCAATCCCACGAGGGTGTGACCGAGTCCGGCATCTGGCCCCTCCTCCCCTGCCCTCGAGTCAGAATTAGAATCTGGGGGTCAGGACCCTGGCAACAGCCCTGGGTTTTTCCTGGAAGAAACATTTTTTCTTTCAAAGTATTTCTTTTCCTGTTCTCACTTCTCATTTGCAGCTTCTGCTTTGTCAGGACCCCACTGGCTGCCCACCCCTCCACCTCGGTCTTGGGCAATTTCCTGGAGCCGGCCAGAACGAATGTCTGGGTGGGGGGCTGGTTGCCTGGATGCCCCGCCTTTGTCGAGGTCCCCGTGGAAGTGACCGCTTGTGCCCACGGGGACAGGGAGGTGCCCCCGGGTGCCCTCACGCACTGGATGCCTGAGTCTCACTGTGACACGTCCACCTTTCAGCCCGGAACGCCCATCAGGACGCTCCCAGGCGCCGCCTCTGACTTCCCCGTGCCCGGGGCCTCCTCCTTGCCCTCGCTCAACATGGGTCACCCGTTCATGTGTCTGTCACAGCTCCTGGGTTCCAGCCCCGCTCGCTGGTCCCTCCTCCTGATGGACCCTGGACGCTACATCTCAGCGGCCACGAGATGCGAGCCAAATCCCGGAGTGCCCCAGGAGGTGGTGTTCAGGACTGCGTCTCCATGGGCAGCCGTCTGCCTTCCCCACCTCTTGGGTGGGGCTGTGTGTGGGGGTCTTACCCGCGATGCAGAAGAGAGTCTGACGGGGCTTCGCCCCATCAGACAGGGCCTGATGTCGTGGGCTGGGTCCTCCCGCCTGCCTCCCTGTCTCCCGTCTCCTTTCCTCCCACCTAGGCCTCGCACGTCCACCTGGAACCTCAGAGCCTGACCTCTTATGGAACCGAGACTCTCTCGCAAGGGTAAGGATGAGGGTAACAGAGTCCAGCTTGGACAGGGTGGTCCCCACGTCCCACGGGGCTGCCGTCCTGAGCAGACGGCTGCTTGTACACGGGCACGTAGATAGGATACAGCCGCTTGCAGATGGAGGCAAGACAGGAAAGGGGTGGCCACCTGCCCCAGGAAGGATGCCTGGAGCCCCCAGGAAGGATGCCTGGAGCCCCCAGGTGTGTGTGTGTGTGTGTGTTCTCCCCTATTCAAAGTTTTTATAGCCTCCCGGTGGTGGTTGTGGGGGTGCGGCTCCACCTCATCAAGGAAAAAAAATAAGAAGCATCAATCCCACGAGGGTGTGACCGAGTCCGGCATCTGGCCCCTCCTCCCCTGCCCTCGAGTCAGAATTAGAATCTGGGGGTCAGGACCCTGGCAACAGCCCTGGGTTTTTCCTGGAAGAAACATTTTTTCTTTCAAAGTATTTCTTTTCCTGTTCTCACTTCTCATTTGCAGCTTCTGCTTTGTCAGGACCCCACTGGCTGCCCACCCCTCCACCTCGGTCTTGGGCAATTTCCTGGAGCCGGCCAGAACGAATGTCTGGGTGGGGGGCTGGTTGCCTGGATGCCCCGCCTTTGTCGAGGTCCCCGTGGAAGTGACCGCTTGTGCCCACGGGGACAGGGAGGTGCCCCCGGGTGCCCTCACGCACTGGATGCCTGAGTCTCACTGTGACACGTCCACCTTTCAGCCCGGAACGCCCATCAGGACGCTCCCAGGCGCCGCCTCTGACTTCCCCGTGCCCGGGGCCTCCTCCTTGCCCTCGCTCAACATGGGTCACCCGTTCATGTGTCTGTCACAGCTCCTGGGTTCCAGCCCCGCTCGCTGGTCCCTCCTCCTGATGGACCCTGGACGCTACATCTCAGCGGCCACGAGATGCGAGCCAAATCCCGGAGTGCCCCAGGAGGTGGTGTTCAGGACTGCGTCTCCATGGGCAGCCGTCTGCCTTCCCCACCTCTTGGGTGGGGCTGTGTGTGGGGGTCTTACCCGCGATGCAGAAGAGAGTCTGACGGGGCTTCGCCCCATCAGACAGGGCCTGATGTCGTGGGCTGGGTCCTCCCGCCTGCCTCCCTGTCTCCCGTCTCCTTTCCTCCCACCTAGGCCTCGCACGTCCACCTGGAACCTCAGAGCCTGACCTCTTATGGAACCGAGACTCTCTCGCAAGGGTAAGGATGAGGGTAACAGAGTCCAGCTTGGACAGGGTGGTCCCCACGTCCCACGGGGCTGCCGTCCTGAGCAGACGGCTGCTTGTACACGGGCACGTAGATAGGATACAGCCGCTTGCAGATGGAGGCAAGACAGGAAAGGGGTGGCCACCTGCCCCAGGAAGGATGCCTGGAGCCCCCAGGAAGGATGCCTGGAGCCCCCAGGAGCTGGAAGAGGCAGGGAGGACCCTCCTCTGGAGACTCCTTGGAAGGAGCTCAGTCCTGGGACCCCTTGAACCGGCCCTGAGACCCCAGGACCTCAGACGTGTGGTCCCCAGGACTGCAGGAGAGGACGGTTTCCTGTGGATTGCAGCCGCCCAGCGTGGAGTCCTCTGTGACGGCCGCCCGCCTGCCAAAGAGCAGGAGTCTTGGTTCCCGAGTACTCGCTCCAGGAAACAAAAGTCCCTGTCCCCCACCCCCAGGGAAAGGGTCGGATCCCTGGTCCCTTCGTCCCCCTCAGGGATGCTGACCATCTTGCTAAGCACTGGGGCGATTCCAGAATGCCTGACGGACAATGACCGCCTGGGGGGCACGTCTCTTGTCTCAGGCCCCTCTTGGTCTAGGATGGAAGTAGGATGATGAGGAGCTGGCGGGGGGTTCCAGGGAGACGGAGGAGGGGGGCAGATGACCCAAGTGAGGAGACTGCAGTCAGTCCAGAGTGGACATGGCCTGCACGGCGCTGAGCCCCGGGTGGACCCCTTTCCGGGCAGCGTGTCTGCCCTGCGCCCCGACACGGAGCTGGGTGGGCGGGGGGAGGAACCGGGCGGTTTCTGCAGAAGCGAGGGCAGCCAGGGCCCTCAGAGATAAGGAGCCCACGCTGACCTTGGAGCTGGCCCCTTGGTTACGACACTCGCCGGTTGGCCCTCCTGCCATCCCGGGCTCTGACAAGGAGGTGCAGCCGCCACGGGGAGGGGATGAGCGCTGGCCGTGCAGACGCGGATGTTCCTGAGTTCCAGCGGCAGCACCGAGGGGCCCAGGGGAGGGGCCTCGCGGGGGCTGCCCAGCTTCGACCTTCAGCCTCTTCTCCTTACCCTTCTTCCCTCTTTCCTTTCCTTTTCTTTGCTTTTTATTTTTTTGCTTTTCTTTCTTGCTTCCTTTCTTTCTGTCTCTCCATCTTTCTCTCCTGTTTTCTGTCTTTCCATCTTTTCTGTCCTATTTCTTTCTTCTGCTACATTCTTTTCTTTCTTCCCTTCTGTCATTCCGTTCTTTTCTGTCTTATCTTTATTTTTTCCCTTTTTCTTTCCCCCTTTCTTTTCCTTCTTCCTTTCTGCCTTTCTCTCTCTCATTTCCTGTGTTCTCTGTCTTTCCATCTTTCTTTTCTGTCTTATTTCTTTTTATCTGTTTTTTCCCTTTCTCTCTCCACACTTTTCTTTCTTCCTTTCTGCTTTTCCATCTTTCTTTTCTATTTCTATTTTCCACCCTTTCTTTTTTCTTTTCCTCTTTCTTTTTTCTTCCTGTCTTTCCATCTTTATATTCTGTCTTTTCTTTATTTTTTTTCATTTGTTTTCTTTCTTTCCCTTTTTCTTTCTTTCTTTTTTTTTTTAAATAAGACATGTTTTATTTGGACAATGTGATGGGGCACAGTCCTCCTGTTGGCTCAGTCGTATCCCACTCTCTGCAGCCCCATGGACTGCAGCCCACCAAGCTCCTCTGTCCATGGGGATTCTTGAGGCAAGAACAGTGGCATGGGTTGCCATGCCCTCTTCCAGGGAATCTTTCCGACCCAAGGATCGACCCGCATGGCAGGCAGATTCTTTACCGTCTGAGGCACCAGGGAAGCCTGGACATGCTGTGACGGGAGCTGCCAGTGCCAGGCCTGTTTCAGGAACTGTGCACCCCGAGATCTGCTCACAGCCCCGCCAGCGTCCCCACAAAGTAGGAGGTGCTGAGGTTCAGCATCTGGGTCTGAGGCACAGAGGCCTGTGGGCACGTGTGTGCTGAGCCCTGACCCTCCCCAGCATCGCAGACCCTCCGGGGACCCTGGCTCCATCCCCACCTGCCTTCCCCCGCCCCCACTAGCTCCTCCATCACCTGTTTCCTTCCTCGTGCTCAAGTGCCCTCCGACCACCACTGACCAGCTTCGGAAAAGCCAGCACAGAACCAGGAGTGTGCCAGAAAAGGACGCGCTTGTTCACTGAGCGGCCAGGATCCGGCCCTCCAGGTGGGGCGGAGTCTTTAGGGAACAGAAACGGGGAACCGCGAGCGGGACTGGGCGAGCCCGGGGCTCCGCGCAGCTGGGCCAGGAGGGAGAACAGAATCGTGGCTTCTCAAGCCCTGGCGCCGGGCAGCTGTGTCCCTGTGTTCCCCTCTCCCCCTGCCTCCCGAGGTTGTGGCCAGCAGGGAGGAGCAGCCACGGTGCAGAAAGCGGGGTTGCGGGGGTGGGGAGGCCTTCCCTGGGGCCTGTCCCCGCGCCGGGCCTGAGAGCGGGCTCTCCTCCGACGCTCAGGAACGAACCATCCCAGGAGACACACGTGCTGAGAAAGCAAGGGGCTCCATTGGGACAGGGGGCTCCCCCGGGCGGGGAAAACGGGGGTAAGGAACCCAGGACGACTGCTCTGCGCCGTGGCTCACGGTCCCAGCTTTGATTCAGATGAGCTTCGTGGTTCGTCCGCTCGGGCGTGTCCGACTCTCTGCAGCCCCGTGGACCGGGCAGCACGCCAGGCCTCCCCGTCCTTTCTCAGACTCTCGGCTGTCGCCTCGGGGAGGACAGCCGTCGAGAGCACGCGTCTGCAGGTTACCTCTGGCCAATTGCTCTGAACTGGGGTCCTTCCCATTGGCTCATGCGTTGCGCAGCCCAGAAGGGTGCTCACGAGATACTGAAAGGCAGAAGGAGACCTTTTTCGAACTCTGCCAGCGGGTGGTGGCCCGTCGGTTCCGTGTCCCTTCTCAGGATCTCTCGTCATACAAAAATAACTCACGCACACGGTCACCAGGGAGCCCCGGTCAGGGCCAGCGGTTTCGCTCGAGTGTGTCCTCTAACCGGCGGATCCTGGGAAGCCCGTGGCCGCACGGGTGACGGACATCATCCCAAGGCCACATGGCCATGGGGGGCTGGACGACAGCGCTCTCTCTCTGGGATCCCAGTCAGACGGGCAGTTCTGAGCGTCCATGCAGATGCTGGACCTGTGGGTCAGTCCCTGGGGCAGGAGGTGGAGAGGAGTCTCCCTCTGTGTTCCCAGAAGCCCAGCCCCTAAAACTCCCTCCCACTCAGCCTCAGGCGGGGACCACATGCCCACAGGCAGACCACAGGACACACATCTGGCTGTGCCCTTGGGAGTCAGGCCAGCTTACTCTCCATCAACTTAAAAAAAAAAAAAAATTCAGTCATGATGCGGAAGTAGACAGTGCTTTCTATTCCGGCATGTTTAGGACTCAGAGCCCCGGGAGACAGCATCTTAGTCTGGGCTCTGAAACTTTGCTCTTAGAAAACGTAGCTCTGAGAAAACTGCTCCGAGGAGGCGGGAGGGGGAGGCAAGCGATACACAAGTTTGGGGGGCGGGCGGTGTAGACAGGAAAGATGAGACAGCAAGTTGGCAAACTGATGGTCCTGTCTGTGTCCTGCAAGGTGCGGGCCTCTGGGCTCACTGAGGTCATTCGTTTCACGTGCATCTCAGCTGTCTGGGGCCAACGCTGTTCCCTTGCTCCCCTTCAGGAGTGACAGATACCTGATTCTTGCATTCTCCACCCCACGGCCCCCAGAGGCCATCACCACGGGGAGCGCCGGGTCAAAGCTTCAGGAGCCCGCCTTCACGTCCGGAGCCCACAGCTCGCTGTTGGCCCAGACGTTTCTTGTTTACTGAGGCGGCAGGAGGTACTCCCATTTTATCTCTCTGCAACCGTCGCCTGTGGGGTTTCCCCAAGACAGGGGCTTCCCTGATTTTCCAGCAAATAACACTTCCGGCCACAGCGGCCAAGCCATCCTCCTCACGTGTGTGTGCGTGCTGGGGGTGGCGGGGGGCGCTCCTTGCTCCAAGATCCCCCAGGTTTGCCCTCTGTGATCTCCAGGAACTTGCATACCTACCCCCTCCCACCCCCAGAGTGGCTCCAAGCCTGGCTTCTGGGCATGAGGCACTTATGATTCCCCAGCTCCTTGTCTGGGGAGGAAGACTTTTGCTGCATTTTTTTCCCCCAACCCTACTGTGAAATTATTTTCATTTACAAATAGAAAACATCTTGGAAGACAAAAAAAAGAGAAACAGGAATCACATAAACCAATTTTTGCTCCCTGAGCTTCTCAAATCCTCACTTGTTCACCAGTCTGCAAGATGAAAGATAACTTTCTTTTCTTTTTTTTAAGATAACTTTTCTAAAACGGTACTCGGCCACCAACAGTGATGGTATTCATAGGAATATGGGTCAGTTTCACAGAAAAAAAAAAGCCAGTGAATCCCATAAAGCAAATCCTATTGCTGCTGCATTGGAAGGACTGGTGCTGAAGCTGAAGCTCCAATCCTTTGGCCACCTGATGCGAAGAACTGACTCTTTGGAAAAGACCCTGATGCTGGGAAAGACAAGGCTGGAGGAGAAGGGGACGACAGAGGGTGAGATGGCTGGATGGCATCTCTGACAATAAATGTGAGTTTCAGCAAGCTCCAGGATAGAGTAAGGGACGGGCAAGTCTGGCATGCTGCAGTCCATAGGGTCGCAAAGAACTGGACACGACTGAGAGACTCAACAATTCTTAAAGCCTGTATTCAGTTTGTTACAATATTGCTCTGTTTCATATTCTGGTTTATTGGCGTCGAAGCACATGGGATGT
The DNA here is from genome assembly GCA_006410535.1 of Litocranius walleri. Classification (NCBI taxonomy): domain Eukaryota; kingdom Metazoa; phylum Chordata; class Mammalia; order Artiodactyla; family Bovidae; genus Litocranius; species Litocranius walleri. The sequence goes on along the minus strand of SJYG01000424.1, from coordinate 1,749,891 downwards.
TAGGTTCCCCACCAGAAATGAAACCCACACCCCCCTGCATAGGAAGGCGAAGTCTTCACCATGGGACAGCAAGAAAGTCCCTGGGTTCTGACATTTAACTTACTCATAAACTCATCCCTGTCAATTAGCACGTTCCAGGGTCCAAGCCCATCTTCAGCCGGAGCTGATGCCGGAAGAGAAGCTGGTCTTTCCGAGCCCAGGCCACTCCCGGCCAGAGCTGGGGCGCCTCCAGTCATCCCCGCCCGGGGAGCACAGGCGGCGCCTCGCCCTGGAGACTCGCTGGGGTGACCACACGGCGTATCTCGGGGCTGCAGCCTCCACGGCCACAGCAATAGCGGGCACCTTCTCTGACTCCACGACCTCATCTTATCTCTTATTTTCTCGAAGCACTGCAAGTGCTTTACAGGATGCTCTTCCTGCTTGCTGCGCCAACCCCAATCGTGGAAGTTTCGCAATGCAATCTTACCAGCGGCCGCCATCTCTTGTGAAACGCCTGTTTCTCTGCAGCGTGGACTTGGGACAGGTTCATGGTGTTCCTGGGAAATCGGAGCTGGGGGCTCCCGCTGTCGAGCTGGGTGTCTCTGCTTCTAACATCGCCGGCCGGCAGCCTGAGCGTGAGAGAGCTGTGCCCAGGAGACGGGTCCCTCCTGGGCCTGGTTGGAACCCAGTGAGATTCTTCACATGTGGTTGTTCAGAGACACCATGGGAGAGAATCGTGCTCCACCGGCCGCCTTCCGTCCTCATCCTGCGTCTGCTCCCTTCGCCCTCAAAATGGACAGAGGCCGTTTCTCCTAAAGCCTCCGTCCCTTCCCAGGTTATCTGCTTGGCTGGCACCCTTCAGTTCAGTCGGTTCAGTCGCTCAGTCATGTCCGACTCTTTGCGATCCCATGGACTGCAGCGCGCCAGGCCTCCCTGTCCATCACCAACTCCTGGAGCTTCCTCAAACTCATGTCTGTTGAGTAGGTGATGCCATCCAGGCATCTCATCCTCTGCCATCCCCTTCTCCTCCCGCCTTCAATCTTTTTTTTTTTTAATTTTTATTTTTACTTTATTTTGCTTTACAATACTAAATTGGTTTTGCCTTCAACCTTTCCCAGCATCAGAGTCTTTTCCAATGAGTCAGCTCTTCGCATCAGGTGGCCAAAGGCTTGGAGTTTCAGCTTCAGCATCAGTCCTTCCAATGAACACCCAGGACTGATCTCCTTTAGGATGGACGGGTCTCATTGCAGTCCAAGGGACTCTCAAGAGTTTTCTCCAACACCACAGTTCAAAAGCGTCAATTTGGGGGCACCCTTCAGGAGTGTCTAATGGGAAACCTGTCCCCAACAGGGAAAGCATGCTGAGGCTGTCCTGTATTTACCCACATGGAGCAGCTCCACCATGTGAATGCCGTGTCTGTGTTGTTGCTTAGCCGCTCAGTCGTGTCCATTTCTTCGCGACTCCACGCACTGTAGCCCACCAGGCTCCTCTGTCCATGGGATTCTCCAGGCAAGAATCCTGGAGTGGGTTGCTGTGCCCTCCTCCAGGGGATATTCCTGAACCCATGGAGACTGGACATCCCGTTACTTCTTCATCCCCAAGTCTGTGCTGTTACGGGCAAGTTTGGTGCCCATCTTCACAGGGACAACCTGGACCAGAGTGTGAGCCGGACTCTGCCAACATCCTCACCCACCTACAGGGCACATTTGGGCGACGGGCTGGCAGCCGGTTCCTCCCGCAGCTGGGGAAGGTGTGTGCAGCAGTGGCCAGCGGGTGGGGAAGCGGGGGACAACGTAGCAGAGGCTGAGGCAGTGGGATCGGGCAGCAGGCGGTGGGCAAGTCGAATCAGAGTCCTCTCAGTGGTTGAGCAGAGGACCCCTAGAAGGGATGTTTACGTAAAGGTTGGGGGCTGGGGCTGGACCTCCTATCTTTGCTGGTCCACTCGCCAATGACAGGGTTTCCTCCACAGTGAAGATGTCCTCGGGGTCCTGGGAGGCTGATGGCAGGTGGCCTCCACATGAGGCTGTTTCCTAGAAGAGAGGACACAGAACACAGGTGAGGCCACACTCTGGAGTCCCTGGTCCTCCCAATCAGTGGTACTCATGACAGCCAGAAGGTAGAAAGGGCCCGTGTATCCACGGATGAATGATGGATGGTGGGTGGATGGATGGATGGATGGTTGGATGATATATGGATGAATGATGGATGGAAGATGGATGGATGGATGGATGATGGATGGATGGTGGATGGATGGAAAGATGGCTGGATGATGGATGGACAGATGATGGATGGGTGAATGATGGATGATGGATGGATGATGAATGGATGGATGGATGATGGATGAATGGATGGATGACGAATGGATGGATGGATGATGGATGGATGGATGGATGATGAGTGGGTGGATGGATGATGGATGGATGTTGAATGGATGGATGGATGATGGATGGATGGACAATGAATGGATAATGAATGAATGGATGGATGATGGTTGGATGGATGGATGGATGATGGATGGATGGATGATGAATGAATGGATGGATGATGGGCAGATGGATGGATGGATGATGGATGGATGATGAGTAAATGGATGGATGATGGATGGATGGATGGATGATGGGTGGATGATGGATGGGCAATGAGTAAATGGATAGATGATGGATGTATGATGAATGAATGGATGGATGATGATGGATGATGGATGCATGGATGGATGGATGATGGATGCATGGATGGATAATGAATGGATGGATGGATGATGAATGGATGGGTGGAAGATGGATGGATGGATGATGAGTAAATGGATAGATGACGGATGGATGGATGATGGATAGATGGATGATGGATGATGGATGGATGATCGATGGATGATGAGTAAATGGATGGATGATGGATGGATGGATGGATGATGGATGAATGGATGGATGATGGATGAATGGATGGATGATGGATGGATGGATGGATGATGGATGAATGGATGGATGATGGATGGATGGATGGGTCAATAAACAGCATGGGGGCCACCCACACAGTGGAATATTACACAACCATGAAAAGGAGAGAAGGTCTGACACCGGCCCCAACATGGACAGACCCTAAACACGTGCTGCTCAGTGAGAGAGGCAGACACAGAATGACGCACAGTGTGTGGTTCTATTGACAGGAAACGTCCAGAACAGGCGAGTCCACAGAGACAGCAAGTGGGTTTGTGGTTGCCAGGGGCTGCGGCATGCAGAGGAGAAGTGACTGGTGATGTAGACAGGGTGTCCTTGGGGGCGATGGACATGGTCTGGTTCTAGACAGAGCTGACAGCTTCACAATGTTGGGAACTTGCAAAATGCCCCAAACTGTTACTTTAATGGGTGGATTCTACAACATGTGAGTGAAATCTCAATAATACTTTTTTTTTTTTTAAATAAAGAATGAGCACCCCATGGGTACAATCATCTCTGAGGTGCCTGCAATCCAGGTGGAGGGATGGGTCTTTGCCATCTCCCAGGGAATCACAGAGAGACAGTTCTCGATTTTGAACAAACCCTCCCTTGTCTTGGCGTGACCTCTGGTGGACGCCACAGCACCACCAAGTTGGTATGTCTGGACCCCAAGTATGGAGGTGACCAGAGGGATCAGTGGCCTGGGGAGACAGGTGGGTGGCTGACTGAAAATGTGGGGAGCCCCACTGCCCAGTTTAGGTAGTGGGTGATCCTGGCTGGCCTAAGGCTGAGAGTCAGGGCTGGGGGTGGTAAGTTCACAACTCCACCCTCCAGGAAATGAGGACCCTTGATGTCAAGCCACTGAGTCCCACATGCAGGACCAGACATTTGAAGGATCTGGGATTCGCCTGTGCAGGGCAGGAGGCTTGCCAGGTGGCACTACTGGTAAAGAAGCCACCTTTCAATGCAGGAGACCTGGATTGGATCCGTGGGTGGGGAAGACCCCCTGGAGGAGGGCATGGCAACCCACTCCAGTATCCTTGCCTGGAGAATCTCATGGACAGAGGAGCCTGACCAGCTGCGTTTCACAGGGTCGCACAGAGTTGGAGGCGACTGAAGTGGCTTAGTACACATGTGCAGGGCAGAGGGGTGAGGTCAGTCCGGGACCTCTGGAAGGTTCAGATCGTTGACAATCTGTGGTTTTATCTCTTTATCTCAATAGCGCTAAGCACAGTGAACCACCGTCACGCACAGATCAAGAAACGGAAAACTCTTTTGGAGTCAACGGGCTCCACCGTAGAAACCCAGGGGCACTGGAAGCAGGGGAGGGGGCTTCCTGGGGAAATGGCTTTGGGCTCAGAATACAGGTCGTGCTTTAGGGGCGGCCTGCTTTCTCACGGGGACGCAGGCACGTGTGGCGGATGGGGAGATGAAGTCAGGGGTGCAGAGCTGCTCCCGGAGGGTCCCTGCCTCCAGCCACCACGGGGTCGGGGGTGGGCGGGAGCTTGTGGGTCACACGGGCGCCCTCCTGCCAAAATTCAGCATCCACCCAGGAGCGCACACGGGGTGCCTGGATCGGAAATGCGGTCTTTGCAGATGCCCCTCCTGGAAGATCCCAAGGCTCCGCGCGGTCTCCAGGGCGACCCCAGAAAGGGACAAAACCCAAGCTCCGCAGTTTCCCACGTGGAGATAAAGTCGCCTTGTGTCGCTTTCTCTACTTCGCTGCAGAAGCAGCTGTGGGTGCGGGCAGCTGGACACCCGTGTCCCCTCCTCCGCATGAGCCCTCGGCCCTGCCCTGCACACCCCTCGCGTCCTCGTCCAACCCTCCCCTCCACGCCCCTCCCCTCCACACTCTCTCCTGCCCTAGGCCTCTCCCATCCCCACTGCCCTCCACGCCCTCCCACCCTA
>SJYG01000424.1:1726862-1744470 GCA_006410535.1 Litocranius walleri | reverse complement strand
GCCCCGCCCCTCCCCCTGCTCTGTCCTCCACACTCCCCTCCTCTCCCCTGCCCCCTCGGGGGCACTGACTGCCCCAAGCCAGCCTTCAACACCAAGCACACTCGTGCCCTCCGCGTCTCCGAGCGCCAGTCTCCCAGCCCAGGCGGTGCCCGGGAGGCTGCCTCGCTCACCTCCAGGCTGGCCAGGAATGAGCCGGCGAGTTCCTGCTTCACCCTAGGGATGGGCGGAAAGAGCTTCTTCTTCAGGGAGAACCTGGCGGAAAGAGATGAGAGACACTTGCGGCCCAGCCTCAGAGCTGCGAGGGGCTCTGTCCTGTCCCGGTGCCCCCGGCCCCGTGGCGCGGCCAGCCTCAGGGGTGAGCGCGGGCCGGGGCGGACAGCGCTGCCCGAGGAGCTCTCCCTTCTCGCCCGGGGCGCGGTGAGGACCGGGTGCCCACGTGGCTGGCCCTGGCCACCGTCCCGAGCTGCCGGGTCGGTGCTACGGGCGCTCCCATGGGCCTGGGCAGGGAGGCCGGGTGTCCCGGGGACCGCTCACCGCTTGACGGAGCTGCCCGCCTCAGCCCGACTGCGGGGCGGCCCGCGAGGACAGACAGCTGAGACAGGAGACCCTGCCCCCCGCGAGCGAGGAGCCCTGGACCCCAGGCCCCACCCCGCAGCCAGAGCGGAAACCCAGAGGCAGACGGCCTCGCGACCGGCTCCAACCACTCCACCAGCCCGTCTGCGCAAACTCAGCGAGCATGTGACCTCCAGACCCTCCAGGGACCCGAGCCCCTCTGAGCACCCTGAAGTGTCCCCCCTCCAGGCCCCAAAGCCTCCTGGATGCCGTACAAACACTGCCAGGACGCCCCCTGCCCTCGCGTGCGTGCGTGTGTGTGCACGCTCTAAGGCGCTCAGTCACATCCGACTCTTTGCAACCCCGTGGACTGTAGCCCTCCAGGCTGCTCTGTCCGCGGAACTCTACTGGCAAGAAGACTGCAGGGGGTTGCCACGCCCTGCTCCAGGGGGTCTTCCCCACCCAGGGATCGCCCCTGCATCTCTTCCGTCTCCTACCGTGGCAGGTGGGTTCTTTACACTAGGGCCACCTTGGAAGCAGCCCCCGTGCGCCCTCACAGAACGCCTTCTATATGAGAGCCCCTAGTCACCCCATCGCTGATTCTGGTCCTTGTGAACGAAACGTTCCAGACACATCCAGCGTGGATACGAAAACGCCCTCACCTGCCCTCCGCACGCCCGCAGCAGCCCCCTGCCCGGGGTCTCCTATGGGCAGCCTTTCTCCGGAAACTGCAGGGGGGGGGTCCCCTGGCTTTCAATTCAGCTGCGCCCGTGTGAGGAGGCAGCCAGGAACGGGGGCGGAGCCTGCCTCTGCAGCCCCGGTTAACGCACACAGCGCGGTCTTCCCCGGGACCAGAGTCCAGCCCTGCGTTCCTCACTTCAGCCCAGTCGCTCAGTCGTGTCCGACTCTCGCGACCCCATGGACTGCAGCACGCCAGGCCTCCCTGTCCATCACCTCCTCCCAGAGTTTGCTCAGACTCATGTTCATGGAGTCGGTGATGCCATCCAACCCCTCTCATCCTCTGCCTTTGAGAAACTGGGGCTTGGAAATGGGCGAGCAGCTCGCTGCCGCCCCCGTGTGGCGGCTGTGGCCGTACCCGGCTTCCACCACCTTCCCGGTTGAGCCTGCAGGGTCCCCTGGGAGGCATTTTTGGATTGTGATGCCAGGGACTGGCCCCTAACTGGGGCGCTCGCTTTGCCCAGCCACGTGCTCGGGACCCATCTTCCGTACAGGCTTGTGTTATCTGCAGAGACCACTGGCCTCACCTCTCTCTTGCTGCTGCTGCTAAGTCACTTCAGTCGTGTCCGACTCTGTGTGACCCCATAGACGGCAGCCCACCAGGCTCCCCCATCCCTGGGATTCTCCAGGCAGGAACACTGGAGTGGGCTGCCATTTCCTTCTCCAATGCATGAAAGTGAAAAGTGAAAGGGAAGTCGTTCAGTCATGTCTGACTCTTCGCGACCCCATGGACCGCAGCCTACCAGGCTCCTCCGTCCATGGGATTTTCCAGGCAAGAGTACTGGAGTGGGGTGCCATCGCCTTCTCCGCACCTCTCCCTTGGAAGCCTCTTTTTAAAGTTCACTCCTTCAGGCACAAAATCAGGAGTACATTTGTCACTAACCACGCAACCCCTAGGGACACAGGAAAATTAAATTGTGCCGTGACCCGGCCCCATGACAGACCAGTGTGGAAACACGGGCCCCTTCATAGCAGCCACTCCGTGTTCCCAACCCCTCCACCCTGAGCAACCTCCACGCTGCATTCCGAGTCTGGGACTCTGACCACTCCACGGGTCTGCAGTCACAGGCGTGGGCCCTTTTGTGCGTGGGTTCTGACCTGCCGCTTTCGAGTTTATTTGGGGGTTTGTGTGAGTCTCACCTTTTACAGAGGAACATCAGGGCCGTGCCAAACAAAACTGCGGCCCCCACTGCCAGCCCGATCGAGGCCACCAAGAAATTCTCCTCTGGGACACCTGGTGGGCAGACAAGCAGAGGGTCAGGGGTGACTGGGTGCTCCGGTTGGCACACACGGGCCCTGGCTGCCCATCCCCGGTATCAGACAACAGGGCAGGAGACGTGGGGGCAGAAGCCGGGCTGGAGAGGAGGAGGGGGGGACTTCCAGACAGAGGGACCCCAGGGATCTGAGAAGGAGGGCACCGAAGAATCTGTTCTTCTGGGATCCTGCGCCCGCCACACCCCCACTGTATGTCACTGTCCCCAAGCAGTCCATCCTAGAGGAAATCAACTCTGAATATTCGCTGGAAGGACGGATGCTGAAGCTGAAGCTCCAACCCTTTGGCCACCTGATTCGAACAACTGACTCTCTGAAAAAGACCCTGATACTGGGAAAGATTGAAGGCGGGAGGAGAAGGGGGCGACAGAGGATGAGATGGCTGGATGGCATCACCGACTCAATGGACATGGGTTTGAGCAAGCTCTGGGAGATACTGAAGGACAGGGAAGCCTGGTGTGCCACAGTCCATGGGTTCGCAAAAAGTCAGGCACTACTGAGGAGCTAAAGAGCAAATATCCCCACCTTCCCCCTTGCCACTCTGAAAAGATGATACACCAATTACTTTTCCAAGAAGGCACAATGAATACTGCACAATGCCTTCCTTGTCAGGGGATATTAACTTTCAGTTCTGCACTGCATAGCCAAAGGAATGAATGCATAATTGTGAAATGTCAAGAGTGAGAGAAAGAAGTGTGTATGAGCAACTGGACAACAAAAATGAAGCTGAATTGGTTTGAAATAAAAGAGAAACTGTTAAAAAAAAAAAAAGGAGGATCGGACAGCAAGATTCAAAGGAAAGGTCATTCCTATCCCCCATCAGGCACATGTCAGCATCTACGGGTGTTTCTGGGAGACTCACCGAAATGGCGCGTGGAGCTCCACTCACTCCAGATTTGAAACCGCACATGTTGCAGCCTCATGCGGACAATGTGCTCTCCCGTCACGTCAGAGCTGGGCAGTCTGTACTCATTTTTATATTGTCTGCTTAGGAAAACCTTTGAAAGAGAAGAGGATGCTGTGAAGAAGAGGACATCCACAGATAATAGCCTGGAAACACGGAGAAGGCGGAGGGGGTGCCCTCCGACAGCTGGGGGCACAGCGGACCTGCCGCCTCTGGTCCCTCCTTCCTAGCCCACTGTGGGGGCCCGAAGGGGCTTTGCCGTCTCGTGTCCGGGGCTCCCATCACTTCATGGCAAACAGGTGTGTAGAAAATGGAAACAGTGTCAGACTTTATTTTCTTGGGCTCCAAAATCACTGCAGACGGTGACTGCAGCCATGAAATTAAAGGACGCTTGCTCCTTGGGAGAAAAGCTCTGAGAACCCTACACAGCAAATTCAAAAGCAGAGACGTCACGTTGCCAACAAAAGGCCCGTCTGGTCAAGGCTGTGGTTCTCCCTGTGGTCATGTACGGATGGGAGAGTTGGATCATAGAGAAACCTGAGCGCCGAAGAATGGATGCTTTTGAACTGTGGTGTTGGAGAAGACTCTTGAGAGTCCCTTGGACTGCAAGGAGATCCAAGCAGTCCATTCTGAAGGAGATCAGCCCTGGGATTTCTTTGGAAGGACTGATGCTGAAGCTTAAGCTCCAGTACTCTGGCCACCTGATGTGAAGAGCTGACTCATTGGAAAAGACCCTGATGCTGGGAAAGACTGGGGGCAGGAGAAGGGGACGACAGAGGATGAGATGGTTGGATGGCATCACGGACTCGATGGACATGAACCTGAGCCAACTCTGGGAGATAACAGAGGACAGAGGTGCCTGGTGGGCTGCAGTCCATGGGTTCTCAAAGAGTTGGACACGACTGAGCAACTGAACAAGAAGAATCAGGGCTCTCAGCCGTCCGTCTGCGTCCGGGCCTCCGGCAGAGCCCCATGCTCTTGGGACGTGGGCTTGCAGTTATTCTGAGTCTACACAGAGGGGGGACTTCCCTGGTTCTCCAGTCTGTACTTCCACTGCTGGGGATGCAGGTTCGATCCCTGGCCTGGGAACTAAGATCCCACGTGCCTCGTGGTACAGCCAAGATAACTAAATAAAATAAAAATGCTTTAAAAAAATGGTTGAAAGAAAAAAGAAAGTGAAAGGATTATACACACGACTCAGGGTAGGGCAGGAACGTGCAAGGAGCAGCCAGGCTCTGAGCCCACGGCTGCCTCTCCCACACTCAGTGGACAGTCATTTTCCTACCACGGGGGTCAGAGCATGGCAGTCCCCGGACACCCCCTGGGGCTCTCTTGGGACCTGCAAGTCTGGAAAGGCTGGGTGGTCATGGAGGAAAGGGGGGTGTGGCCTGGGGGTGCCCGGTGGCCCCAAGAATCTGGGGCTGAGCTCCGTCCAGAGTCTCCAAGGGAGGGTCCTTCCCACCTCTTCGGCTTCCGCGGGCTCTGGGCGTCCATCCCTGGGCTGGTGGCCGCCTCCCTCCCGTCTCCGCCTCCGTCTCCACGTGGCTTCTCCGCTGCGTCCCTGTCTCTCCTCTTCTGTGTCTTACAAGGACCTCGTCCCTGGGTTTAGGGCCACCCGAATCCAGGAGGACCTCATCTCAGACCTTCACTCCATCACCTCTGCAGAGACCCCGTTTCTGAATAAAGTCCTGCTGTGCGGTTCTCGGGGGACCTGACTTCTACAAGGACCCTTTCAGGTCACTACAGTGTGGGACTCAGAAGACGCAAGGAGGCCCATTCGGGACCGTGATGTTATTCCGTCCACGAGGAGGGTGACACCAGGCTGCCTGAGCTGAGTCAGAGGCGTCTGGGAGACCGCAAATTCTCCATCGGTCACCAGAGCCTGGTGACCCCTAAATGGGGGCATAGAGGGATCCGAGGCTGAGCTGAGTGCCCTGCCCGCAGAGGGAGGGACTCAGCATATATGACCCAACCACGGATGCAGCAGAGAAAAGAAGGCATACTTACGGGTTCTCTCTTAGAAAAGCTGACCTGTAAAGAGAGCAAAGGGGAGATGCTAAGTGCCCAGCCGTTCGGCTTTGTCTGCAAACGCGAGAACCCCCTGGGAATCTCAGAAGCGCTGTGACGATTAGTTTAAGCTTGAGATAATCACGTTTCCATAGATGCAGGGATTTAAAAGAGGCTTCTCAGAGTTTCTCTTATCAAACTGAAAGCAAAAAGCTTCTGGGAGTGAGTGCTGAGTTGCTCATATGTCTGACTCTGTGGGACCCCCTGGACTGCAGCCCTGCTAGGCTCCTCTGTCCACGGGATTCTCCAGGCAAGAATACTGGAGTGGGTTGCCGTTTCCTTCTCCAGGGGATCTTCCCGACCCTGGGATCGAACACACATGTCCTGTATTCTGGCAGGTGGCTTCTTTACCACAGTTCCTGTTGTGTTCAGCCCTCTGTCGTGCCTGACTCTTTGTGACCCCACGGACTGCAGCCCGCCAGGCTCCTCCGTGCCGTGCAGTTCTCCAGGGGGGCCTTCCTGACCCTACGGTCGGCTGAACGACAGAACCCTGGTGTTCTGGCGGTTAGGACTCTATGTGTTTTCACCGCTGAGGGCAAGGGTTCTATCCTTGGTCAGGAACAAAGACCACAAAAGATGTGTAGCCAAAAAGAAGCAACACATTTTTTTTCCCCCCAGAGAAGGTTTTCTCTCCTGTCCTTGCCTTTCCTCTATCCACTTGGGAAGGAAAGATGCTACCTTTCAGTAAGTGAGCTCCGTGTGGGAATGAATGAACGTTGATTTATTTATTTATTGTTTGGTTCGAGCCCCTGCTCTGAGGGAACTTGCCTTCCATGGGGTGGAGCGAGGCAGACAGCAGAGGTGGATGAAAGCCCTGAACGGAACCGCTAGAACCACGAAACCCTGAGACTGAAACACAAGCACCATCTTTATGATCTCGGGTGACGCAAACTGGTTTCCTAGGTACCGACCATCAAGAATATTGACGACAGGAAAAGAAAAAACCAGTTCGTAAGTGAACGTCAGCAAAAATGAATGTGCACGGACTTCCCTGCGGTGGGGGTGGGGGTCCGCGGTTAACGCTCGGCCTGCCGATGCAGGAGACACGGGTTCGATCCCTGGTCCAGAAAGACCCCGCGTGTCGTGCAGCAAGTAAGCCCGTGCATTAAAAGTACTGACCCTAGAGAGCAGCCTCCGCTGTCTGCAACTAGGGAAAAAGGTGCACGTGGGGCGACAAAGGCTCAGCGCAGCCAAAAATAAAAGAAATTTTAAAATTTTAAGAGGAATGAGCGGCACTTTTAGGACAAAGAGACCGTAAGCAGAGAAGAGGCTCGTGAGGCAAAGAGGGGCGTCCGAGTGTGTGTGTGCGTGGCGGGGAGTGGACCCCAAAGCCAGACGAACAGAGGAGACGCAGTCCGTGTTTTTCCACGGAGGGTCAGGTCCTCACCATCTTCTGGATGTCCAGCGCGTAACGCAAGACGCTATTGGACAGGCTATATCTCATGGCGGGGGCATCCCAGCGAATCACGTAATGCAATACGTTGTCCTTGACCGTGAGGTTCGCCGGCGGGTTATACTTTTCTGAGAAGAGACCCAAACACGAAACAGGGTTACAAACCCGCAACCTGCAGGAGTCGAGCGCGTGAGAGGCAGCGGAAGGACATCCCCCGCTAACCTGGTCCCATCCCCGTGTGTTGTTGCATAAAACCCGGACAAACCCTGCATCTCGAGGAAGCAAAACCTCAGGTCGGCTGAGCGTGCGTCCTGCGCTCGTCCGCTCCTGGCCGGGCTCCCCCCTGCCCTCTGCCTCTCCCTTGCAGACTCGCTGGAGCCCCAGGCAGAGATGCTGGCGTTAGAGCTAAGTTGCTTCAGTGGGGTCCAACCCTTGTGACCCCGTGGACTATACATAGCCCCGCCAGGCTCCTTTGTCCATGGGGATTCTCCAGGCAAGAACAGCGGAGTGGGTTGCCATTAGGAGAATGTTTTCTGGGCACATCCCTCGCCTTTTCCGGGACTCCTTGCAAGCGGGAGGCAGACCCAAGCAGCCAGACTTGGTGTCAAGCCTTGGAGTCACTTGGGCTTCCCAAGGGGGTCTCAGAGGGAAAAAATCCGCCTGCCCATACAGGAGACTCGGGTTCCATCCCTGGGTCGGGAAGATCCCCTGGAGGAGGGCATGGCAACCCACCCCAGTGTTCTTGTCTGGAGAATCTCATGGACAGAGGAGCCTGGCGGGCTGCAGTCCATGAGGTCTCAGCGACTGAGGCAAGTTATTTCACTGTATATATGCCCTATCTCTTCTTTATCCATTCACCAGGTAATGAGGATTTCAGATGGCTTCCTTGTCTTGGCAGTCGTCAACCATGCTGCTGTGAACATTTGGGGTTCGTGTTATCTTTCTGAACTCGTATTTTCAGTTTTGTGTTTTTGGTGTTTTATTGTTTTCAAATCTATAACCAGGAGTGGAACTGCTGGGTCATACGTGAGTTCTGTTTTTAGTTTTTGTGAGACACTCCCACACCTCCATGCAGTTTGCACACCGCAAAGAGTTGGGCACGACTGAGCAACGAAACACACACACGCCCGAAGTCACCCACAGGCCCAACTTAAGAAAAACATACCGGCCAACCCAGCGGAGGGTCTGTCTGGAACCAGACTCTGTGACGTAGGAGAGTTTTCCAGAAGGACAGTAGGTCCTCTAACAGGAGAGGAATTCCTTTCCAAGGCTGCGTCCGTCAGTCCAGTTTGTTCACGTGCCACGCAAGCAAACACATCCCACCCCAAGGGACAATTACGACCCTCTGTCTCCTTCTCTGTGTCCCTGATGGTTGTTCAGCTGCTCAGTCGTGTCCGACTCTTGGCGACCCCATGGACTGCAGCACGCCAGGCCTCCCTGTCCATCACCATCTCCCAGAGCTTGCTCAAACTCGTGTCCATTGAGGCGGTGATGCCATCCAACCATCTCCTCCTCTGTCGTCCCCTTCTCCTCCCGCCTTCGATCTTTCCCAGCATCAGGGTCTTTCACCCCTAATATGGATTCTGCTGAAGCCAGTCTGGAAGGCAACACGCAGCCTCCAGAGCCCGGGGCCAAATGCAAACGCCATGAAGCAGACGACTGTCAGAGGAGCAGACGGATACAAGGGGAGTGATTAACCGTCTTACCCAGGCTAGGGCCGTTCACCCTAGGAGAGTCCAGAAACTGGATGACCGTGTCGCTGCTGGTCCCGTTCACCAGGAAGAAGTAATCGTCCGTGGTGTGGCCTTCGCCGAGGTCGTCGAAATGGCAGCCCACGCGCGTCCCAGCCAAGTCTAGAATGTAGTGGTTGCACTCGGACACGTTTCCATGCCTGTGACGTCCAGAAAAAGACGTCAAGGAGCAGCTAGGCAGTGTGTATCCTCTGGGTGTTGCTCTTGTCCAGTGGCTCAGCCGTGTCCGACTCTCTGAGACCCCATGGACTGTGGCCCGCCAGGTGCCTCTGTCCATGGGATTCTCCAGGCAAGAACACTGGAGTGGGTTGCCGTGCCCTCCTCCAGGGAGTCTCCCCAACCCAGGGATCAAACCCGCATCTCTTACATCTCCTGCACTGGCTAAAGGGTTCTTTAGCACCGGCGCCACCTGGGAAGCTGGCATATGTAGACATGCTGTGTCCGTGTGTGGGGGGCATGCTGCGTCCTTGAAACTATTGTACTTCGGTTTCAACTTTACTTCAATTGTTACAAAATAAAACAAAATTGCTAATTTCCTAACAGTCTCAGACCACAACGTGGAGCAAAGGGCAGCATGAAGGAGAAAGGGAGACGGGAGGTTTTGTCTCTGGATGTTTGGACCGTGTAGATCGACATCCTCCAGGTTCAGAAGAAACATCTCTGGACTATGGGACGGGCTCAGCACTTAGCATCCGATCCCTGGGAGGAGGGCATGGTGACCCAGTCCAGGATTCCTGCCTGGAGAATCCCATGGACAGAGGAGCCTGTGTGGGCTACAGACCGAGGGGTCGAAAAGAGTCGGACACGACTGAGTGACGAGCCATAGCAAAGCTCCAGTGAGGCCTCAGCCCAGCCCACGGCTCACCCAGCATTCATTATCAAGACCCTGTGAGTCCCTGATCCATGGGGGGCAGCCCACAGCTCTCCCAGCATTCAGCATCAGGACCTGTGAGTCCCTGCTCCATGAGGGGCAGTCCATGGCTCACCCAGCATTCAGCATCAGGACCGTGAGTCCCTGCTCCATGGGGGGCAGCCTACGGCTCTCCCGGCGTTCAGCATCAGGACCCTGTGAGTCCCTGGACCATAGAGGGGCCCTCGGCTCACCCAGCATTCAGCATCAGGACCCTGTGAGTCCCTGGACCATGGGGGGCCCTTGGCTCTCCCAGCATTCAGCATCAGGACCCTATGAGTCCCTGCTCCATGGGGGGCAGCCCTCAGCTCACCCAGCACTCAGCATCAGGACCCCTGTGAGTCCCTCTCCATGGGACAAGCCCGTGGCTCTCCCAGCATTCAGCATCAGGACTCTGTGAGTCCCTGGACCATAATGGGGTCCAGGGCTCTCCCAGCATTCAGCATCAGGACGCTTCAGCGGAAGGACATCCCCCGCTAACCTGGTCCCATCCCCGTGTGTTGTTGCATAAAACCCGGACAAACCCTGCATCTCGAGGAAGCAAAACCTCAGGTCGGCTGAGCGTGCGTCCTGCGCTCGTCCGCTCCTGGCCGGGCTCCCCCCTGCCCTCTGCCTCTCCCTTGCAGACTCGCTGGAGCCCCAGGCAGAGATGCTGGCGTTAGAGCTAAGTTGCTTCAGTGGGGTCCAACCCTTGTGACCCCGTGGACTATACATAGCCCCGCCAGGCTCCTTTGTCCATGGGGATTCTCCAGGCAAGAACAGCGGAGTGGGTTGCCATTAGGAGAATGTTTTCTGGGCACATCCCTCGCCTTTTCCGGGACTCCTTGCAAGCGGGAGGCAGACCCAAGCAGCCAGACTTGGTGTCAAGCCTTGGAGTCACTTGGGCTTCCCAAGGGGGTCTCAGAGGGAAAAAATCCGCCTGCCCATACAGGAGACTCGGGTTCCATCCCTGGGTCGGGAAGATCCCCTGGAGGAGGGCATGGCAACCCACCCCAGTGTTCTTGTCTGGAGAATCTCATGGACAGAGGAGCCTGGCGGGCTGCAGTCCATGAGGTCTCAGCGACTGAGGCAAGTTATTTCACTGTATATATGCCCTATCTCTTCTTTATCCATTCACCAGGTAATGAGGATTTCAGATGGCTTCCTTGTCTTGGCAGTCGTCAACCATGCTGCTGTGAACATTTGGGGTTCGTGTTATCTTTCTGAACTCGTATTTTCAGTTTTGTGTTTTTGGTGTTTTATTGTTTTCAAATCTATAACCAGGAGTGGAACTGCTGGGTCATACGTGAGTTCTGTTTTTAGTTTTTGTGAGACACTCCCACACCTCCATGCAGTTTGCACACCGCAAAGAGTTGGGCACGACTGAGCAACGAAACACACACACGCCCGAAGTCACCCACAGGCCCAACTTAAGAAAAACATACCGGCCAACCCAGCGGAGGGTCTGTCTGGAACCAGACTCTGTGACGTAGGAGAGTTTTCCAGAAGGACAGTAGGTCCTCTAACAGGAGAGGAATTCCTTTCCAAGGCTGCGTCCGTCAGTCCAGTTTGTTCACGTGCCACGCAAGCAAACACATCCCACCCCAAGGGACAATTACGACCCTCTGTCTCCTTCTCTGTGTCCCTGATGGTTGTTCAGCTGCTCAGTCGTGTCCGACTCTTGGCGACCCCATGGACTGCAGCACGCCAGGCCTCCCTGTCCATCACCATCTCCCAGAGCTTGCTCAAACTCGTGTCCATTGAGGCGGTGATGCCATCCAACCATCTCCTCCTCTGTCGTCCCCTTCTCCTCCCGCCTTCGATCTTTCCCAGCATCAGGGTCTTTCACCCCTAATATGGATTCTGCTGAAGCCAGTCTGGAAGGCAACACGCAGCCTCCAGAGCCCGGGGCCAAATGCAAACGCCATGAAGCAGACGACTGTCAGAGGAGCAGACGGATACAAGGGGAGTGATTAACCGTCTTACCCAGGCTAGGGCCGTTCACCCTAGGAGAGTCCAGAAACTGGATGACCGTGTCGCTGCTGGTCCCGTTCACCAGGAAGAAGTAATCGTCCGTGGTGTGGCCTTCGCCGAGGTCGTCGAAATGGCAGCCCACGCGCGTCCCAGCCAAGTCTAGAATGTAGTGGTTGCACTCGGACACGTTTCCATGCCTGTGACGTCCAGAAAAAGACGTCAAGGAGCAGCTAGGCAGTGTGTATCCTCTGGGTGTTGCTCTTGTCCAGTGGCTCAGCCGTGTCCGACTCTCTGAGACCCCATGGACTGTGGCCCGCCAGGTGCCTCTGTCCATGGGATTCTCCAGGCAAGAACACTGGAGTGGGTTGCCGTGCCCTCCTCCAGGGAGTCTCCCCAACCCAGGGATCAAACCCGCATCTCTTACATCTCCTGCACTGGCTAAAGGGTTCTTTAGCACCGGCGCCACCTGGGAAGCTGGCATATGTAGACATGCTGTGTCCGTGTGTGGGGGGCATGCTGCGTCCTTGAAACTATTGTACTTCGGTTTCAACTTTACTTCAATTGTTACAAAATAAAACAAAATTGCTAATTTCCTAACAGTCTCAGACCACAACGTGGAGCAAAGGGCAGCATGAAGGAGAAAGGGAGACGGGAGGTTTTGTCTCTGGATGTTTGGACCGTGTAGATCGACATCCTCCAGGTTCAGAAGAAACATCTCTGGACTATGGGACGGGCTCAGCACTTAGCATCCGATCCCTGGGAGGAGGGCATGGTGACCCAGTCCAGGATTCCTGCCTGGAGAATCCCATGGACAGAGGAGCCTGTGTGGGCTACAGACCGAGGGGTCGAAAAGAGTCGGACACGACTGAGTGACGAGCCATAGCAAAGCTCCAGTGAGGCCTCAGCCCAGCCCACGGCTCACCCAGCATTCATTATCAAGACCCTGTGAGTCCCTGATCCATGGGGGGCAGCCCACAGCTCTCCCAGCATTCAGCATCAGGACCTGTGAGTCCCTGCTCCATGAGGGGCAGTCCATGGCTCACCCAGCATTCAGCATCAGGACCGTGAGTCCCTGCTCCATGGGGGGCAGCCTACGGCTCTCCCGGCGTTCAGCATCAGGACCCTGTGAGTCCCTGGACCATAGAGGGGCCCTCGGCTCACCCAGCATTCAGCATCAGGACCCTGTGAGTCCCTGGACCATGGGGGGCCCTTGGCTCTCCCAGCATTCAGCATCAGGACCCTATGAGTCCCTGCTCCATGGGGGGCAGCCCTCAGCTCACCCAGCACTCAGCATCAGGACCCCTGTGAGTCCCTCTCCATGGGACAAGCCCGTGGCTCTCCCAGCATTCAGCATCAGGACTCTGTGAGTCCCTGGACCATAATGGGGTCCAGGGCTCTCCCAGCATTCAGCATCAGGACGCTGTGAGTCCCTGGACCATGTGACAAGCCCGTGGCTCACCCAGCATTCAGCATCAGGACCCTGTGAGTCCCTGGACCATGGTGGGCCAAGGGCTCTCCCAGCATTCAGCATCAGGACCCTGTGAGTCCCTGGACCATGGGGGCGCCCTCAGCTCACCCAGCATTCAGCATCAGGACGCTGTGAGTCCCTGGATCATGTGACAAGCCCGTGGCTCACCCAGCATTCAGCTTCAGGACCCTGTGAGTCCCTGGACCATGGGGGGCCCAGGGCTCTCCCAGCATTCAGCATCAGGACCCTGTGAGTCCCTGTGGCTCACCCAGCATTCAGCATCAGGACCCTGTGAGTCCCTGGACCATGGTGGGCCAAGGGCTCTCCCAGCATTCAGCATCAGGACCCTGTGAGTCCCTGGACCATGGGGGCGCCCTCAGCTCACCCAGCATTCAGCATCAGGACGCTGTGAGTCCCTGGATCATGTGACAAGCCCGTGGCTCACCCAGCATTCAGCTTCAGGACCCTGTGAGTCCCTGGACCATGGGGGGCCCAGGGCTCTCCCAGCATTCAGCATCAGGACCCTGTGAGTCCCTGCTCCATGGGGGGCAGCCCTCGGCTCACCCAGCATTCAGCATCAGGACCCCAGGGAGTCCCTGCACCTTGGGACAAGCCCATGGCTCACTCAGCATTCAGCATCAGGACCCTAGCCAGGCTTACAGAGAGGTCCACGTGTACAGCTGATACTGCACGTCTGCAGGGGCGGCCGGGCCCCGCGTCCAGCTGCAGTTCATGAGTCGAATGTTGTAGATGACGCATGAGAGGTTCTGGGCTCCGGAGCCCTCCTTGCCTGGGAAGACAAGACAGCCAGATCCTCACCACCAGCTGAGTCATCACCCCCGCCCCGCCAGCCACACAGACGCCAGGCACCGTTGGAAACGTGCCCAGCGGCTGGGGAGTCGTCACCTGGGTTGCTAAAGGCCAGCTGGCGCGAGAACTCCTGGCCCTCAGAGGTGGCGTTCACGGTCAGCGTGGCGCCTCTGTGCAGGACGGCGTTGGGAAAGGTGCAGGAGTAGGTGTCGTTGTTTCTGACCTGCAAGGGGCAGAAGCGAGAATAAGCGTGCAGCCGGTGGTGTCGGCTCCCTGAGATGGGATTCACTCCCGCGGCCTTTCCAGCCACTCGGGGTAGGGTGGGGGACCCTCACGAGGACCCCCATCCTTTTTACCACCCTACAGTTAACGGACAGAAATGTGAGTTTATCACCTTTAAAAATTGCGAACCACGCTGTCGGACGGCTGAAACTAATCTGGGGCTTCCCAGGTGGCGCTACGTGGTAAAGAGTCCGCTTGCCAATGCAAGGGACATGGCTTCGATCCCTGGGTTGGGAAGGTCCCCTGGAGCAGGAAAGGGCAGCCCACTGCAGTCTTCTTGCCTGGAGAATCCCATGGCCAGAGGAGCCTGGCAGGGCTGCAGTCCACGGGGTCGCCAAGACTTGACTAAGGCTGAAGTGACTTAGCACGCCTCCATGCGCTCCGTCTTTCGTTAGATATAATCCTGGCTCCGTTCCCTGGGTCCTCTCGTATATCCTGGGAGCTTATTGAATCACAGCGGCTTGTTCCTCTTAGTCCTTTCCCCTTCTCCTCCCACTTCCCTCTCCCCACTGGTCATCACTACTTCGGTCTCTGCATCTGGGCGTCTCCTGTTTTGCTATATTCACCAGTCCGTGGTCTGTTTTAGATTTCACGTGCAAATGATATCATCTAATATTTGTCTTTGTCCGCCTGGCGTATTTCACTCTGCCTCATACCCTCCGGGGCCGTCCATGTAGCGGGAAACGGTGGCCCTCTATTCTTTTTCACGGCTGAGTAATATTCCACTCGATATAGGTAATACATCTTTATCCATTCTCTGTCAGTGGACACCTAGGTTGCGCCTGTGTCCTCGCTCTCGTGAACAGTGCTGTTGTGGAGACTGGGCTGCATGCATCTTTTCAAATTAATGCTTTGGGGGATCCCCCAAACATGCCACTTTGGCATAAAGATTATTCAGAGCTAAAGGCAGTTAAGAATCAAGAAATGCAGAACCAGTTGCTATCTGCATAAACCAGGCATAAACTTCCCTTTGTGAAGGAGCCATACACATCCTATCTTATCCATATTGCATTGGGGAGCTGGATCTTTACCAGCTTAGATGGGGAAGCAGCTTCAAGGTGACCTCATAAAATACCTTTTTTTCTTTCTTAGGCTGCACTGTTGCAGCTTGTGAGATTTCAGATCCTTCACCAGGGATTGAACACAGCAGTGAAAGCCGAGCGTCCTAACCGCAAGGAACTTAAGGAAGTTTAACTTAAGGAGCTTAAAACAACCTTCATCTTCCATTACTTTCCTTACATCGTTCTTAATCATTTCCCCACAATTTTTCAGCCCCAGAAACCCAAATCCCATTTTCTTTGTCTTCTCACGTTTCTGTAATATATTACCTTTTGTTAAAAAGCCACACAAACTCCCTAGTTTGATCACCTCATGTCTTTTCTGCAAAGCCTTGTTTATGTAAAAATTAGAAGTGTTGGGATTTCCCTGGTGATCTGTGGTTAAGACTCCACACGTGCAGTGCAGGGGGGCCGTGCGTTCGATTGCTGGTAGGAGAACTAAGGTGCCATATGCCGTGTGGCAAAAAAAAGAAAAAAGTGAATAAACTGGGATGCTTTTTCTCCTGGTAATCTGGCTTTTGTCCACTTCATCTGCAGACCCCTGTCACTGAACCTAAGAAGATGGAAGAAATATGTTTTCCTCCCAGCCAAGAATGTTAAAGAGTGAGGCATTTTACAGGGAAATTCAAGATGGACAAGGAGCAGACAGACCCACAGGACGAGGGCCGTGACCACCCACCTGCGGCTCTGGGCTGGTTTCGGGGTCAAGAGGTGTGACTATTGAACATGTTTGCTGAGTCACGATTCTCCGGGAATTCCAGCTTAGTATTTTTTTCCGTGGATCTAGAGTCAGGTTTACAATAGGAGATTCCTTCTCTCCTGCTGTAATTAAAAACAGAACAAAAAGGACAGTTAGGGAGAACCACAGCTTCCCTGGTAGTTCAGATGGTAAAGAATCTGCCTGCAGTACAGGAGACGCAGGTCCCTGGGTCGGGAAGATCCCCTCGAGGAGGGCGTGGCAGCCCAGCCCAGTATCCTTGCTTGGAGAATCCTGGGCACAGAGGAGCCTGGTGGGCTACAGTCCATGGGGCCGCAAAGAATCGGACATCACTTAGTGACTAAACCACCACCAACATAGAAATATATTATATGAATAAATTATAATGTATAAATAAATGTATAGGAGATAAACATATGTTTATATCATAATATATAAATATATCTCTTTATATTTATGTATTACATATTAATTTCATTTCATATATTATATAACATATATTGTATATTATGTTAAATATATTATATAATAAATATAACACAAATATATAATACATGTTTATTTACAAGTACATATAACTGTAAATATAACACCTGGTTGCACCTGAACTTGACTTTTCTCAAACCTTGAGCTAACCAATGCCTTTTCCTTACAGAAATGTTTGTCTTAAGGCGTGCTAATGCGCTATCCATTTATTCCAGGCCTTGTCTTCAGGTCAGTTCCACCTAATGGCTCAGAACTGACTTGACAAACCAGTATGTTAGACTCAGATACTGTTCTCTTAATCTATGTTAATGAAACTATATATTTCAATGGGAATCTTCCTCTTTTTAAGATTCATGTCAGTCGTTTTATGGCCCGGGATGGCTCACCCGGTGCCAAGATTATCTCAAAATGCATCTTGTGGGTGAGGGGCCTGATGCCAGTCTCTGAGTGTTGAGACATTTCCTTCCTTTAATTAGCAGACTCTTGCCTGGAAAACCCCATGGATGGAGGAGCCTGGTGGGCTGCAGTCCATGGGGTCGCTAAGAGTCGGACACGACTGAGTGACTTCCCTTTCACTTTTCCCTTTCATGCACTGGAGAAGGCAATGGCAACCCACTCCAGCGTTCTTGCCTGGAGAATCCCAGGGACGAGGGAGCCTGGTGGGCTGCTGTCTCTGGGGTCGCACAGAGTCGGACACGACTGAGGCGACTTAGCAGCAGCAGCAGAAGTAACTCTATCACATCCAGCTAAAGACCAGCAGGGGGTACTCTTTCTGCCCCCTTCTGATGCCTATGTCAGAAGCTTTCTCTATCTCTTTTACACTGTAATAAAACCTTATTACACAGAAGCTCTGAGCGATCAAGCCTCGACTCCGGCCTCGGATTGAATTCTTGTCTGGAGGCCAAGCATCCCTGTGTCTTTTCGTGGCTCAGCAACAACCTTTCAACATGTTACTATGTACGTACACTGTAGCGATTCAACACTTTTAAAAGTTGTAATTCATTTACAGTTATTGTAAAACATGGGACATATTCCCTGCGTTTTACAATCCACCCTCATGTCTTATCTATTTTATACCTAATAGTTTGATCTGGCTCTTATAAATCCCCGCCCCTATCCTGCCCACCCCCCACTTCCATCTCCACACCAGAAACCACTGATGTGTCTGCCACACCTGGGAGGAGGCTTCTTTTCACTAGTTACTCGTATTTTTTAGATGCCGCATTTAAGGGACACCACACAGTAC
>SJYG01000424.1:1686688-1711539 GCA_006410535.1 Litocranius walleri | reverse complement strand
TGGTATGAGGGGGTGGGAGGGTGGGGGAAAGGGGCCTCCACGCCCAGAGGGTGGTGTCTGAATCTGCAGGTCTGGGGACGGCTCCCAGCTCAGCAAAGCTCCCCTCTGTGGGACACCATGCGATGGACAGAAGAATGTCCCCAAGGACGTCTGCATCCCCTCCCCGTGTGGTGGACAGAATAACATCCCCAATGATATCCTAAATCCCAGAACCCAAAAAAGGGTTGTCTTCTGACACAAGGAAGTTAACAGCGGTGATGAATGCCAGGATCCTGAGACGGAGACTGGGTCGTGGACTGCCCGCCCAGGGGTCAGGTCATCACAGAGACTGTTAAAAGAATTACACAGGAGACCATACGAACTGTTAACGGATAGATTCCTGCCATGCCAAGTCCATCATGGAGGTCCTGTTACAGTGAAGTGAAGTGAAGTCGCTCAGTCGTGTCCAACTCTTTAAGACCCCGTGGACTGTAGCCTACCAGGCTTCTCAGTCCATGGGATTTTCCAGGCAAGAGTACTGGAGTGGGTTGCCATTTCCTTCTCCAGGGGATCTGTGATGAATGCCAGGATCCTGAGACGGAGACTGGGTCGTGGACTGCCCGCCCAGGGGTCAGGTCATCACAGAGACTGTTAAAAGAATTACACAGGAGACCATACGAACTGTTAACGGATAGATTCCTGCCATGCCAAGTCCATCATGGAGGTCCTGTTACAGTGAAGTGAAGTGAAGTCGCTCAGTCGTGTCCAACTCTTTAAGACCCCGTGGACTGTAGCCTACCAGGCTTCTCAGTCCATGGGATTTTCCAGGCAAGAGTACTGGAGTGGGTTGCCATTTCCTTCTCCAGGGGATCCTCCCAACCCAGGGATCGAACCTGGGTCTCCCACATTGGAGGCAGACACCTTATCCACTGAGCCACCAGGAAACTCATTTCTTTCTAAACTGCAGCTGACACAGGCACACACACACAAAAGACAAGAGGATGTATTCTGTCTGCCAGTAAAAGCAGAGGCATGGGAGACGGCGTTCCAGCCCCAGCGGCCACTGGCAGTCTGGACACCTGTGTGTGACGAAGGGATGGGGTTCCAGGAGGCGCTGAGAGGTGCATTAACCTGTTCAGATTTGAAAGGCATTCAAACATCCCTCCAGCTACAAAAGCACCTTTGAGAAACAGGACATTATCTTTTAGAGTAAAAAAAAAAAAAAAAATTTGTTGATTAGTTGCTCATTCATGTTCGGTTCTTCAGACCCCATAGAGGATTCTCTATCCATGGGATTCTCCAGGCAAGAATACTAGAGTGAATTGCCATTTCCTTCTCCAGGGATTCTTTCTGACCCAGGAATCAAACCTGCGTCTCTTAGATTCACAGGCGAGTACTTTACCACTGACTCCCTGGGAAGCCTCGTTAAAAGAACAAAAAGATAGAATGCTGTAAAAACATTCACAACAATTTTAAAACGCTTCATTCGAAAACAGTAAATAAAACACTTAAGAAATGTTTAAAAAATATTTTTAAAAAAGTAAACAGCTTCTAGAAAGTCCTGGGTATGGAGATGCTTGGAATTCACAGTTTTGCTGGGGCTTCTGAGACTGTCTCCACGGTTAAGACCTCTTCTTTGTCACCTTTTCCCGTTTCGTGTGTAAATTTCTCCCATAGCATCTGATGGGGGAGAAAGGCAGGAATGTTAACTCCCCAGGAGCCCCTGGAGGAACCACGGAGGTGGAGGGTTTAGACAGAAATGGGAGCCTGGTCTCCAAGTGGGAGCTCATCAGCGGCAGATGAGCTGGAGGAGGGACATCTGAGACTTGTGTACCATGCTTGCTGGGACAGCACAAAGCTCAGAGCTTGGAAGGAGAGTGTCGTGGGACCCTAGACCTCCCCAGGAACCCACCAGGGCGTTACAACAGAACGTGGAGGAGGCAGACACAGTCCCCTGCTCAACAGGTGAACCCAAGTGCAGGGGAGGGTTTCCCACATTTGAAAGTAAAAGTGTTAGTCGCTCAGCTGTGTCCAACTCTTGGCGACCCCATGGAGTATATAACCCACCAGGCTCTCCTCTGCCCATGAGGATTCTCCAGGCAAGAATACTGAAGTGCGTTGCCATTCCCTCCTCTAGGGGATCTTCCCAACCCAGGGAATCAAACCCAGGTCTCCCTCATTGCATGCAGAGTTTTTTTTTTTTTTTTTTTTTTTAACCATCTGAGCCACAAGGGAAGCCCAAGAATACTGGAGTGTGTTGCCATTCCCCTTCTCCAGGGGATCTTCCCAACCCAGGGACTGAACCAAGGTCTCCCACATTGTGGGTCGGTTCTTTACTATCTGATCGACCAGAGAAGCCCTATATATCAGGGTAGGGGGGTGGTGTTTGTCTTGTCCTGTGTCCTTTTTCATCCTACATGCTGCCCCCTGGATATCTGGCTGGACCCCATGCAGTGTGTCTCTCTTGTCTTTTGTTCCTTACTGTTTCTCGTCCTCTCTGTGTGCTAGAGATCTGGCTGGACTCTGTTCAGTCTTTCTCTCTTGTCTCCTGTTCCTTATTGTTTCTCGTCCTCTCTGTGTGCTGGAGATGTGGCTGGACCCCATTCAGTGTGTCTCTGTCTCTGCCATCCCCATCTTCCCCTTCTCTCCTCCTTCTCCACAACCTGGCTAATTTCCTCAGACACAGCTTGCAGACAAAACCCTCAACCACCCCCACCCTGCCCCGGAGAAAGCCAGCAAGCAGGACATGTGCCTCCTGTGGACCTCAGCTTTGGCTGAGCACAGACGAGCTTCTGGGCTCACCGTTCCCCACCTGTCCATCATGGCTCCCCCCTCACTCATCCT
This sequence comes from Litocranius walleri, assembly GCA_006410535.1. NCBI lineage: Eukaryota > Metazoa > Chordata > Mammalia > Artiodactyla > Bovidae > Litocranius > Litocranius walleri. The sequence goes on along the minus strand of SJYG01000424.1, from coordinate 1,708,716 downwards.
GGACATACCTCGTGGTCGATTTGATGGTTATCATTCAGTTTATCTTTGATCTGTGGAACCGGAGGGAATAACCTGTGGGTCTTGAGAAACCTGAGGAGATAAGGAACGCGATGAAGAGAAGATAGACAGGCCCATATTTTTGTTCTGGCTCCCAGAGGAGAGGCACTCTCATGTTAAGTACACACACGCCCTCTGGACTCACATCTTCAGAACAGTTCCCTTTAAGAATCATAGAAGGGGAGACTTCCCCTGGAGGTCCAGGAGTTAAGACGTCACCTTTCAAGGTGGGGGTGTGAGTTCGGGCCCAGGGGTGCCAGTTTGATCCCTGGTCAGGAAGCTACGATCCTACATGCCTCGTGGGCAAAAAAAAAAAAACCCACCATAAAACGGAAGCACTACTGTAACCAATTCAATAAAGATTTTAAAAATGATCTACATCATGGAACATATACACAAAGGAATATTACAGAACCATTAAAAAGAATAAACAATGCCATCTGCGGCAACCTGGATGCACCCAGAGATTGTCACACTGAGTGAAGTTAAGTCAGACAGAGAAGGAGAAATATCGTGTGTCTTCCCTTACATGTGGAATCTAAAGAGAAATGATGCCAACTTACTTACAAAACAGAAAGAGACTCACAGACTTAGAAAACCAACTTATCATTACGAGGGAGTGGGAAGATGGGAAGAAGGGGTAGTCAGGGAGTCTGGGATGGACATGGACACCCTGCTGTATTTAACATGGAGAACCAGCAAGGACTTGCTGCCCAGCACAGGGAACTCTGCCCCATACTCTGTAATAACCTTATGGTTCCCAGGTGGAAGGATGGGGGAAGGGATAGTCAGGGAGTCTGGGATGGACATGGACACACTGCTGTATTTAACATGGAGAACCAGCAAGGACCTGCTGGACAGCACAGGGAACTCTGCTCAATCCTCTGTAATAACCTTATGGTCACCAGGGGGAAGGATGGTGGAAGGGATAGTCAGGGAGCCTGGGATGGACATGGACACACTGATGTATTTAACATGGAGAACCAGCAGGGACCTGCTGTCCAGCACTGCTCAGTGTCACGTGGCAGCCTGGATGGGAGGGGAGTTTGAGGGACAGTGGATATGTGTGCATGTGTGGCTGAGTCCCTTTGCTGTCCACCTGAAACCATCACAACATTGTTTATTGGCTATCAGTTCAGTTCAGACGCTCAGTCGTGTCCAACTCTTTGCGACCCCATGAATCGCAGCACGCCAGGCCTCCCTGTCCATCACCAATTCCCAGAGTTCACTCAGACTCACATCCATTGAGTCAGTGATGCCATCCAGCCATCTCATCCTCTGTCGTCCCCTTCTCCTCCTGCCCTCAATCCCTCCCAGCATCAAAGTCTTTTCCAATGAGTCAACTCTTCGCATGAGGTGGCCAAAGTACTGGAGTTTCAGCTTTAGCATCAGTCCTTCTAATGAACACCCAGGATTGATCTCCTTCAGAATGGACTGGTTGGATCTCCTTGCAGTCCAAGGGACTCCCAAGAGTCTTCTCCAACACCACAGTTCAAAAGCATCAATTCTTCGGTGCTCAGCCTTCTTCACAGTCCAATTCTCACATCCACACATGACCACAGGAAAAACCATAGCCTTGACCAGACCCACCTTTGTTGGCAAAGTAATGTCTCTGCTTTCAAATATGCTATCTAGGTTGGTCATAACTTTCCTTCCAAGGAGTAAGCGTCTTTTAATTTCATGGCTGCAGTCACCATCTGCAGTAATTTTGGAGCCCCCAAAATAAGGTCTGACACCGTTTCCACTGTTTCCCCATTTATTTCCCATGAAGTGATGGGACCAGATGCCATGATCTTTGTTTTCTGAATGTTGAGCTTTAAGCCAACTTTTTCAGTCTCCTCTTTCACTTTCATCAAGAGGCTTTTTAGCTCCTCTTCACTTTCTGCCATAAGGGTGGTGTCATCTGCATATCTGAGGTTATTGATATTTCTCCTGGCAATCTTGATTCCAGCTTGTGCTTCTTCCAGCCCAGCGTTTCTCATGATGTACTCTGCATAGAAGTTAAATAAGCAGGGTGACAATATACAGCCTTGATGTACTCCTTTTCCTACTTGGAACCAGTCTGTTGTCCCATGTCCAGTTCTAACTGTTGCTTCCTGACCTGCATATAGGTTTCTCAGGAGGCAGGTCAGGTGGTCTGGTATTCCCATCTCTCTCAGAATTGTCCACAGTTTATTGTGATCCACACAGTCAAAGGCTTTGGCATAGTCAATAAAGCAGAAATAGATGTTTTTCTGGAACTCTCTTGCTTTTTCCATGATCCAGCGGATGGTGGCAATTTAGTCTCTGATTTCTCTGCCTTTTCTAAAACCAGCTTGAACATCTGGAAGTTCACGGTTCACGTATTGCTGAACTCTGGCTTGGAGAATTTTGACCATTACTAGTGTGTGGGATGAGTGCAACTGTGCGGTAGTTTGAGCATTCTTTGGCATTGCCTTTCTTTGAGATTGGAATGAAAATCGACCTTTTCCAGTCCTAGCATATTGAGTGCAGCACTTTCACAGCATCATCTTTCAGGATTTGAAATAGCTCAAGTGGAATTCCATCACCTCCACTAGCTTTGTTCGTAGTGGTGCTTTCTAAGGCCCACTTGACTTCACATTCCAGGATGTCTGGCTCTAGGTGAGTGATCACACCATCGTGATTATCTGGGTCATGAAGATCTTTTTTGTACAGTTCTTGTGTATTCTTGCCTCCTTTTCTTAATATCTTCTGCTTCTGTTAGGTCCAGACCATTTCTGCCCCTTATCGAGCCCAGCTTTGCATGAAATGTTCCCTTGGTATCTCTAATTTTCTTGAAGGGATCTCTAGTCTTTCCCATTCTGTTCTTTTCCTCTATTTCTTTGCACTGATCACTGAAGGCTTTCTTATCTCTCCTTGCTATTCTCTGGAACTCTGCATTCAGATGCTTATATCTTTCCTTTTCTCCTTTGCTTTTTGCCTCTCTTCTTTTCACAGCTATTTGTAAGGCCTCCCCAGACAGCCATTTCGCTTTTTTGCATTTCTTTTTCATGGGGATGGTCTTGATCCCTGTCTCCTGTACAATGTCACAAACCTCATTCCATAGTTCATCAGGCACTCTATCTATCAGATCTAGGCCTTTAAATCTATTTCTCACTTCCACTGCATAATCATAAGGAATTTGGTTTAGGTCATACCCGAGTGGTCTAGTGGTTTTCCCTACTTTGTTCAATTTACAAAATAAAAACTTCAAAGTCCGAAAATAAAAGAAAAGGAGAAACATTAAAAAAAAAAAAGATCCACACACACACAAAAAATCACAGAAGGACAGCCTCCAATCTTACACTCTGGATAATATAATAGACTGTGGGGATGTACTTAAGAAATGCCTAGGAAGGTCTTTCCAGAACCTTCATTCACTGTCTTTGAAGAGAAACCAGAGTATTGAGGAAGGGAGGAGAGGCAGATGATGGAGGCTGAGATGGGTGGATGGCATCACCGACACGATGGGCATGAGTTTGCTGAAGCAAACTCCGGGAGTTGGTGAAGGACAGGGAAGCCTGGCGTGCTGCAGTCCATGGGGTCACAAAGTCGGCCATGACTCAGTGACTGAACTGAACTGAACGTTCACCGTCTCAGGTGCACAGACGGCAGTGGTGGTACGTGCCCAATCTTGAGCAGCTTGGAGGAATCCACGCTCTCTGGTGTTAAAAAGCCGGGAGATTTATCCAGCGTTGAAGACCACGATTCCAGACTGACCAGTTTGCTGTGGATGGCACACATTTTTAGGGCTATTCCATGGTGCCCCAGCGTCTCAGTGGTGCTGAACGAACACATGGGCACTTATTTTCATTCTCACGACAAGGAGGCGACTGTGTGACCTCGTGAGACACTGTGCTGCGCTGAACAGTGGCTCCAAAGATCCAGTCGAGTCCTGAAGCCTGAGAAAGGGAGCGTGTTATGAAATGGGGTCTCTGCAGACGTGATGGAGTGAAGAGTCTGAGATGAGGTCCTCCTGGATGAGGGTGGCCCTAAACCCAAGGACGGGGTCCTTGTAAGACACAGAAGAGGAGAGACACGGACGCAGCGGAGAAGCCACGTGGAGACGGAGGCGGAGACGGGAGGGAGGTGGCCACCAGCCCAGGGACGGATGCCCGGAGCCCCCAGAAACTGGAAGAGGCGGGAGGACCCTCCCCTGGAGACTCTGCAGGGAGCCCAGCCCCAGGACCCCCTGACCTCAGACGTCTGGTCCCTGGGACTGGGGCAGGATGGATGTCCGTGGTTTTAAGCCACCCAGCTTGTGGTCACTGGTTCCGGCAGCCACAGGAAGTCACACAGTTTATGATTAAGATGAGTCTTTGGTGTTAAAACATGACATGTGCTCCTGTCCCCACTGTCTGTGGTCGGGCTGCCCACAGTGTTCCTCGTGTCCTGAAAACCGCGATGCCTTGCAGCTTCTTGCAGCAGGCACTCAGGGTCTCCCCTTGTCTCTGGGGAGACACAGGACACCCAACCATGGCGGGGGCAGGGGTGCCTGGTGACAAAGACTCCTCGGGTGGACGCCCACGGGACCCACACGCCCTGCAGGAGGGTCTCCCCATGAGCCAAATCTCCCCGTGGCTTTGCAGAGCTCGCAAGCTTTATTCTGCACATGCCGGGGTTCCTTCCGGGGCGTCTGAGAGCGCCTGCGTGATTGCTGAGCTCATATAACAGGAAAAACGCTAGCGGGGTCCCTGTGGTTGGGGGACGCCGCCTGTAGTGGCCTGGGAGCTGGGGCTGAGTAACATGCTACGGAAAGAGAAGTCTGTCGAGGAGGGACATTCCAAGAATTCCAGATGCTCCTAAAAACACGGAAGCCGGGACCTGGAGCACAGCTGAGCTGTAAGGGGGCCTTCCTGCTAACTCACACACTAAAGAATCCGCCTGCAGTGCAGGACAGCTGGGTTCGACCCTTGGGTCGGGAAGATCCCCTGGAGGAGGTCATGGCAACCCACTCCAGGATTCCTGCCTGGAGACTCCCACGGACGAGGAGCCTGGCAGGCTACGGTCCACAGGGTTGCAAAGAGTCGGGCACGACTGAGCGACTCACTCTTTCAAAAGTTCATCTACCTCTACAAGGATTAAACCAGCTGCCTCTGCAGCGCTGACCTTCAACCACCTTCTGAATGAAGCTGAGGTGGAGAGCAGACCTGAGACACTCTGTGCTCTGGAGGAAAAAAAAAACGGAAAAAACTGGCAGGACAGGTCTTCAAATAGTTAAGATAGTCTCAGGAACCCGTTTTATGAGCCCAACTCTTGCATCTCCTCATAGCTAGACAAGCACTGAAACACTTCATGGTGATGTCTGCTCCCCGTGACTAGCAGAGATCTGCAAAAATATATATATATATGCTTGATTGCGTGAACTCCCCCTTCAGCAAAATCACATATACGCCAACCTGCCTTTCTGCCTCTTTGCAGCAGCTCCTCAGAGCTATCTGAGGTTCTGTGTCCCAGGCTACAATCCTTCATTCATTCCTTTCTTCCCTCAGTTGCTCAGTCGTGTCCGATTCTCTGCAACCCTGTGGACTGTAGCCCATCAGGCTTCTCTGTCCATGGGATTCTCCAGGCAAGAACACTGGAGTGGGTTGCCATGCTCTCCTCCAGGGGATCTTCCCAACCCAGGGATCGAACCCAGCTCTCCCGCATTGCAGATGGATTCTTCACCATCTGAGCCCCCAGGGAAACCCATGGTCCTAATTTTGCTCCCCAATAAAACATAAACTCGCAACATTTACATTGTGCAATTTTTTTTAAGTCAACACTGTTTCCCCCAGACAAATTTTCTCATGGAAAGTCTACACGGTGGCTTGGACCGCCTGGGGTGTTTGCAGGCTGCCTTCTCATCTCTGGAAGCCGATCGGGGCGGGGTGACTTTAGAACAAGCACGGGGGCTAGCCGACCCGGGACTCCCCGGGGTTACCTTTTGAAAAGGCAGCCGAGGGTCAGGCCACAGACGAGGGTCCCCAGGACCACCAGTACGTAGATGTGCACCAGGCTGGACTCTGGTTCTTCGGAGCCTGGGGAAGACAGAGCGGGGGGACATGCCAGGGACCCCGAAGGGGAAGGGGGGGCAGCTGTCCTCGCTCAGCCAGCTCACGGGCTCACGGACGAGGAAACACGGCCAGTGAAACTGGAAGTGTTAGTCTCTCTGGTGCGTCTTACCCTTTGCGACCCCACGGACTGTAGCCTGCCAGGCTCCTCTGTCCATGGGATTCTCCAGGCAGGAGTACTGGAGTGGGTTGCCGTTTCCTCCTTCAGAGGATCTTCCCCAAGCAGAGACCAAACCTGTGTCTCCTGAACTGGAGGTGGATTCTCTACTGTCTGAGTCACCAGGGAAGCCTCATAAGAAGGGAAATCTACACGAGTACCCTAACCCGGAGCTTTCACAGAAAACGTCTGTGAGACAGTAGACTGCACTTTGCTGACAAAGGTCCGTCTAGTCAAAGCTACCGTTTTTTCCAGTCGTCATGTACAGATGTGAGAGTTGGACCATAAAGAAAGCTGAGCGCCGAAGAACTGATGCTTTCCAACTGTGAGGCTGGACAAGACTCTTGAGAGTCCCTTGGACTGCAAGGAGATCCAACCAGTCCAACCTAAAGAAAGTCAGTCCCGAATATTCATGGGAAGGACTGATGCTGAAGCTGAAATTCCAATACTTTGGCCTGCTGATGAAAAGAGCTGACTCATCAGAAAAGACCCCGATGCTATTGAAGGCGGGAGGCGAAGGGGTCGACAGAGGATGAGATGGTGGGATGGCATCACCAACACGATGGACATGAGTTTAAGCAAACTCCAGGAGACAGTGATGGACAGGGAAGCCTGGCGTTCTGCGGTCCATGGGGTTGCAAAGAGTTGGACATGACTGAGTGACTGAACAAGAGATGGGCCCAAGACCTTGTTCAAAGCCCCTAAAGCATTCTTAGAACATAGCAACCTAGAGACCATTCGATTTAAAAACGGACAGAAGAAAGGATCAATAGCTGAACAGGATGAACAGTTCCAGGCAAACAGTTGTAAACTCTGTTCCCTCCCATTTGGTGAATTTACTACAATATTATTTCTTCTTTTAATATTTATTCCTTTGACTGTGCGGGGGCTTAGCTGCGGCACAAGGGATCGCGTTCCATGACCAGGGACTGAACGCTGGGAGGGAAGCTTCTTAGCCACTAGACCGCCAGGGAATTCCTTATGGCCTGTTTTATGCTTTGGCCTTTTCGACTGAAGGCATGTGAGGTCTTAGCTCCCCGACCAGGGATCAAACACACATCCCCTGCATTGAAAGGCAGATCTTAACTGCTGCACCACTGAAGAAGTCCCCTCCCATCTACCCTTAAGCTTTCATTTCACGTGTCATTTAGAATAAATGCTCTTTACAATAAACTATTTTCCTTTCTCTGTTTTACTCGCTCAGCTGTGTCTGACTCTTTGCAACCCCATGGACTGTAGCCCGCCAGGTTCCTCTGTCCACGGGATTTCCCAGGCAAGAATACTGGAGTGGGTTGCCATCTCCTTCTCCAAAATTATTTTTCCTAACCGGAGCACATTTTTCATCTGTGAACAGTCAAAAATACAACGAGAAACTCTTAGTCGATCAGAGTGATTATAACCCGACGGACACGTCCACTGTTGCAACACTGCTCAGCATACACAGATAAAATGTGACCTGTTAAGCAAAGCAGTTATCTTTTCTTTTAAGCGATACGTCAATTGTCAAAACTGCACATTCCAGATGGCAGGCGAAACCGGTAAAAAAACAAAACAAAAAAACCCATATGGAGGTAAGCCAAGTCTGTTTAGAACTGTATTCTGGGAAAAGTCGTATTCTGGGAAAAGTGAATCAACAATTTTTTTTTTTTTTGCCCATAGTTAATTAATCTTTCCCTGCTGGTTCAGACAGTAAAGAATCTGCCTGCAATGCAGGAGACCTGGGTTCAATCCCTGGTTCGGGAAGATCCCCTGGAGGAGGGTATGGCAACCCACTCCAGTATTCTTGCCTGGAGAATCCCATGGACAGAGGAGCCTGGAGGGCTGCAGTCTACGGGGTCACAAAGAGTCGGACACGCCTGCGTAACTTTCCCTTTCGCCCACTAGATGTTGCTGATGCCAGGGGGACGCTGTCACCAGGGGCTCATGGACGAGAACTCTTCCCAGAATGGCTCAGAGAGGGCCTCTGAAGGCCAGGACCTGTCTGGAGAAGGTCTCAAGGTCTCGGGACACCTACCAAACTCAACAGGCTGGCTCCAGGCACCCCAGCGGGCTTTCCGGGCGTCCGCCGTCCTTATCCTCAGAGTATGCTTTGCTTTGGATCCCGGTTTTGGAAAGTTGTATCTATTCCCGGAGTCACCAAATACTACGATCTTTGGAGAAAGCAGAAAGTTAGAGGTGTCACGTGTGTTGAGAAAAATAGTGGGGGGTGTGTGTGTGTGTGTGTCTTTTCAGTTGCCCAACTGAAGTGAAACATTTAAGTCCACAGCCTCCCAGCCTGGGTGTGAATGTCATAATCTGCGTCCTGAATACTGCAGAAAGACGCTTAGATAAATAAAGAGAATGGGTGACTGCCCTGCATTTTCTGAGCGTCTACTCCTGGGGCTTCTGGGATCGTCCAGTACAGACGCAGCAAGGGTTTAGGAACTGTAGAGGATGTGGACAGACCCATAGACAGATCACGGCCCCGCGAAGGATGTTCAGAGGACCAAGTTCAAGTTCCGCATCAGAGGAAATTGACTTGTGACCACCAAGGTCACAGCGGTGGTGACACTTAGAAAAAAATCAACAAAAACTAGTTTGATGACCAACCTCGAGAGGGGTTTTGCGGGACGCAGTCATCTCTGTGATACTTCAAGGAATGTTTCCTGGACCAACATGGATAGAAGAGGGAGACCACACGCCCGTGGAACCCAAGGGTGCCGCTGTATCACTGCCCAGATGTTATGCGAAGGCAGGGGACCTCAGCCTGACGCAGAGCTGATGCAGGAATGTAAATGAACTGCACAGCGACGGGGGAGCCTGGGGGGCTGCCGTCTATGGGGTCACACAGAGTCGGACACGACTGAAGCGACTTAGCAGCAGCAGCAGCACAGTAAATGAGACGTTCTTAAATCACCCCAAACCATCCCTCTCTGTCCATGAAGATTTGTCTCCTACACAACTGGTCCCTGGTACCAAAAACATCGGAGACCACCGCCCTCGGGAAACCCCATCATCTGACTTTTATCTCATCCCCATCCAGGCCACTGCTGGAACAATTCCAACTGGAGTGTGTCCACTGACGGATATTGTATGATTAAACCGGGGCTTCCCTGGAGGCTGTGTGAGTAAAGAATCCACCTGCAATGCAGGAGACGGAGGCAGAGGCAAGTTCGATCCTCAGGTCAGGAAGATTTCCCCTGGAGGACAGCATGGCAACCCAGTCCAGTATTGCTGCCTGGAGAATCCCAGGGACAGAGAGGCCCGGTGGGCTACAGTCCACGGGGGTCAGAAAGAGTCGGACACGCCTGAAGCAACTGGGCGTGCCCACACACACGCAGGACTGAACCACAAGGGTGATGTTTAGGGTGAAGGTTTTCACTCACCAGCTGACTCCTGCTGCTGGTATCACGCTAGGAAAAAACCCAAAGCAAAGAAGAATATTTACTTTTCTCCATTTTGAAACTGCTAATAGATCTCATCCCATCTGCCCTTTCCAGGAAGTCAAGAAAAAACAAAACCGTGAGTGCCCAACGAATGGCTGAGCTCCTTATATCCTCCTAAGCGGGAGTTGGCGTCACAAGGAGGAAACCTATCCATAGGACAGAGGGTGGCACTGGTGCAGGGCTCCGTAAGGAAACCGAGCTGCGGGGGATCTTATCAAGAGCCCCTGTGGGCTTGCAGGACAGGGTCTCTCAGTGTCTACAGTTGGTCACGGTGGACGTGAGGAGAGGGTCAACCCTGTATAAAGTGCAGTGGGGTGGATGAGACGAGAGGGTCTAACTTGTCTACACTGCGTCCAGGAGGACGTGAAAGAGGGTGTCTCTGTATGTACACTGGGTCCAGGGGGACGTGAGGAGAGGGTCTCTCTGTGTCTACACCGGGTCCATGGGACGTGAGGAGAGGGTGTCTTGGGTCTACACTGGGTCCAGGAAACGTGAGGAGAGAGTCTTTCATGTCTACACTGGGTCCAGGAGGATGTGAGGGGAGGGTGTCTCCTTTTCTACACTGGGTCCAGGGGACATGAGGAGAGGGCGTCTCTGTGTCTACACTGGGTCCAGGGGGACGTGAGGAGAGGGTGTATCCTTTCCTACACTGGGTCCAGGGGATGTGAGGAGAGGGTCTCTCATGTCTACACTGGGTCCACGGGGACCTGAGGAGAGGGTCTCTCATGTCTACACTGGGTCCAGGGGGACGTGAGGAGACGGTCTCTTATGTCTACACTGGGTCCAGGAGGACAGGAGGAGAGGGCGTCTTGTGTTTACACTGGGTCCAGGGGGACGTGAGGAGAGGGTCTCTCATGTCTACACTGGGTCCAGGGGGCCGTGAGGAGAGGGCATATCGTGTCTACACTGCGTCCAGGGGGACATGAGGAAAGGGCATCTCGTGTCTACACTGGGTCCAGGGGGACGTGAGGAGAGGGTCTCCCATGTCTACACTGGGTCCAGGGAGACGTGAGGAGAGGGCGTGTCCGTGTCTACACTGGGCTTAGAAAAACGTGAGGAGAGGTTGTCTCCGTGTCTACACTGGGTCTAGAGGGACGTGAGGAGAGGGCGTCCCCGTGTCTACACTGGGTCCAGGGGGACGTGAGGAGAGGGCGTCTCCATGTCTACACTGGGTCCAGGGGGACGTGAGTAGAGGGCGTCTCCCTGTTTACACTGGGTCCAGGGGGATGTGAGGAGAAGGCGTGTCCGTGTCTACACTGGGTCCAGGGGGATGTGAGGAGAAGGCGTGTCCGTGTCTACACTGGGTCCAGGGGGACATGAGGAGAGGGCGTGTCCGTGTCTACACTGGGTCCAGGGGGACGTGAGGAGAGGGCGTGTCTGTGTCTACACTGGGTCCTTACTATATAATCATAAGGGATTTGATTTAAGTCATACTTGAATGGTCTGGTGGTGTTTCCTACTTTCTTCTGACAGTGTAAATCAAGCACTGATAATTCACACTTAAGTAAGTGGGATCAAGTATATTTGCTTGGGTTTAAAAATATTCACATCACCACCTACAACCCATGAACAAATGGACAGCAAACAAATCAAAAAATAAAATAACAGCAACAAACCAGTGAGGTAGAAAAGTTAATGTGACAACTACTGGAACTGATTTCAATAGGGAATTCTACAAACATTTGTTTCTAATTCTTTTGTATACTGTCTGATAATTAATTACAATGCCAAATAGGTTAACCTATCGGTAGTTTATCTTTTCATGAGTGCTTTAATTTTATACTTTCTATTAAACTTTTTAATACCCTTCACCCTCTGTGTTTTTAATGTAGGTGTTCTCTTTCGTACAGAAGTTCATATTTCCTTGAGAGTACCTATTTCCTCCAGATTTCCACATTTACTAGAAAATAATATAGGAATATTTCTTTTATAATTATTGAAATTGTTGATTTGTCAATCTTATATTCAGCTATGTACTTCTGATATTATAAACGTGACTTTTCCTGACATTGATTTTCTTTATTAGATTTTCCAATAGTTACTTAATTTTATGCCTTCAAAAAAAAATTTCTAGTTCATCAGGTATAATTCCTTAGGTCTGTCTCTGCATCTTATTAGCCACCTTTCTTCAGTTCTTAGGTTAATTGTTACTTTTATTATTTTTACTTATTTTTATATGTATATCTGTATTTCCAAACCTGTCCTATCTACAAAATTTTTACTATATAAAGATCAGTGTCATCATTTTTTAATAGCTTCTAGTTATAATTTTAACTCTTTTCTGAGACAAATCAAAAAAATATATACAATTCTATTTATTTTTCTACTTCAATTGTTAAAATATATTTTTCAGGTTTTTGTTAGTTGATTGGTTGGTAGATTCAGATCCAATATCAATGCTAAAATATAGTTGTAAAGATAGTGAAAGGCCTGATATTTTAGCTGACTTGCAAGAAAATGTCAGCCTGCTAAACATTCATGGGTTTTCATGAGGAACACAAGATTCTTGGGTCAGAGACAAAGCAGAATGAGCAGTATACTTTTATCAGTTTCCTTCGGCACCAAATCCAGAAGGGATCACACAGATAGGATGAGACAGACGTCTGCCTATGCAGAGGGCTATATCCCATTCCATACCGTGTGTGTATACATCTCACACAAATACACATAAACACATATGTGTATACATAAAATAAATTTATTTTTTTTTCAACCACTGAGGAAGGCCTTTTATCTCTTCTTGCTATTCTTTGGAATTCTGAATTCAGATGCTTATATCTTTCCTTTTCTCCTTTGCTTTTCACTTCTCTTCTTTTCACAGCTATTTGTAAGGCCTCCCCAGACAGCCATTTTGCATTTTTTCAAATATTATATTTATATAATATATAATTTTTAATTTATTGACATTATATTCTCTCAGAGATAATTTTAATGTTTTTCTATTCTTCATATTTTCTTTGTTTCTTGGCTCTTCATTCAGCAATCAATATGGACGAGACTGATGATTGTTCAGTTCAGTTGCTCAGTCTTGTTCGACACTTTGTCACCGCATGAACTGCAGCACGCTGGGACTCCCTGTCCATCACCAATTCCTGGAGCTTGCTCAAACTCATGTCCATCAAGTCAGTGATGCCATCCAGCCATCTCATCCTTGGTCGTCCCCTTCTCCTCCTGTCCTCAATCTTTCCCAGCATCAGGGTCTCTTTCAGTGAGTCAGTTCTTCGCATCAGGTGGCCAAAGTATTGGAGTTTCAGCTTTAGCATCGGTCCGTCCAGTGAACACCCAGGACTGATCTCTTTTAGAATGGACTGGTTGCATCTCCTTGCAGTTCAAGGGACTCTCAAGAGTCTTCTCCAACACCACAGTTCAAAATCATCAATTTTTTGGTGCTCAGCTTTCTTTATAGTCCCAGTCTCACATCCATACATGACCACAGGAAAAACCATAGCCTTGACTAGATAGACCTTTGTTGGCAAAGCAATGTCTCTGCTTTTCAACATGCTATCTAGGTTGGAGAATAGGAGTAAGCGTCTTTTAATTTCATAGCTGCAGTTACCATCTGCAGTGATTTTGGAGCCCCCCAAAATAAAGTCTGTCACTGTTTCGACTTTTTCCCCATCTATTTGCCATGAAGTGATGGGGCGACATGCCATGATCTTAGTTTCCTGAATGTTGAGTTGTAAACCAAAATTTTCACTCTTCTCTTTTACTTTCATCAAGGGGCTCTTTATTTCTTCTTTGCTTTCTGCTGTAAGGGTGGAGTCATCTGCATATCTGAAGTTATTGATATTTCTCCTGTCACTCTTGATTCCACCTTATGCTTCATTCAATTCAAAATTTCACATGATGTACTCTGCATATAAGTTAAATAAGCTGGGTGACAATATACAGCTTTGACTTACTCCTTTCCCAGTTTGGAACAAGTCTGTTGTTCCATGTCTGGTCCAACTGTTGCTTCTTGACCTGCATACAGATTTCTCAGGAGCCAAGACAGGTGGTCTGGTAGTCCCATCTCTTGAAGAATTTTCCCCAGTTTGTTGTGATCCACACAGTCAAAGCCTTTGGCATAGTCAATAAAGCAGAAGTAGATGTTTTCCTGGACTCTTGCTTTTCCGATGATCCAACGGATGTTGGAAATTTGATCTCTGCTTCCTCTCCCTTTTCTAAATCCAGCTTGAATGCCTGGAAGTTGACAGTTCATGTACTGTAGAAGCCTGGCTCAGAGAATTTTGAGCATTACTTTGCTAGCATGTGAGTAGAGTGCAATTATGCTGTATATACTAACCCTACAAAGTTTCACTAATTTCCTTTTGTGAGTATTGAGACTGAATTAAAGAGTAGTGCATAAGGGAGAAAGATATTCTTTCTGCTAGTCATGTTTTTCTTTATATTGGTGTTACAAATATACAAGGAAACTGAAGACTTCCTTTATTTGAAGAATTGAGAAACTGTTTCAAAGAAAATGGTTTCCTGCATAGTTATTTAAAAATGTGTGTTTCCTTTCTTGTCCCCCTCCTGCTTTTGACTCTCCTTATCCTCCTCTTTCCCCTCATATTTTCCCTCCTCTTCCCACTTTCCTTCCTTCTCTCCCTTCTATTCCTGAGTTTCCTCTTCTTTTTTTCTGCCCTTATATTCTTCCCCATCACTTTTCCTTCCTCCTTTTCTCTCTATCCAGATTTATTTTCTATCTAAGCAATTTTAATTGGTAGATAAAACATTATTAAAATAACAATTTCAGTTCTTCTTACCTTTAGGCTCATGTTAAGGCCCCACATAAAATTCTTTTTAATAAGTATGGATGGCTGTAGACTATAACAAACACCTTAGACAGAAAACTTGTTTAAATTGACCTTTCTCATGGGGCCTTCAATAGATTTATTTACCCATCAATACATTATTCCACCTTGTGGGGTGTTAGCTGTAGCTAACAATCCTTTTCATACCTGTGCTTGAAGTTCTAACTTTTAAAGTTTAGTGTTTATATAGTTTTCTTACCATTATTTCTTTCTCTGAAATTTATACACTTTCTCTCACTAATATATGCATGGTAAGTTCATAGAAAAAACTATTTAGGATAAAGAAATAAATGAGAATATCATTTTTCTTTACATATTTATTTTTTCATAATTTAATTTTGTTAATCTTGTATAATGACTGCATTTGTCATATTTAAAATGGATTTTCAACTTAATTGTTTGCTTAGAGTTAAATTTTGTCTCTAATAATACTTCTCATGTGTTCCTTGGCAAATCATGCAACTTCTTTATCTCAGCTATTTTGGTCTGCTAAATGAAGTACATAATAATAGTTAACTCAGCTGTGAGAATTAAATTAATTAGTACTCATAAGGTCTATAAACAAATATTATAAGTACTTAATAGAAAATGTAATAAAAACATTCTTTAGGAATTTTGTGCTTTAATTAAAATTTTATAAGAGCTGTAAAAATTACTTATCTACAACTTTTCAGTCTATATGAAACATATCTACGTTTCCATCCCTAACTTTTATTTTTGTAACATTGTGCATTTATAAGAAATTGTTGCTTTTTCCTCATAATTCTATTCTCAAAGTATGAAAACATACTAATTTAGGTATTCTTAATTCCTTATAGGGCTTCTCTGGTGGCTCAGATGGTAAAGAATCTGCCTGTGATATGGGAGACCTGGGTTCGATCCCTGGGTTGGGAAGATCTCCTGGAGAAAGGAACAGCTACTCACTATAGTATTCTTGCCTGGAGAATTGCATGGACAGAGTGCCTGACAGCTTACAGTCACAAAGAGTCAGATAAAACTGAGTGACTTTCACTTCACAATTCCTTATAATTTTTCAAAAATTTTCTGTATTTATAGCCCATTTTCTCTTGATAATCTCTAGAAAAGCAAGTATTTTGTGGCAACCCTGAGTGGAACAAGTCTATTGACATCATTTTTTCAATAGTATTTGCTTACTTCATGGTTTTGTGCCATATTTTAGTAATTCTTCAGTATGTCACATTTTTTCATTACTACCATATTTTTGGGTTTCCCTGGTGGCTCAGACGGCAAGAAATTTGCCTGTAATACAGGAGACCCAGATTTGATCCTTGGGTGCGGAAGATTCCCTGGAGAAGGAAATGGCAACCCACTCCAATATTCTTGCCTGGAGAATCCCATGGACAAATGAGCCTGGTAGGCCATAGTCCATGGGGTCACAATGAGTTGGACACGACTTAGCAACTAACTCTTTATGTTTGCTGTGGTGACCTGCGATTAGTGATTTGAAGTTACTATTTTAAGTGTTTTGAGGTGCCATGAACTGAGCCCATACAAGATGGAAAACTTAATACATACTGATGTGTGTTCTGAGTGCTCAACTGACCTGCTGTTCCACCATCTCTGTCCCTTTCTGCATGCCTACCTACTCCCTGAGACATAACAGTATTGAAATAGGCCAGCTAATAATCATACAATGGCTTCTAAGCATTCAAGTGAAAGAACGTGTTGCACATCTCTCATTTTAAATAGAAGTTAGAAAAGACTGAAGTTAGTGTGGAAGACATGTAGAAAGTCAAGGTAAGGCAAAAGCTAGGCCTCTGGCAACAAAGTTAGCCAAGTTGTGGATGAAAAGGAAAAATTCTTGAAGGAAATTAACCATGCTATTCTAGGGATGTTCCTGGTGGTCCAGTGGCTTGGACTCTGAGGTCCAAATAAAGGGGCCCCAGACTGTGGCCCTGGTCAGAGAACTAGATCCCACATGTGACAACTGAAGATCCTGAATGATACAGCTAAGACTCAGTCAGCCAAATAAATATATATTTTTTAAAGTATTACTGTAGTGAATCCATGGATGACAATAAAGTGAAATAGCCTTACTGGTGATGAAGAAAGTTTTAGTAGTTCAGATAGATCAAGCCAGACACGATATTCCGTTAAGTCAAAGGCTTGTTGGTGTTATTTAGTCATCCATTCATGTCTGTCTTTTTGTGACTTCATGAACTGCAGCCTGCCAGGCTTCCCTGTCCCACACCATTCCTGGAGTCTGCCTGAGTTCAAGGCCATTGGATCAGTGATGCCATCCATTCATCTCATCCTCTGATACCCTCTTCTCCTTCTGCCTTCAGTCTTTCCCAGCATCAGGAACTTTTCCAAAGAATCAACCGTTTGCATCAGATGACCAAAATACCGGCATTTCAGCTTCAGCATCAGTTCTTCCTAATTAAGTTAAAATCTAGTACAGAGCAAAGCCCTAATTCTCTTCACTTCTCTGAAGACTGAAAGAGGTGAGGAAGTTGCAGAAGAAAAGCTTGAAACTATCAAAGGCTGGCTCATGAAGTTTAGGGTAAGAAGCCATCTCCATACCATTAACAGCAAGATAAAGCAGCCAGTGCTGATACAGAAGCTACAGCAAGTTATTCAAAAGATTTTGTAAAACTACTAATGAAAGTGGTGATCCTAAAAAACAGATTTTCAATGTAGACTAAATAGATTTATGTTGGAAGAAGATGTCATCTAAAACTAGTATAGCTGGAGGAGGGAAGTCAATGCCTGGCTTCAAGCTTCAAAGGACAGGTTGACTCTCTTGTTAGGGGCTAATGCAGTTGGGGACATTTAAGTTGAAGCTAATGCTAGTTTACAATTTCTAGGGCCTTTAAAAATTATGTTCAGTCTACTCTGTCCGTGTCCTATCAGTGAAAAAACAAGGTCTGCATGACAGCACATCTGTTTATAATATGGTTTCCTAACTATATTTAGCTCACTATTGAGACCTCCTGCTCAGAAGAAAAAAATCTTTTCAAATTATTATGTGCCTGGTCACTCGAGTGTTCTGATGGAGATGTACAATGAGATTCTATGTTGTTTCCATGCTTACTAGAACACTATCTGTTCTGCAGCCCATGAATAAAAGATTATTTCAATTTTCAAATCTTTGTATATTTGAGAAATACAATTCACAAGGTTATACCTGCCATACATAGTAATTCCTCTGATGGATCTGGGCAAAATAAATTGAAAACCTTCTGGAAAGGATTCGTCATTCTAAATGCCGTTAAGAGCATTCTGATTCATGGAAAGAGGTCAAAATATCAACATTAACAGGAGTTTGGAAGGAGTTAATTTCAGTCCTCTTGGATGACTTGGGAGATTTAAGACTTCAGTGGAGGAAGTGACTGCAAATGTGGTAAAAATAGCAAAAGACTTAGAAGTAAAGCCTGAAGATGTGACTGAATTGCCCTAATCACATGGCACAACTGTTACAGATGAGGAACTGCTTCTTACGGATGAGCACATAGAGTGATTTCTTGAGATGGAATCTTTTCCCAGTGGAGATACTGTGAAGATTATAGAATTGATGACTAAGGATTTAGAATACTACATAAATATAGTTGTTAAAGCTACAGCCAGGTCTGATAGTACTCACTTCAGTTTTGAAAGGAATTCAATTGTGGGTAAAATGCCATCAATAGCATCACATGCTACAGAGAAATTTTTTATAAAAGGAAGGGTCAGTTGACATGGCAAACTTCATTGTTCTTGATTTAAGAGAGTGCCGAAGCCACCACAATCTTCAGCAACCACTAGATCAGTCAGCAGCCATCTATATCAATGCAAGACCCTCCACCAGCCAAAGACAGTGACTCACTGAAGCCGTAGATAATGATTAGCTTATTTTAGCAGTGAAGTATTTTTAATTAAGACATGAATACTGTTTTATTTTAGATGTACTGTTTTAGCACACTTAATAGACCACTCTGCAGTGTAAACATGACTTTAATATGCATTGGGAAACCAAAAAGACTGTGTGATACTCTTTATTGTGCTATTTGCTTTATTGCTGTGATCTGGAACTGAACCTTGAGCATTCTGAGGTATGCCTGCACACTAGTGATTTATCCCTTGGAAAAGACATAAATACAGATAAGATATGTTATGAAGAAGCTAAGATATTTGAGTCAATATGATAGCAAAGAAGAACCAACTGTAGAAATTGGCCCAGAAAATGAGCTATTTACATTACCTCACCATTAAGGAATACTGATTTTAATTAAATGCTTAATTAACTATTTTTCATAATTAACTAATTAAACATTTTTGGTATAACCTGAATTTAGTTAATTGCTGTAAGTATTTCTGGGTTTGATTCAGTATTTTTACTTTAAGCAAGGCAGATCTTTAAAAATTGATAGGATTTATTTTAACATCATGTTATACATTCTGAAATAAGTTCTTAAAATTCAAATATTTACAAGGATATGGAAATGAAGTGACATATATTTAAATATTGTTTGCCTAATAAATGCCTTAGATAAAAAGTCCAGCCAATTGCAAATTGGTTCATTACTGGGAATCTGAAACTCTACTTAGAGTTCTATATCGTTTGGTCATTTGAAGGTAATTACAAAACTGCTTTCTGCCATATGAATTGTAGCCTAATTAAACTAGCTTCAAGGCAGCCAGCACAGTGATGCTGGATAAGCAGCATTTTCTGAAATCCCCCAGTATTACTATGCTCTTCTTAATTTTGCTGATTTCATGTGTTTCCTGCCAACTTTAAATTTTGTATTTTAATATGACTCAATACTAGAATAAAATCTTTTATGGAAAATATTTACCAAGAGCTCTCTTGAAAGGGTTAAAAAAATGAAATCTGTGAAGTAGGTGAAAACAACCATCAGGAATAAAATTGTATATATTTTATGAACATGGAGTAAAATTATAATTAATAATTTTCTATGTTTTGCTCAAATATAAATTAAGATGTAAGTGAATATGTTCCTAAACTCAAAGAAATGTAGACTCATTTATCTAAACTGCAGTTGCTAGTGAAAGTTATAAAAAATAACACTACTTCTAAGGTTGGTTTTTAAACTGTAAACTATTATTTACTAAAATAAAAATAGTGTCACAATAAGTATGTGACAATGGAGCTAATAATAAGAAATAATTTTAGATAACTTGCATACTTTCAAGGATTCATCATGGTTGGCTTTCAATAAAAGTTGTAGATTCATGTTAATCTGTACATAATTGACTTTTGCAATACTTTTTTCATGTTTTAGGAATATATAACAGTGCCACAAGTTCAGCTTTACATCATACATATATTTTGGTTGAATTTTTAATTATGACATATTCTAAAAAAATAAATGTAAAGACTAATGACATACAAAGAAGCAAGTCCTTCCATTCAGATTTCAATTATGCATATGTTATTCACTCAGTTGAGTCCAACTCTGCAACCTCATGGACTGTGGCCTGCCAGGTTCCTCTGTTCCTGGAATTCTCCAGGCAAGAATACTGGAGTGGATTGCCATTTCTTCTCCAGGGGATCATCCTGACCCAGGGATCAAATTCAGGTCTCCTGCATTGCAGGTGGATACTTTACCATCTGAGCTAATAGGGAGGTTCATGATTTCAGTTATGTATTGCCATAATTTACTTAAGATTTTTTGAAATAATATATTTCGTAAATAACATGAAATAAAATATTAAGACAGTTTTAAGCAGTTTGCCCTTGTTTCTTTCCACTGAGAACACTGTGTTTCAGGATTTGCTCTGAGTTTTTGTCCAAAATAAAATTTGTGAAAGCACTCATAAGTATGTGTGCACGTGAACACACATATGCACAGTAATATCGTATGTATTAAAATACTGGAAAAAATAAAACACATGCATCTCAAAAAGGAAAATAGCCCTTGAGAAAGGAAAAGGAAATGAGATAGTTGGATGCTAACTTTCTGACATCAACAAAACAACCTATGGACACTGTTAGCTCAACCAAAATTTTAGACATGATTGAAATTAAAAGATATTTATTTGAGGATTTTTAAAAAATTGCAGTCTGGGTGACATAGATCTAAGAAGCACTTAAACTGTTTTCTGCCTTACTACAAAATGTGAGAGACTCATAAAGGCAAAAGTCTCAAGGTTACAGTCAGTTATATGTGTTGCTCATCTAGAAATGTAATTTGAACTGGCAAGAAATAAGGGCATTTGTTAGCATTCCCAGTGGTTCAGTGGTAAACAATCCATCTGCCAATGCAGGAGACATGGGATAGATTCTTGGGTTGGGAAGATCCCCTGGAGGAGGAAATGGCAATCCATTTTAATACTCTTGCCTGTGAAATCCCATGGACTGAGGAGTTATGGTCTTTGTGACCATAGGGTCCCAAAGAATCAGACAAGATGAGTACTTGAGAAGGACAGTAGGGTGTTTGTTAAGTAAGTATTGATTGGGGTAAAAAATGGTCGCATAGTTATAAGGGGAAACCTTGGGGACATAAGGTTACAGCTGGCAGGTATTATTCTGAATACAATTGGTGGTGTCCTTGAAGCTTTTACAGATCAAATAAAGTACAAATTCTCAGTGGTGCAGTGACTTGTCTGAGACTAGATCCTCAACGGCTGTCAGACTCCATTGTTGTATACAAAACTATTATTACTCCATTATAATTTTAATTTGTCATCATTAGTGTATCATGTTACTTGAAAGATATTTCTTTTTCTACTCTTACATCCTATTGCTAATGAGAATTATGTTGCTATTGTTGTGATGTTCAGTCACTGAGTCCTGTTCAACTCTTTGTGACCCCATGTAATGCAATACTCCTGGCTTCGCTGTTTTTCACTATTCTAGAGTTTGCTCTAACTCATGTCCATTGAGTCAGTGAAGTTATTTAACCATCTCATCTTCTGTCACCCACGCCAAATAATTTGAAATTTTCAAGTTGCTTCCAATATTTATTGTCTTTTATGTTTAGATTCATCCACATTTTTATGTGGATTTATCCTTTTTTGTGATATGTTTCAGGACACAGTAAAAATTCATTTTTTCATTAAATATTTACTGAGGACTTCCTATTGCATAAAATCCAAAATCTTAAGCATTTCTATTAAATTTAGAAAAATTTAAAAGATTATTTCTCTGAATGAATATTCATTATTCTAGTATTATCCAGGATATCTTCTTCTGGATTCAGATCACATTCATTTTGAATCTTTTTAATGTATAATCCATATCCTCACGCTCTCTTTCATATTTGTCTCCCTGCTATATTAAACCTACTCTGTTTTTCTCATTCTTCTATCCTTTTTCTGCAAACTATAGTGTTTGGGTGAGGAAATTTAGTTAAGGGCAAACATTTGTTATGTGTTCACATGTAAATACACATATTTATGTGTGAAGTTTGCCATAGAGTTTATCAGAACTTCTTTTCGCAAAAGTAAGAATGTCTATATTTCTGAGACTCTCTACTATATTTGAATTCCCAATGCACAGAAATGGAGCTTCATCCATTAATGAAGTTATTTAACTAAATGGCTATCTATAGGATGCTTGCTTAGTATATGCTATGGC
>SJYG01000424.1:1636936-1681211 GCA_006410535.1 Litocranius walleri | reverse complement strand
TTTAGTTCTTTGGCCCATTTTTTGATTGGATCGTTTATTTTTCTGGAGTTGAGCTGCATAAGTTGCTTATATATCTTTGAAATTAGTTGTTTGTCAGTTGTTTCATTTGCTATTGTTTTCTCCCATTCAGAAGGCTGTCTTTTCACCTTGCTTATAGTTTCCTTTGTTGTGCAGAAGCTTTTAATTTTAATTAGATCCCATTTGTTTATTTTTGCTTTTATTTCCAGTATACTGGGAGTTGGATCATAGAGGATCCTGCTGTATAGATTAACAAGAAAAAAGATCTTAGAATAAAATGTGTAATATCAGTCAGTTCAGTATCTCAGTCATGTCCAACTCTTTGCAACCCCATGGACTGAAACATATCAGGCTTCCCTGTTCATCACCATCTTCCAGAGCTTGCTCAAACTCATGTACATCCATTTGATGATGCCATCCAAATATTTCATCCTTTGTTGTCCCCTTCTCTCCCTGCCTTCAATCTATCCTAGCATCAGGCTCTTTTCCAATGAGACAGTTCTTTGCATCAGGTGGCCAAAGTATTGGAATTTAAGCTTCAGCATCAGTCCTTCCTATGAATATTCAGGACTGATTTGATCTCCTTGCAGTCCAAGGGACTCTCAAGAGTCTTCTCCAACACCACAGTTTAAAAGCAGTACTTCTTTGGCACTCAGCTTTCTTTATGGTTCAACTCTCACATCCATACATGACTCCTGGAAAAACCATAGCTTTGACTACATGGACCATTGTCGGCAAAGTAATATCTCTGCTTTTTAATATGTTGTCTAGGTTGGTCATAGATTTTCTTCCAAGAAACAAAAGTATTTTAAGTTCATGCCTGCAATCACCATCTGCAATGATTTTGGAGCACCCAAAATAAAGTCTCTCATTGTTTTTATTGTTTCTCCATCTATTTGCCATGAAGTAATGGGACCCGATGCCATGATTTTAGTTTTCTGACTGTTGAGTTTTAAGCCAGCTTTTACACTCTATTCTTTCAATTTCATCAAGAAGGTCTTCAGTTCTTCTTAACTTTCTGCTATAAGGGTGGTACCATCTGCATATCTGAGTTATCATACTACATGGACCATTGTCGGCAAAGTAATATCTCTGCTTTTTAATATGTTGTCTAGGTTGGTCATAGATTTTCTTCCAAGAAACAAAAGTATTTTAAGTTCATGCCTGCAATCACCATCTGCAATGATTTTGGAGCACCCAAAATAAAGTCTCTCATTGTTTTTATTGTTTCTCCATCTATTTGCCATGAAGTAATGGGACCCGATGCCATGATTTTAGTTTTCTGACTGTTGAGTTTTAAGCCAGCTTTTACACTCTATTCTTTCAATTTCATCAAGAAGGTCTTCAGTTCTTCTTAACTTTCTGCTATAAGGGTGGTACCATCTGCATATCTGAGTTATCAATATTTCTCCTGGCAATCTTGATTCCAGCTTGTGTTTCATCCAGCCCAGCATTTCACATGATGTACTCTGCATATAAGTTAAATAAGCAGGGTGACAATATATAGTCTTGACATACTCCTTTCCTGATTTGGAACCAGTCTGTTGTTCTGTGCCCAGTTCTAACTACTGCTTCTTGAGCTGCATACAGATTTCTCAGAAGGCAGGTATTCCACATTTTGTTGTGATCCACACAGTCAAAGGCTTTGATATAGCCAATAAAGCAGAAGTAGATGTTTTCATGGGGCTCTCTTTCTTTCTATGATCTAATGGTTATTGGCAACTCAATCTCTGGTTCCTTTGCCTTGTCTAAATCCAGCTTGAACATCTGGAAGTTCTCTGTTCAGGTATTGTTGAAGCCTAGTTTGGAGAATTTTGAGCAATAATATGCTAGCATGTGAGATGACAGCAATTGTGTGGTAATTTGAACATTCTTTGGCTTTGCCTTTTTGTGGGATTGGAAAAACTTAATTTCTTTCTGTTTGGTGGCCACTGCTGAGTTTTCCAAATTTGCTGGCATATTGAGTGCAGCACTTTCACAGCATCATCTTTTAGGGCTTGAAACAGCTCAGCTGGAATTCCATCACATCCACTAGCTTTGTTTGTAGTGATGCTTCATAAAGCCCATTTGACTTTTCATTCCAGGATGTCTGGCTCTAGGTGAGCGATCACACCATCATAGTATCTGGGTCATTAAGATCTTTTTTGTATAGCTCTTCTGTATATTCTATATCACTATGTAAAAGTGAATTTTAAGGACTGTTAACTGTTCCTCTCAAAGGGGTTTCTGGGAGTTAAATACCCTGTGTTTGAAAGTGATCTCAAATTATCAAATATACCCTTTACCTTTTTTAATTATTTTAACCTCATTCTTCAAAATTCCATTTTAAACCATGACATACATTTAATTTTCTAATCATTCCCACTGTGAAAAGATAAGTTTCTTTCTAGAACATTCTCATTCTCTTACCTTCAATGGAAAATCTTTATTGCTGGATTCCATTCATTTATTCTGCTGGAAGTTATCTAAGATATTAAGGACCAATCTAATAAATTGGTTTTCACAAAATGCATGGAAGTTATTATTTTCATTTATTTGACATCAGAAAGTGTCTTTCTTTGTTAATCATTAAGAGGTTAATTAGCCATGGTCAAGATATCAGTAGCAGGAAAATGAGGTAACTTAGCACTCAAATAATAAAAAATACATACATATCCTGTGGTGATATAAGCTAAACTTTGTAAGATTTATTTATTGCAAAGTTATCTAGGGGGCTTCCCTGGTGACTCAGATAGTAAAGAATCCACCGCAATGCACAGTGCAGGAGACCCAGGGTTTGAGCCCTGGATTGGGAAGATACCCTGGAGAATGGAATGGCTACTCATACCAGTATTCTTGCTGGGGAAACCCATGGAGAGATGAGCCTGGGAGGCTATAGTCCTTGGGGTCGCAAAGAGTCAAACATGACTGAGAGACTAACATTAAGCAAAGTGATTTGTAGATGTTAACTCAAATAATTGAAATTGCCTCCAACAGTTCTTTTTATAACATTTAGAATAGGTGAATATTGTAAAATATTGTTTTCAACCACATGATTCAGTGATATGGACACATTTTAGATACAGCTGTGACTGGTGATAGAAGCAAGATACGATGCTATAAAGAGCAATATTGCATAGGAACCTGGAATGTCAGGTCCATGAATCAAGGCAAATTGGAAGTGGTCAAACAAGAGATGGCAAGGGTGAACGTCGACATTCTAGGAATCCGTGAACTAAAATGGACTGGGTGAATTTAACTCAGATGACCATTATATCTACTACTGCAGGCAGGAATCCCTCAGAGGAAGTGGAGTAGCCATCATGGTCAACAAAAGAGTCTGAAATGCAGTACTTGGATGCAACCTCAAAAACGACAGAATGATCTCTGTTCATCTCCAAGGCAAACCATTCAATATCACAGTTATCCAAGTCTATGCCCCAAGTAGTAATGCTGAAGAAGCTGAAGTTGAATGGTTTTATGAAGACATACAAGACCTTTTAGAACTAACACCCAAAAGAGATGTCTTTTTAATTATAGGGGACTGGTATGCTAAAGTAGGAAGTCAAGAAACACCTGGAGTCACAGGCAAATTTGGCCTTGGAATGTGGAATGAAGCAGGGCAAAGACAAATGAGTTTTGCCAAGAAAATGCACTGGTCACAGCAAACACCCTCTTCCAACAACACAAGAGAAGACTCTACACATGGACATCACCAGATGGTCAACACGGAAATCACATTGGTTACATTCTTTGCAGCCAAAGATGGAGAAGCTCTCCACAGTTGACAAAAACAAGACCAGGAGGTGACTGTGGCTCAGATCATGAACTTCTTATTACCAAATTCAGACTCAAATTGAAGAAAGTAGGGAAAACCACTAGACCATTCAGGTATGACCTCAATCAAATCCCTTATGATTATACAGTGGAAATGAGAAATAGATTTAAGGGCCTAGATCTGATAGATAGAGTGCCTGATGAACTATGGACAGAGGTTTGTGACATTGTACAGGAGACAGGGATCAAGACCATCCCCATGGAAAAGAAATGCAAAAAAGCAAAATGGCTGTCTGGGGAGGCCTTACAAATAGCTGTGAAAAGAAGAGAGGTGAAAAGCAAAGGAGAAAAGGAAAGATATAAGCATCTGAATGCAGAGTTCCAAAGAATAGCAAGAAGAGATAAGAAAGCCTTCTTCAGCGATCAATGCAAAGAAATAGAGGAAAACAACAGAATGGGAAAGACTAGAGATCTCTTCAAGAAAATTAGAGATACCAAAGGAACATTTCATGCAAAGATGGGCTCGATAAAGGACAGAAATGGTCTGGACCTAACAGAAGCACAAGATATTAAGAAGAGGTGGCAAGAATACACAGAAGAACTGTACAAAAAAGATCTTCATGACCCAGATAATCATGATGATGTGATCACTCATCTAGAGCCAGACATCTTGGAATGTGAAGTCAAGTGGGCCTTAGAAAGCATCACTACAAACAAAGCTAGTGGAGGTGATGGAATTCCAGTGGAGCTGTTTCAAACCCTGAAAGATGATGCTGTGAAAGTGCTGCACTCAATATGCCAGTAAATTTGGAAAACTCAGCAGTGGCCATAGGACTGGAAAAGGTCAGTTTTTATTCCAATGCCAAAGAAAGGCAATGCCAAAGAATGCTTAAACTACCGCACAATTGCACTCATCTCACATGCTAGTAAAGTCATGCTCAAAATTCTCCAAGCCAGGCTTCAGCAATATGTGAAACGTGAACTCCATGATGTTCAAGCTGGTTTTAGAAAAGGCAGAGGAACCAGAGATCAAATTGCCAACATCCGCTAGATTATGGAAAAAGCAAGAGAGTTCCAGAAAAACATCTATTTCTGCTTTATTGACTATGCCAAAGACTTTGACTGTGTGGATTACAATAAACTGTGGAAAATTCTGAAGGAGATGGGAATACCAGAACACCCGACCTGCCTCTTGAGAAATCTGTATGCATGTCAGGAAGCAACAGTTAGAACTGGACATGGAACAACAGACTTGTTCCAAATAGGAAAAGGAGTATGTCAGACTGTATACTATCACCCTGTTTATTTAACTTATATGCAGAGTACATCATGAGAAGTGCTGGACTAGAAGAAACACAAGGTAGAATCAAGATTGCCAGGAGAAATATCAATAACCTCAGATATGCAGATGATACCACCCTTATGGCAGAAAGTGAAGAAGAACTAAAGAGTCTCTTGATGAAAGTGAAAGAGGAAATCGAAAAAGTTGGTTTAAAGTTCAACATTCAGAAAACAAAGATCATGGCATCTGGTCCCATCACTTCTTGGCAAATAGATGCAGAAACAGTGGAAACAGTGTCAGACTTTATTTTTGGGGGCTGCAAAATCACTGTAGATGGTGACTGCCGCCATGAAATTAGACAACACTTACTCCTTGGAAGAAAAGTTATGACCAGCCTAGATAGTATATTCAAAAGCAGAGACATTACTTTGCTGACTAAGGTCTGTCTAGTCAAGACTATGGTTTTTCCTGTGGTCATGTATGGATGTGAGAATTGGACTGTGAACAAGGCTGAGTGCCGAAGAATTGATGCTTTTGAACTGTGGTGTTGGAGAAGACTTGAGAGTCCCCTGGACTGCAAGAAGATCCAACCAGTCCATTCTAAAGGAGATCAGCCCTGGGATTTCTTTGGAAGGAATGATGCTAAAGCTGAAACTCCAGCACTTTGGCCACCTCATGTGAAGAGTTGACTCATTGGAAAAGACTCTGATGCTGGGAAGTGAATCAAGATTGCCAGGAGAAATATCAATAACCTCAGATATGCAGATGATACCACCCTTATGGCAGAAAGTGAAGAAGAACTAAAGAGTCTCTTGATGAAAGTGAAAGAGGAAATCGAAAAAGTTGGTTTAAAGTTCAACATTCAGAAAACAAAGATCATGGCATCTGGTCCCATCACTTCTTGGCAAATAGATGCAGAAACAGTGGAAACAGTGTCAGACTTTATTTTTGGGGGCTGCAAAATCACTGTAGATGGTGACTGCCGCCATGAAATTAGACAACACTTACTCCTTGGAAGAAAAGTTATGACCAGCCTAGATAGTATATTCAAAAGCAGAGACATTACTTTGCTGACTAAGGTCTGTCTAGTCAAGACTATGGTTTTTCCTGTGGTCATGTATGGATGTGAGAATTGGACTGTGAACAAGGCTGAGTGCCGAAGAATTGATGCTTTTGAACTGTGGTGTTGGAGAAGACTTGAGAGTCCCCTGGACTGCAAGAAGATCCAACCAGTCCATTCTAAAGGAGATCAGCCCTGGGATTTCTTTGGAAGGAATGATGCTAAAGCTGAAACTCCAGCACTTTGGCCACCTCATGTGAAGAGTTGACTCATTGGAAAAGACTCTGATGCTGGGAAGGACTGGGGGCAGGAGGAGAAGGGGATGACAGAAGATGAGATGGTTGGGTGGCATCACTGACTTGATGAACGTGAGTCTGAGTGAACTCCAGGAGATGGTGATGGACAGTGAGGCCTGGCGTGCTGCAACTCATGGGGTCACGAAGAGTTGGACATGACTGAGCAAATGAACTGAACTGAACTGAACTGAATATGTAAATTAAGACACATTTAGAATTAGATAAAAATTTGAAGTTTTCTAGCATGAATAAATGATTACTATATAAGTATTTGTAAATTTTTCCATTTTATAAGAAACCTATAAATTTATGTTCTAGGTGATATTGCATTTTATAATACAAAATAACTACTTTCCTATATTTAAAACTATATTTCCTAAATGTTCTTTCTTAAAAGATAAAATTGTCCAATATTTTTTATTGTTCTTGATAAGCCCCTGGTGATTTGAAATTACATAATGGAAAAGAAAAAATTTTCTGATTTAAAAATGCAAGATCTAGGCAAAGTCTGACTGCATGAGTCACTTGTGGAGAGACCAGAAAAAGACGACATTTTACATGCAGGCTGCTCTTTCCAGACCCTTCTCAGGTCACCAAGGCTTATGTGCTTCTCTGGCTTCTCTGCAAGATCTCAGGGTTCTCTTTATTCCTCCCTCCTCCCCACCGCCACCTCCTGTTTCTTGTGCATACAGCTTTGAGATTCTTAGGAAACTTTCTAACAACAACAACAATGACTACTATTTGGCTGATTAACTCATTTTATTCTTGCCACGAACTTCAAAATGGAAAATACTACTATATTCATTTTTGCAATGATTCAACTGAAGAAAAAGAAAGTTAACTAAATTTTCAATAGTCACAGAGCTAGTGAGGGGAACTAGTTTATGAAGGTAAACCACTGGGATCTAGTTTACCTCTATTTCTTTCCTTTTATAAGCCAGAAGTGCTAGAATAAAGTATTAATAATTTTCTCACATTCTATAACCTATATAATGTAGGTAAGCCAAACCAGACAGTCATAGCACCTCAGCTCTTAAGGGAAAACATATTTATATAAGTAATAGTGTGGAGGAAAATAAAGCAGAGTCTGTTTCCCTTTGGCAAAGATTACTCTTAAATTTGGTATTCATAAAACAAACGCAAGTGCAATAGTTGGGGCAAGGGATGGTGAATGTGGTTGGTGGACAGGTCTTGGCCAAAGTTTGCAAAACACTTATGATGAAACTAAGTGTTCTAACAACCCCAAGACACTTAATCACACTTCTAAGCAGATAACTGTAACTTCCCTTTATAAAGAATATTCTAGAGCTAGTACTGTGTGGATGACAAAGATGTGTAACTACTGACATACTATAAAAGAAGAAAGAAAGAAGGAGAGAAGATTGGGAAGGGGAGAAGAAAGGGAGGGAGGGAGGGGGAAACAAAGAAAGAGGAAAGGAAAGGAGAAGACATGAGAAAAGAAGAAAGGAAAGGAAAGGAAAACACTTCAGCTCTACTAGGCAATTCCAAGTTGTTGCATGGGATGAGAAAAGAAAAGAGAAGCAGAAACTCATCTCACTCTATCCTGTGGTTACTGAATAAATAATCTAAATATTCAGTCACCAAAGATGTGCACACGTGTCAGAAGTTTCTTATTTCTTTTCTCCCAATCCAACATCAAGTCTTCAAGTTCAGGTGCTTCATTTAAAAAATACATTTAAATTTCTAACATTTTGCATATTGAAAATTAATATTACAGAAGTATTTCAATGTATAGATAGTCCCAACTTATGATGATTCAACTTACGAAAGTGTAGAAGTGATCCGCCTTAATTAGAAACTATACTTCAGATTTTGAATTTTTACTTTTTCCCTGGACTAATGATATGTGGTAAGATACACTCTCATGATGTTGAGCAACAGCAAGGAGCTGCAACTATAGTAACCACGTGATCACAAGGGTAAACAAACAATACATTTACAACCATTCTGTACCCAGGCAGCCATTCTGTTTTTCACTTTCATACTGTATTCAATAAATTACATGAGATATTCAGCACTTTATTAGAAAATAGGTTTTGTGTTAGAGGCTTTTGCCAAATTACAGTCTAATGTAAGCGTGTAAGTATTCTGATCGTACTTAAGGTAGGCTAGGCTAAGCTAAGATGTTCTGGAAGGTGAAGTCACTCAGTTATGTCTGACTCTTTGCGACCCCGTGGACTGTAACCTACTAGGCTTCTCCGTCCATGGGATTCTCCAGGCAAGAATACTGGAGTGGATTGCCATTTCTTTCTCCAGGGGATCTTCCCGACCCAGGGATCGAACCTGGGTCTCCTGCATTGGAGGCAGACGCTTTAACCTCTGAGCCACCAGGGAAGCCCAGATTAAGTGCATTTTTAACATATACTATTTTTAACTTTCAATGAGTTTATCAGGACATAATCCCACTGTAAGTCAAAGAAGATCTGTGTGTAAAACTAGAAGGAAAAGTGACCTATCACTCAGCTTTAACTATCTTAATCACATTGCCAATAGTGTTTCAGTATACTCCCTTACTATTGTATTATTTAAAATCAACCCAAGACAACATATTCCTTTTGTAAATATTTCATTATGTTTTTCTAAAAGATAAGGGCTTTTCAAAAGCATGAATGCCATCATCATATCAAAATGAATTAAAATCTTTATCTTATAAAATACCCAGCTAATATTGGCATTTAGCCAGTTGTCTCATAAATATTTTTTAATTTGGTTGGTTGATTTTGCCATTTGCTTGAACTAGGATACAAATAAGGTCCAGATAATACAAACCTTTAACAAGAATCTTAATTCTTTCACTCTTTAGGTTCTACCTTTCCCTGTTCTTTTTTTCTTGCAATGTTTGTTTTTCTTTTTCTTTCTTTCTTCCTTTCTTTTTTTTTTTTTTACTTTACAATATTGTCTTGAAGAAATTAGATTTTTTATCATGTTTAGTTTGCCATGGTCTGAATTTTGCTGATTATAATCTTGTGATGCTTTTTCACATATTTTTCTGTCCCTTTTTGTACCTGAAAATAAATTAGAAGTTTGATCAAGAGGCTTAATCAGATTCCATTTCAATGTCATATAAGAGGGATGATATTATATATTTCCACTAGGATTGCAAGTTTGAATATATATATATATTCTAATTCTTTCCTTTATTTTCTTATATTATCAATTATATGTCTCTAAATTAACTTCAATTTATTAACTATTTTGGATCATCCCTGGTGACTCAGACAGTAAAGAATATTCCTGCAATGATGGAGACCAGGCTTCCATCCCTGGGTTGGAGAAAGGAATGGCAACCCACTCCAGTATTCTTGCCTGGAGAATCCCATGGACAGAGGAAACTGGCGAGCCATAGTTCATTGGTCACAGAGTCAGACACAACTGAGCGACTAACACAACACTTATTAACTATTTCGCTAAAGGATTAAGGTATTTAGTAAAGATAATTAAGATATTTAATAAAAGGCAAGGTAAATGATTGCTTTATTTTTTTAAATCTTGTAGAATGTTCTGATTTTTTCTTAATTTTCCAAAGATTAGGAAGCAAAGTAGGATCTTTTCACATGTATTAAGAACTTGTGGATTTTTTAAAAATAATTTTATTTATTTATTTCTGGCTGTGCTGGGTCTTCATTGCTACAGGCAAGCGGGGGCTACTTTCTAATTGCTGTTTCCAGTCTTCTCGTTGCTGTGGCGTCTCTTGCTGTGGAGCATGGCCTTGAGGGCATGCAGGCTCAGTAGTTGTGGCTCCCAGGCTCTAAACCACAAGCTCAATAGTTGTGCTGCATGGGCCCCGCTGCTCAAAGTTATTTGAGATCCTCCTAGATCAGGGATCAAAACTGTATCGCACTGGCAGGAGGACTCGATCACTGAGCCACCAGGGAAGCCCTGAACTTGTGGATTTAAAAACATTTATATATATATATAATCTATAGCAGTGATTATTCTTGTTGATGTTTAAAATGTTCCAGTTTGGTCAGTGAGTGGCTTTTTAAGCTTTGAGAGGTTTCTTGACATGTAGTCATGATCCATATCCATGACAAGTATCCATGATCAGCAGTCTTTGAAAATCAACTTATTTTCTTTAATGTCAAGATATTCTTGAATCATCATGTACCCTATATCCAGAATCAGCAATTTCTCTAAGATGGGCTGGCTACTTATAGTGGGGAATAGTAAAAACTGATCCCCATTTTTGTACTAGGGATGCTTGGTGCTCTGGTTTGATTCAAGTTTCAAACAAATTTCAATGGATGGAACTAGTAAATATGTATTTTAAGGATAAGATACCTGAAACCTTGAAAATTTTTGAATTCAAGGCCAGAATTTTTATATAACTTTAAAAATCTATATGTTTATGCTACTCCAGGCTGGGGAGGAAAGTCCCTGTTCTTGATGAACTCTCAGAATTATTCATCTGTTTTATCTAATGCATGTGCATGCTAAGTTCCTTCAGTTACATCTGACTGCAACCCGGTGTACCATAGCCCACCAGACTCCTCTGTCCATTGGATTCTTTGGGCAAAAATACTAGCATATGTTGCTGTGCTCTTCTCCAGGGGATTCTCCTGGCCCAGGGATCAAACCCACATCTCTTAGGTCTACCTGTATTGGCAAGTGGGTTCTTTACCACTACTGCCACCTGAGAAGTCCTGTATTATCTTATAGTACATTGACAAATTGATAACACTCCAAGAAAAATCAAGAACTAACACAAAAGATATTGCTACATAGAAAATTCTGCTGAGAAATGTTTTAGTTGTTTAATACTTAAATTATATAACAGCATAGTCAAAAATTATTTTAAGCATTTTAAAGGCAGATATTTTCTACTTCATTTTTATTTAATTTTCATGACTCTTTCTAAAATTAAATTTTTATTACAATTATGCAATATGATTCAGGTTATAAATTCAACAACAGTATGTTCCCAGAAATCTGTATTCTACTTTATTCTTGTCCTCTCAAATTTATTTATTTACTTTTATAGTTTTTCAAATTTATACTTTTTTCTTCCATTTTTTCTTTAATGTGAGTAGATATATGATGGCTAGAAGTGTGAATTTATACATATGTATCAGTATATATTTATATGAGGAGGGCATGGCAACCCACTGTAGTATTCTTATCTGAAGAGTCCTTTGGACAGAAGAGCTTGCTGGGCTACAGTCCACAGGTTTGCAAAGAATTGGACATGACTGCAGCGACTTAGCATGTGTGCATATATTTATATATTAAAACTGTAACACATACATATATATTAATTGTCAAGGCCCTAATCTTCTTCCCCAGTGATTTGCCATTCACACAACTGAAAGCTTACTCTCTCTAGCCCTATATCCTGCTTCTATCTAGTATCAGAATTATCTTTTTTGTTGTTGTTGCCCATATTTGGACATTAGCAATTAACATTAAATAATGACACAAATTCACTGACCTGCTAAACATGTGAAACTTCATACAACTATGCTTTGATCAATCATAACCATATATATTAATACCATATATAATTCCCAGCATCCCAAAATGGAGTAAAGTAGTTCCTTGCCCAATCTTTGTTTTCTGCTGCAGTCTTGCAAGTAAAGACTGAAGACTTTATTTAATGGAAGAATGGCGCTGGTTTAGTTGCTAAGTTGTGTCTGACTCTTGAAATCCCATGGACTGCAGCCTGCCAGGTTCCTCTGTCCATGGGATTCTCCAGGTGAGAATATTGGAGTGGATTGCCATTTCATCTTTAGAGGATCTTCCCAACCCAGGAATCAAACTCTGGTCTCCTGCATTGCAGGCAGATTCTTTACCAACTGAGCTATGAGGAACAAAGAACTCAAACACTCTACTTTTTAACTTGATATGAAATTCCAGAAATAATTTCCTATTTTTATGTTATATTTCTCTTGTTTAAGGTGACCTTTATAATTATGAAATTATTATAATTTCAAATAGTAACCTATTATAAATTCAGTATAATGCAGTCAACCCATACCCTAATAATGAACAACTGTGCTGGTCATAGAATCATGATGTTAGAAACAGTGCTGAAAATAGCAGTCATGAAAAGTATCACTTTTCATAATTTTACTAGTGTATCTTTAGGATAGGCTTTTAGTTGCAGAGTTATAAATCTTATGTAGAGGTTGTATTATTTTTGCAGTCCACACCTACAACATATGGGTGTTTGTTTTCATGTAGCTGTAGCAAAATTAGAAAAAATTTGTTATTTGCTAAATAAATCATATTGTTGGTATAGTTTTAGCTTTCATTTCTCTTACTTTGATCAAACTGACAGTTTTTCATACAAGAAAGAGAAATTTGAACTTAAATTTCTTTTTCTATTGACATTCTTTCCTTGTCTCTAGTTATAGTGTTGTTGACCATTTTATTCTTTATTTGAAGAAACATTTATTACAAATATCAATTGTTTTAATTTCTAAGACCACTTGGATCTGTCCAATTTTTTTTTAATATTAAACAAGTATTTCAATAAAATACCTGTTCTATAATGTAATTTTAATTTAGAGTGGGAAAAATGTTTCCCACATTTTTATCACTTAATCTTTGAAACATTTGAAATCTTTGAAATATTTATCTTGGAAGATAAATATTTACATCCCCAAGCTCTATGACAATAAGAGTATAGTTACACGACATAATCAAGTTTAAAAAAAAAAAAAAACCTGAATAAGCAGGTACTTTTCATAATCTGTCTTCATGAAAGGGCCCAGTCTATTGCAATGAACATGGCAGTGTATAATGGACAATCTCAATTAGGTGAACTGTACTATGCATGTCCTGGGACAGCATCTATGGGTCATGGTTGATAGCAACATTAGTGTTATTATGTGACTAGAACTCCAAACTTTTATACTTTCAACAATTCTGTGAAATTATATCATGTTACTAATGTTGATCCAGATTAGAAAAGGCAGAGGAACCAGAGATCAAATTCCCAGCATCTGCTGGATCATGGAAAAAGCAAGAGAGTTCCAGAAAAACATCTATTTCAGCTTTATTGACTATGCCAAAGCCTTTGACTGTGTGGATCACCACAAACTGTGGAAAATTCTTCAAGAGATGGGAATACCAGACTACATTACTGGCTTTTTGAAAAATCTGTATGCAGGTCAGGAAGCAATGGTTAGAACTGGACATGGAACAACAGACTGGTTCCAAATAGGAAAAGGAGTCTGTCAAGGCTGTCTATTGTCAGCCTGCTTATTTAACTTTTATGCAGAGTACATCATGAGAAATGCTGGGCTGGATGAAGCACAAGCTAGAATCAAGATTGCCGGGAAAAATCTCAATAACCTCAGATATGCAGATGACACCATCATTATGGCAGAAAGTGAAGAGGAACTAAAAAGCCTCTTGATGAAAATGAAAGAGGAGAGTGAAAAAGTTGGCTTACAATTCAACATTCAGAAAATGAAGATCATGGCATCTGGTCCCATCACCTCATGGAAAATAGATGGGGTAACTGGAAACAGTGTCAGACTTTATTTTTGGGGGCTCCAAAATCACTGCATGGTGACTGCAGCCATGAAATTAAAAGATGCTTGCTCCTTGAAAGAAAAGTTATGACCAAACTAGATAGCATATTAAAAACAGAGACATTACTTTGTCAACAAAGGTCCATCTAGTCAAAGCTATGGTTTTTCCAGTAGTCCTGTATGGATGTGAGAACTGAACTATAAAGAAAGCTGAGTGCTGAAGAATTGACGCTTTTGAACTATGGTATTGGAGAAAACTTAAGGGTCCCTTAGATTGCATGGAGATCCAACCAGTCCATCCTAAAGGAAATCAGTCCTGAATATTCATTGGAAGGGCTAATGCTGAAGCTGAAACTCCAATAATTTGGCCACCTGATATGAAGAAACTGACTCATTTGAAAAGACTCTGATGCTGGGAAAGATTGGAGGTGGGAGGAGAAGGGGAGGACCGAGGATGAGATGGCTGGATGGCATCACTGACTCAATGGACATGAGTCTGAGTAAATTCCGGGAGTTGGTGATGGACAGGGAGGCCTAGGGTCCTGCAGTCCATGGGGTTGCACAGAGTCGGATATGACTGATCGATTGGACTGAACTGAACTGAACTGAACTCACTGAAACTATAGTTGGTTAAGTACCAACTCTGATGGATATAGAATTTGGCTCCTGAGATGGACTACTGTAAGTTACAGACTTTTATGAAATGAGATTCTGATATTTCTTACATTTTTGTGAGTCTGAAGAGCTTTAAATTCAGCCAGGAAAAAATAAGAATCTGATAGGCTTTGGCATGAAAGGGGCAAATGCATGTTTTAGAACAAAGCCTATTTGTGTTTGCCTATCAAATATAAGGTCTTAAGAGAAATCAGTAGGTTCTGTCAAAGAAGTGTGTGGGACATGGAGAATATGAAGATCCGGTATGTGTTATGTCTTCTTATTAAATTAGGGAATTTAAATAAATAAGTTCATTTGAAGTATGGTCCGATAACCAGTAACTTTCTCTGACTTGATGTGAAAGCTCTATCCTAACTTCCAAGTGGCTGAGTTTATCTGGAATTCAAAATTTAAGCACCCAAATTGTCAAAATTTTCAATTGTCAAATTATATCATTTTAATACTTAGATTTGTCAGCTTTTAATTTTCTTCTTTACTTTTTATTTTGAAATTATTTCAGACTTACAGAAAAGTTGTGGAGATCTGTCAACTCTTCATAATGAAGCTAAGGTATTTCTTAGGAAAATATCAGTGACTTGAGAATTGAGAAAGGAGCAAATGTGGGATTTAGAGGAATCAACTGAATGTCCCAGTTCTCCCTAATTCCCATTTCCCTACAGAGACAGCTTCTTCCCCACCAGAAGATAGGCAGTATTAGCTTTTCTTAATGACCATAGGGCAGACTTCACTAAGGAAAGCATATCTTACTAGGCTGAACTCGCAAACTTTTGTCTTGTGAGTAGTATAACTCATGTAATTAAACTCATATTTCAGTATACTCTGTAGCAGACTATAGTACAAATACATAATGGAATACTATAATACTTAGCCATATAAAGAGTGAAATAATGCCATTTTCAACAACATGGATATAACTAAGGATTATCATTCTAAGTGAAGTAATTCAGAGAGAAAGACAAATACCACATGATATCACTTAAACGTGCAATCTAAAATACAACACAGATGAACATATCTATGAAACAGTAACAGAATCACAAACATAGACTTGTGGATGCTAAGAGGGAGGGTGTTGGTCTAGGGATGGAAGAAGAGGTTGGGGTTAGCATATGTAGCTTTTATATATCGAATGGATAAAGAACAAGGTCCTGTTGTATAGCACAGAGAACTATATTCAATATCCTGTGATAAAACATAATGGAAAAGAATATATATACATATATATGTGTGTGTATATGTATATGTAGTATATGGGTGTGTGTTAGTTGCTCAGTTGTGTCTGACTCTTTTGCAACACCATGAACAGTAGACTGCCAAGGCTCCTCTGTCCATGGAATTCTCCATGCAAGAATGCTAAGGTGGGTATCTTACCAAGGATCTTATGGAGCTCTCAAGATGCCTCTTCAGCATCACAATTCAAAAGCATCACTTCTTGGGCACTCAGCCTTCTTTATGGTCCAACTCTCATATCCATACATGACTACTGGAAAAACCAAAGCTTTGACTATACAAACCTTTGTCAGCAAAATGATGTCTCTGCTTTTTAATAAACTGTCTAGGTTTGTCATAGCTTTTCTTCCAAGTAGCAAGTGTCTTAATTCCGTGGCTGAAGTCACAATCCATAGTGATTTTGGTTCATAGAAACATTCAAAAACTTACACATACAAGCCAAAGTCAACTCTTTGCGACCCCATGGACTGTAGCCTACTGTAGCCTATTTTCAAGCAAGAATACTGGAGTGGGTTGCCATTTCCTTCTCCAGGGGAACTTTCTGACCCAG
Source organism: Litocranius walleri (assembly GCA_006410535.1). Classification (NCBI taxonomy): domain Eukaryota; kingdom Metazoa; phylum Chordata; class Mammalia; order Artiodactyla; family Bovidae; genus Litocranius; species Litocranius walleri. The sequence goes on along the minus strand of SJYG01000424.1, from coordinate 1,664,845 downwards.
AGATCAAAAGCGGGTCTCCTGCATTGTAGGCAGACGCTTTACCATCTGAGCCACAAGGGAAGCCATGTATATGTGTATATATATATATATATATATATATATATACACATATACATATATATATATATATATATACATATGTTAAAAATAATATATATGTGTATATTTATCCTGTATATCATGTTAAATATTCTAAAACATTTTGAAAACACTTTTTGAATGTTGCATGTTAAAAATAACAATAATTGAGTAAATAAATATTAATAATGGATTCTGATGGTGTTAAGATATTGAAGCTAGAATTTTATATCAAGTGAATAGAAAAATATGAATGTAGTTGTTAGAGTTTACAGTTTAACATGCTTACTCTTGCTGTCAGGAGAGGTTTTTCTCATTTATTCATTTGAAGATCTGAAACAAGAAATCTCAAAGTTCTTCCACAATAAGTGAATTTGAGATGCTAGGGATTTATTAGTATTAGGTAGAGAATAAATTTTTTAAAAAAGAAAAAAATAAACTCAGACAACAACCTAAAAGAATAATATATTTACCCTGTGTATTCATTATGTTGAGCCATTCACCAACCTCTGACTTTTACCTCAGACACTGTTACATGACACTGAAGAGAGTGCCAGAATCTCTGCAACATCATATTGTTTTTCCCTTAGACTACAGGTAAATGAGCACCTCTGTAATTAAAATATTCTTGTGGCTATTGTGCTTTAGTGCTCAGCTTTTATTTCTCTCTTTTGATACTTAGCTTGACTTTCAGAGAACTGAAGGCTAAAATCTGTTTCGTTGTATTTTGTTTGTCCTCACAGAACTCCACTGGAGCTGTTTTTGGATTTAATTTGTTTTGTCAAAGATATGGACTCCAGACAGATGTGTAAAGTAGAACTGACACAGAGGCAACATATTCCATATATTGGAAGATATCTTGTACTTAAAAAAATAGGTAAGTGGCAAAGTTTAATGGAGGTCTTGTAATTATAGTCTGGAAAACTGGAATCCGGATGCTAGCAAAACACTCTGTCTTCAAGTATCCTTTCTGCTCTAGTTATGAAGTTGTAACCTCTATGGAGTTAGATTGTCTAAGGTTCCCTTATAGTGGTGAAAGTTATTTGTGATTTCTGGCCCCAGAATTTGTGAATCAAGAACTTTCTTCTGCTCTCCTTTGAGTGGGAACTAATCCTGGCTGTTGGCTTTAGAAACATTCACCTCACTGAAGGGGTAAATTGTAGTCTTCTAATAGGATGTTCCCATACTGAAATTAGTTGCTTCTAACCAGAAGTACGTAGTAAAACTATGAGAATAGTTATTCATGAAAGGGAAATGTCACATCCAATCAATGGACAAATTTAACTTCTGAGGAAAAAAGAAAAGCAACACACTGAAAACCTGAGCAGCAATTCAACTACTGCGTATAGAGCTGATTCCACCGTATGTTTTACAAAAACACTGTTCCAATGGGGAATGTTATCCACAAGTTTGATTTTACACATAAAAGAGCATGACTCTGTGATGGAACTTAAAAGATGGGCAAATTCAAAAGGCTGCAGCAGCAATTCACTATAATTACAGCAAACTGTTGATAGCACATGGTATTATATATTCAATGTAACTGATTAAGCTCAAGTTCTTTGCCAGAGAATATGTCATTCTGAGATCCACTGAAATATACCTCTCTTGTGATCTGAGTGCTAATGTTAATAACTCATAGATAGAACCCTTGACTCCTCAAGTACTGGATTATTCAAAGGATATCCATAAGTTCAGTTCAGTTACTCATTCATGTCTGACTCTTTGCAACTTCATGGCCTGCAGTATGTCAGGCTTCCCTGTCCATCCCTAACATCTATAGCTTGCTCAAACTTATGTCTATCAAGTTGGTGATGCCATCCAGCCATCTAATTCTCTGTCATCCTCTTTGCCTCCTGCCTTCATTCTGTCCCAGCATCAGAGACTTATCCAAAAAGTCAGTTCTTCCCATCAGGTGGCCAAAGTATTGGAGCTTCAGCTTCAGCATCAGTCCTTCCAATGAATATTCAGGACTGATTTATTTTAGGATTGACTGGTTCAATCTCCTCGCAGTTTAAAGGACTCTCAGGAGTCTTCTCCAACACAAGAGTTAAAAAATATCAGTTCTTCAGGGCTCAGCTTTCTTTACGGTCCAACTCACATTCATATAAAACTACTGGAAAAACCATAGGTTTGACTAGACAGACCTTTGTCGGCAAAGTGACATCTCTGCTTTTTAATATGCTGTCTAGTTGGTCACAGCTTTTCTTCCAAGGAGCAAGTATCTTTTAATTTTGTGACTGCAATGATTCTGGAGCCTCCAAAACTAGAGTCTCTCGCTGTTTCCAGGCTTCCCTGCTAGCACAGTTGGTAAACAATCCACCTGCAATGCAGGAGACCCAGCCCTATTCCTGAGTCCAGAAGATCCCCTGGAGAAAGGATAGGTTAACCATTCCAGTACTCTTGGGCTTCCTGTGTGGCTCAGCTGGTAACTTGCAATGCAGGAGACCATAGTTTCGTCTCTGGGTTGGCTGGAGAAGGGAAAGTCTACCCACTCCAGTATTCTTTTTTTTTTTTCCACTCCAGTATTCTTAACTGGAGAATTCCATGGACTGGATAGTGAATCAGACATGACTCAGTAACTTTCACTCACACTGTTTCCATCATTTCCCAGTCTATCCATCATGGAGTGATAGGACTGGATACCATGATCTTAGTTTTTGAATGTTGAGTTTTAAGCCAGCTTTTTCACTTTCCTCGTTCACTTTCATCAAGAGGCTCTTTAGGTTAATCCTAAAGGAAATCAGTTTTGAATATTCACTGGAATGACTGATGCTGAAGCTGAAGCTCCAATACTTTGGCCACCGGTTGGGAAGAACTGACTCATTGAAAAAGACCCTGATGCTGCAAAAAAAATTGAAGGCAGAAGGAGAACAGGACTACAGAGATTGAGATGGTTGGATGGCATCACCAACTTGATGTACATGAACAAGCTCCAGGAGTTGGTGATGGACACGGAAGACTAGTGTGTCACAGTTCATGGGGTCACAAAGAGTAAGGCACAACTGAGTGACTGAACTTAAGAGGCTGTTTAGTTCCTCTTTACTTTTTGCCATAAGGGTGAGGTCACCTGCATATCTGAGATTATTGCTATTTCTCCCTGCAATCTTGATTCCAGGTTGTGCTTCATCCAGTCAAGCATTTGGCATGATCTACTCTGTATAAAATTTAAATAAGCAGGGTGACGATATACAGCCTTGAATTACTCCTTTCCCAATTTGGAATCAGTCCATTATTCCTTATTCAGTTCTAACTGTTGCTTCTTGACCTGCCTACAAATTTCTTAGGAGCCAGGTAAGGTAGTCTGGTATTACCATCTCCTTAAACATTTTCACAGTTTGTTGTGGTACACACAGTCAAAAGTTTTAGTGTAGTTAATGAAGAAGAAGTAGATGTTTTTCCTGGAATTTTGCCTTTGCTTTTTCTATGATCCAACAGATGTTAACAATTTGATCACTGGTTCCTCTTCCTTTTCTAAATCCAGCTTTAATATCTAGAATCTCTCAGTTCATGAACTGTTGAAGCCTTGTTTGGAAAATTTTAAGCATTACTTTGCTAGTGTGTGAGATGCACACAACTGTGCAGTATTTGACCATTCTTTGGCATTGCTTTTCTTTGGAACTGGAATGAGAGCTGACCTTTTCCAGTCTTGGTTTTCCACTGCTGAGTTTTCCAAATTTGCTGGCATATTGAGTGCAGCATTTTAACAGCATCATCTTTTAGGATTTGAAATAGCTCAGGTGGAATTCCATCACCTCTGCCAGCTTTGTTCATAGTGATACCCCCTTGATTTCATAATCCAGGATGCCTGGCTCTAGGTGAGTGATCACACAATTGTTATTATCTGGTCATTAAGATCTCTTTTGCATAGTTTTCTGTGTATTCTTCCCATCTCTTAATATCTTCTGCTTCTGTTAGATCCATACCATTTCTGTCCTTTATTGTGCCCATCTTTGTATGCAATGTTCCCTTGGTATTTCTAATTTTCTTATAGAGATCTCTAGTTTGACCCATTCTATTGTTTTCCTATACTTCTTTGCACTGATCACTTAGGAAGGCATTCATATGTCTCCTTGCTATTCTTTAGAACTCTATACAAATGGGTATGTGCTTAGTCACTCAGTTGTGTCCAACTCTTTGCAACCCCATGGATTGTAGCCTGCATGCTCCTCTGCCCATGGGTATTCTTCAGGCAAGAATACTAAAGTGGATTGCCATTACCTTCTCCAGGGGATCTTCCCAACCCAGGGACTGAACCCAGGTCTCCCACATTTCAGGCATATCTTTCCTTTTCTCCTTTGCCTTTAGCTTCTCTTCTTTACTCAGCTATTTGTAAGGCCTCCTCAGACAACCATTTTGCCTTTTTGCATTTCTTTTTCTTGGGGATGATCTTGATGTCTGCCTCCTGTACAATGTCATGAACCTCTGTCCATTGTTTTTCAGGCACTCTGTCTATCAGATTTAATCCCTTGAATCTATTTGTCACATCCACTGTATAATAATTGTAAAGGATTTGATTAGGTCATCCCTGAATGGTCTAATGGTTTTCCTTACTTTCTCCAATTTAACTCTGAATTTGGCAATAAGGAGTTCATGATCTGAGCCATAGTCAGCTCCTGGTCTTGCTTTTGCTTACTGTATAGAGCTTCTCCATCTTTGGCTGCAAAGAATATAATCAATTTGATTTTGGTATTGACCATCTGGTGATGTCCATGTGTAGAGTTGTCACTTGTGTTTTTTGAAGTAGTGTTTGCTATGACCAGTGTGTTCTCTCGGCAAACCTCTGTTAACCTTTGTCTGCTTCATTTTGTATTCCAAGACCAAATTTGCCTGTTACTCCAGGTATCTCTTGACTTCTTACTTTTGCACTCCAGTACCCTATTATGCAAATAACATTTTTTTTCAGGGGGTTACAGAAGGTAATTCCAATTAATCGCTGAAAAACTATCAATAGTAGAATATTAGATCCCACCAAAAAAAGATAACTCATGTCCAAGGAGAATCCCCAACAAGGTGGTAGGAGGGGTGAAATTGTGTTTAGAATCAAGCCCCATGACTGCCAGAGACACTCAGAGGGCTCCAACAAAACCTTGTGTACACCAGGACTCAGGGACCCCACAAGAGACTGAGTTACACCCACCTTTGTATATTTGAGTGTCTCCTGCAGAGGCATGGATCAGCAGTGGCCTGCCACGGGGACAGGGGCTCTGGCTGCAGTAGACCTGGGAGGCATGACCTGTGAATCCCACCACAGAGCCACTGAACAGATAATCCACAAACTGGAGAACAATTGTATCAAAGAATTTCTTGAATTGTTGTGAAATTTCTAGGGCCCACAACTGATTTCTCATTCTGGGGATCTGGCAAAGAGACTGAGAACCCTCAGGGAATTTGACTTCGAAGGTCAGTGGGATATTATTCCAGAACTTCCACAGGACTGGGGAAACATACTCTTGGAGGGCACAAACAAAATCTTGTGTGCACCAGGATCCAGGAGAAAGGAGCAGTGAACCCACAAGAGACTGGGCCAGACTTCCCTGTGAGTATCCCTGTGTCTCTGGTAGAGGTATGGGTCAACAGTAGCCTTGGATCACAGCCTTGTCTAACTCAATAAAACTATGAGCCATGCCATGTAGGTCCACCCAAGATAAACAAGTCATGGTAGAGTTCTGACAAAACATAATCCCCTGGAGAAGGGAATGGCAAACCAATTCAGTATTCTTGCCTTGAGAACCCCATGAATGGTATGAGAAGGCCAAAAGATATGACACTGACAGATGAACTCCCCGGGTTGGTAGGTGCCCAATATGCTACTGCAGAAGAGTGGAGAAATAGCTCCAGAAAGAATGAATAGGCTGAGCCAAAGTGAAAACAACGTCCAGTTGTGGATGTGACTGGTGGTGGAAGTAAAGTCCAATGCTGTAAAGAACAATATTGCATAGGAACCTGGAATGTTAGGTCCATGAATCAATATAAATTGAAAGTGGTCAAACAGAACATGTCAAGAGTGAACATGACATTTTAGGAATCAGTGAACTAAAATGGACTGGAATGGGCAAATTTAACTCAGATAACCATGATATCTACTGTGGGCAAGAATTATGAGTAGCCTTCATAGACAACAAAAGAGTCCAAAATGCAGTACTTGGGTGCACTCTCAAAAATGACAGAATGATCTCCGTTCATTTCCAAGGCAAATCATTCAGTATCACAGTAATCCAAGTCTATAACCCAATCAATAATGCCAAAGTATATCCATATGAAGAGCCAACTCCAATGGGAAGAAAAACAACAGGTATGAGCCCTCAGGAAGAGGGAGTAAATGGAAAAAAGCAACTTGAAAAACAATTACTGATATTAGTTATTATTTACTAACTTACTAATACTGATTAGTATTTATATTAGCTCTCTGGGTCAATACTTGAATTCACAAGGAAAACAAAACCACTGAAGGAATTTAGTACTAAATAAGGGATTCATGCCTAATTGATCAATACTCACAAAACAGAAGCTATTTTTGAGCCTCTTCAGGACACAGGTATTGAGATATATTAGCATATAATTTGTGGACAAGGACAGTTTGCATTTCTCATATAGTTTTGATAAAATATACAGTTTTGAACAAGAATCTACAATGTATTTTTCCATATGCATTTTGCCAGGATATGGAATTATTATGCTTCCTGCAGGAACAGGCAAAATCCACATAGAATTAAAGCCCTGCTACTGCTGCTGCTAAGTGCCTTCAGTTCAGTTTAGTTCAGTCGCTCAGTCATGTCTCACTCTTTGCAACCCCATGAATCGCAGCATGTCAGGCCTCCCTATCTATCACCAACTCCCTGAGTTCACTCAGACTCGCATCCATTGAGTCCATGATGCCATCCAGCCATCTCATCCTCGGTCGTCCCCTTCTTCTCCTGCCCCCAATCCCTCCAAGCATCAGAGTCTTTTCCAATGAGTCAACTCTTCGCATGAGGTGGCCAAAGTACTGTAGTTTCAGCTTTAGCATCATTCCTTCCAAAGAAATCTCAGGGCTGATCGCCTTCAGAATGGATTTGTTGGATCTCCTTGCAGTCCAAGGGACACTCAAGAGTCTTCTCCAATACCACAGTTCAAAAGCATCAATTCTTTGGCGCTCAGCCTTCTTCACAGTCCAACTCTCACATTCATACATGATCACAGGAAAGCGTTCAGTCAGGTCCAACTCTTTTTGACCCCAAGGACAGGGGTCACCAGGCTCCTCTGTCCATGAAATTCTCCAGGCAAGAATACTAGAGTAGGTTGCCATGCCTTCCTCAATTAAAACCCTAAATGACCATATTTTTTTTCCTAAATACTAAAATTCCTTGATATTATAATTAAATTAAATTCAGTTCAGTCGTTCAGTTGTGTCTGACTCTTGGCTACCCCATGGACTGAATGAAGCACACCATGCTTCCCTGTCTATCACTAATTCCCGGAGCTTGCTCAAACTCATGTCCATCAAGCCGGTGATGCCATCCAAACATCTCATCCTCTGTGATTACCTTCTCCTTCTCTCTTCAATCTTCCCCAGCATCAGGATCTTTTCCTAAGAGTCAGTTCTTCACATCAGGTGGCCAAAGTATTGGAGTTTCAGCTTCAGCATCAATTCTGCCAGTATTCAGGACTGATTTCTTTTAGGATGGACTACTTGGATCTCCTTGCTATCCAGTTCAGTTCAGTTCAGTTCAGTCACTCAGTCGTGTCCGACTCTTTGCTACTCCATGAATCGCAGCACGCCAGGCCTCCCTGTTCATCACCATGTCTTGGAGTTCACTCAGACTCAAGCCAATCGAGTCAGTAATGCCATCTAGTCATCTCATCTTCTGTCGTCCCCTTCTCCTACTGCACCCAATCCCTCCCAGCATCAGTGTCTTTTCCAGTGAGTCAACTCTTCACATGAGGTGGCCAAAGTACTGGAGTTTTAGCTTCAGCATCATTCCCTCCAAAGAAATCCCAGGGTTGATCTCCTTCAGAATGGACTGGTTGGATCTCCTTGTAGTCCAAGGGACTCTCAAGAGTCTTCTCCAACACCACAGTTCAAATGCATCAGTTCTTCAGTGCTCAGCCTTCTTCACAGTCTAACACTCACATCCATACATGACTACTGGAAAAACCATAGCTTTGACTAGACAGACCTTTGTCAGTAAAGTAATGTCTCTGCTTTTGAATATGCTATCTAGGTTGGTCATAACTTTTCTTCCAAGGAGCAAACTTCTTTTAATTTCATGGCTGCAGTCACCATCTGCAGTGATTTTGGAGCCCAGGAAAATAAAGTCTCTCACTGTTTCCATTGTTTCCCCATTTACGGGCCATGCAGTGATAGGACCGGATGCCATGATCTTAGTTTTCTGAATGTTGAGCTTTAAGCCAACTTTGTCACTCTCCTCTTTCACTTTCATCAAGAGGCTCTTCAGTTCCTCTTCATTTTCTTTCATAATGGTGGTGTCATCTGCATATATGAGGTTATTGATATTTCTCCCTGCAATCTTGATTCCAGCTTGTGCTTCATCCAGCCCAGAGTTTTGCATGATGTACTCTGCATATAAGTTAAATAAGCAGGGAGACAATATACAGCCTTGATGTACTCGTTTCCCATTTTGGAACCAGTCTGTTGTTCCATGTCTGGTTCGAACTGTTGTTTCTTGACCTGCATACATATTTCTCAGGAGGCAGGTAAGATGGTCTGGTATTCCCATCTCTTGAGGAATTTTCCACAGTTTGGTGTGATCTACAAAGTTAAAGGCTCTGGTGTAATCAATAAAGCAGTAGATGTTTTTCTGTTATTCTCTTTTTAGATGATCCAACAGATGTTGGCAATTCGATCTCTGGTTCCTCTGCCTTTTCTACATCCATCTTGAACATCTGGAAGTTCACAGTTAATATACTCTTGAAGCCTTCCTTGGAGAATTTTGAGCATTACTTTACCAGCACGTGAGATAAGTGGATATTATAATTAAGTAAGCACTTTTTTTTTTTTTTGGCAGCTGTAGCTAGCCAAGAATCGACTCCATGGCACAGAATTAATTAGTTATTTCATGTCTTCCATTACCCAATCACAACATGGAACTACTAACAGCTTCCTAACAATAACCTTTACAGACTAGTTGATCCACCCCACTTCTGATGTTTACACTCTGAACATTAATATAATCTGCAAAGGACCCTGTGAGTTGGTCAAGTTTTTTTTTTTCTAGTGTAGTAGGGAGAACCAATGGGAATAGTTCTAGCTGATGTATTCCCATAGATACATCCCCATAGACCTAAAATTTGCATATCTTATCTTTGGGTACTCATCTCAACTTTCTACTCCCAAAGTGACCACAGTGAATGGCCCAGGAGGTTTACATAGTTTACAATGAGGGTGGTTTGATGAATGCAAATTTTAATTAACATTTTTCATTTTTCAGAATGGTACCTTCAAGGCTCTCCTACTGTAGGTACAAGTTGAACATTAGTTATAACTGGAGTATTTCTACACTTTGTTGAATTTCTATTCTGAAAAAAAAGAAATTATTGCCCCATTTTTTATTCCTTTTCAGTGGAGTTCATGTACCATGAAGTCACCCTATTCATTTTCAGGAACATTCTTTGTTGGCCCCAAGAAAAGGATACAGGTATGCTAATCCCCAGCAGTAATGAAATTCTGGTGGCCAGGAATGGACAAGTCATAGTCACAAAAGAAAGAAAGAAGTCCACTAGGGAAGAGGGTGTTTAGATTTGAATAATTCTATTTTTCTTATTTCATATTACAGGAATAGGCAGATATTCTTGAACAACCTCTGCAGTTAAATTGCAACATGATTTTCTTGAAATGTTATTTTTAGCATAATATGGCTCAAAAAGATATATTCTTTGAGAAGATAAACCTCTCAGATAAGGCTTTAAGAATCCTCTCTCTGAAATTAACAGAATACCTTGTTGCCTTTCTTGGTGCTCTTCCTGACAGTCATATAAACTGTATCAAACTCTGTCTTCTCTGGCAGAGTAAGACTCATTTTCTCCTTGTATCTCCCAGAGTAGTTGCACTTCTAAGACTATGAACAATTGCTAAAGATCTCATTTAGAGTCATGGCCGTGAGGTTTCCCTACCCACCAAACCATCTTACTTAAGAATTTCAAATCTTCCAGCTGATATCAATAACATCAATATATACTTTCCTAAGTTGCAATGTCTCCTCAAGGTCATTACCTGGGATTAGTGATCTCTCTCTTTTTTTTTCTGTAGGAATCTCTTCATAATACAATTTTCTCAACTTCCACAGCAAACTATTCTATTGAATGATTATGGAGTCTAAAAGAATTCTATGCACTCTGGTTTACTTCATTTAGACATTCTCAGTCTAATGATCACCATTGTGTTTTATTTAGTGTGGATGACTGTACTCCTTGAAAAGTATGCACTAAAATCTAAAGAACATAATACTTTTTATATGGGATGACTGTGGAGAGAACTTCAAAGGTAAGATTCTGTAATTGATTATCCTCTCTAATTGGTAGAATGGTAGTCTATTTAAGGGGGAAAGATAGCAAACTAAGTGACACAATGGAAATTAGAAATGTAAGGAAAGCGAAGGTAATTAGCTGATTATACTGGAACACTTTAAGGGAGAAAATGTCAGCACTGCTTTGAAACTATTCAACTGAAATTGGCAGCAAAATAAGTTGTTGAGCTACCACTATGGAGTTCCAAATCCCTTAAGCATTTATAAAAAGTTTACATGTTGAGAGCCGGGGTTCCCTTGTTTCTACAAGATAAAACTTGAAACATAGTTTTCTTTTCCTTATTTTTTATCCACTCCCTAAATATACTTTTACAATTTTCTGTTGAGAATTTACACTCAAGGGTGAAAGTATGTTCAGTTTAAGCTCTCCCTTCAGCAAAAATGGCTTAAATGATATTTCTTCCCACATGCTGCAATAATCTTTATGGCAGATAAATGGGAACTTTAATGTCTGAGCAAATGCAATATTCCAAGCATTTTGCATGTTAACTCACATAATTCTTCTGAACAACTCTATGAGGTGAACATTATTTTATCCTAATTTTACACTTGAGGAAACTAACACTTACATAGGTTAAACAACTTGTTCAGAATTGAAACACCCAAAGAGAGTTTTAGAGTGAAACTGACTTGTTTGCTAAGCTAAGCTTAATGCCTCCTCCATCCTTATAGGTTGCTTTAACATTCATTTATCCAGCTACTGTGTACTCTTGTATCTTCATGGATTGCTATTCTATGTTTTACTCATGGCTCCCATATTATTATTATATCCTTTTTCCTAGTCCAGTGAATTTTAAGCAGAGTAGTATGACACATTGATATGCAAATGTGAATAAAGTGCAACATGGAACTTCTGTTTCTGGACAAGATGGAGTAACAGAAAAGATAATCTTACATATGAAGCCATAAAATAAATGGGCAGAGTAAATGAAATACAAGTATTTCCTGCTTTTCAAAAATTCATTTATGCCATTTTTATAAAAAACTTACATTAGTACTTGTTTTGGAAAACTGAAGGAAATTTAAGGATTTTCATTTTTACAAAACTAGGTTATTGTCCTTTTGCTTTATACCATTTCATCTTATAAAAAGCTTCATTAAAAACATTCTATTTTCAGATGTCGGGAGAGAACTGTAATGGTTTTCTACACACTGCATCAAGAAAAACAAATAATACTTATCCATGAGAGATGGGAAGCAAACAGGTTGAGCACTGTGAATGTTCCAGCTTACTGCCTTGAGAGAGTTCCCAGACTGTGGAAAAAGAGAAACAACCTCAATAAATACCAAGGATTAAGTTCATAGTCCAGGAAAACAAATGTAGATAGCCACCAAACAGGAAAAAGAAGCACAAATATTTTAGAAAAATTTCCAGAAATATTCAGCAGAACAATGAATGGTACACACAAAACAAAATTATCCAAGACTGGGGCAACACCACTCAAAAAGATGAGAGTGCTTGCCACATACACAGTTCAGTTCAGTCACTCAGTCATGTCCAACTCTTTGCAACCCCATGAATCGCAGCATACCAGGCCTCCCTGTCCATCACCAACTCCCAGAGTTTACTCAAACTCATGCAACCATCTCATCCTCTTTTGTCCCCTTCTCCTCCAGGCTTCAATCTTTCCCAGCATCTGGGTCTTTTCAAATGAGTCAGTTCTTCACATCAGGTGGCAAAAGGAATGGAGTTTCAGCTTTAGCATCAGTCTGTACAATGAATATTCAGCACTGATTTCCTCTAAGATGAACTGGTTGGATCTCCTCACAGCCCAAGGGATCCTCAATAATCTTCTCCAACACCACAGTTCAAAAGCATCAATTTTTCAGTGCTCAGCTTTCTTTCCAGTCCAACACTCACATCCATACATGACTACTGGAGAAACCATAGCCTTGACTAGACAGACGTTTGTCAGCAAAGTAACGTCTCTGCTTTTTAATATGCTATCTAGGTTGGTCATAACTTTTCTTCCAAGGAGCAATTGCCTTTTAATTTCATAGCTGCAGTCACCATCTGCAGTGATTTTGGAGCCCCCAAAATAAAGCCTCTCACTATTTCCATTATTTCTCCATACATAGTATGGGGAATGATTCATGTTTCAATCAGCCATAATGAAAAAATTTTATAAGTAATTGAATAGAATTCTCAGAAGTATCTTTGAAGGAAAATAATCAACACTATACTAAACACATCTTTGGTTATCCCTTAACAAATACTAATATCAAGACTCCAAAATGATGTTACTGTCTACAACTAGCCTAAAATCAGAACAAAGTTCAGAAATTTTTATTTAAATAAAAATATTCATTAAGTACCCAACTATGTAAAATTCACAATCTTTTGCATCTGATTAAAAAGTATGAGAAATGCAGAAACAGAATTTTACAACACAACGATGAGAGACATCAGTCAATCAAAATTGATCTACTGGTAACAGAGGTGTTAGAATGAACAGCCAAGGATATTAAAACGATTTTTTACCAAGTATATGCTATTTTTTTGTTAGTAGATAAATGTATGTCATGAAAGGAGGACTCAAATTTTGAAAAATGATAAAAACTATACAAGATAATTTTGGTTATACAAACAAACTTTATTTAATGGTAATTAAATGGATAGTCTCCATTCAGATAACTGAAAAATGAGGCAGGACGCAAGAAGCTTTTACAGTAAAGAGTAAAGAATAAAGAAGAAACAAAGGAAATATCTGGCTGGGGCCACATAGCCACCTTGTTTAGGGTGAGAAGGTCCAGAGTGGTCTTGGTGTTTGGGATTTTGTTGACTGCATATAATGTATTTCTGGTGAAGTAGAATCTTTAAAGGGACGCAAGCACACAATAGAGGATCAAGAAGAGATATTTTGGAAGAGAAGGTTGCTGCTGCTGCTGCTAAGTTGCTTCAGTCATGTCCGACTCTGTGCGATGCCATAGACGGCCTCCTACCAGGCTCCTCTGTCCCTGGGATTCTCCAGGCAAGAACACTGGAGTGGGTTGCCATGTCCTTCTCCAATGCATGAAAGTGAAAAGTGAAAGTGAAGTCGCTCAGTCGTGTCCAGCTCTTAGCGACCCCCTGGACTGCAGCCCACCAGGCTCCTCCATTCATAGGATTTTCCAGGCAAGAGTGCTGGAGTGGGGTGCCATTGCCTTAGGTTAGTGAACTTGAAAACAGTATAAAATTACTGTATATATATATAATTTTTTTAATGCAAGAAATAGAAAGCTTAAAAGGATATATTGAGATGTGGGGCAAATTTAAGGAAAACAAAGCATGTGTAATTAGTTTTTAAAGAAGAAAGTAGAGCAGAAGTACAATGAAAAAATTGAACCTGAAAACTTATTTGATATAGGTTTAAATACACAGGGGCTTCCCAGGTAGTGCTAGTGGCAAAGAACCATTGGCCAATACAAGAGACACAGGAGACATGGGTTCAATCCATGTTGGGAAGATCCCTTGGAGGAGGGCACAGCAATCTTGCCTGGAGAATCCCATGGACAGAGGGGACTGGCAGGCTTCAGTCCATAGGTTCACAAAGAGTTGGATATGACTGAAGTGACTTAGAAGAGCACATAAATACACAGATCCAACTGTGCAACAACTCCAAGCATAAGACAGAAAAAGAAAACTACAAAAGGCACATTCTAATCAAATTATCCAAAACCAGTGATACAGAGAAAATCTTAATAGAATTCATGTACAAATGACATGTTGTATATAGTGGGACAAAGATGCAGTTTGTAGATTTATCATTAGTAATAATTTATGTGAAAAGACAGTGGAACTGCTTTATAAAGTATAAAAAATCTGTATCTATATCTACAGAATATATCTTTAAAAATTAAAAAATAGACTATTGAGTTATACAAAACTGAAAGAATTTATCTTTAGCAAACTTAAAATACAATTATTGTGACAGTCCTTCGTGCAGAAGAAATTATGGATCTATATGAATAAACAAAGAACACTGGAACTGTCAGCTATATGGATGTTCATACAATAATGCTTTCTCTTTATTAAATCCCATTGTAAGACATTAAACTTTTAACAAAAAATATATTTTTGTCAATTAAAATATGTAAAGATAACTGTAAGATAAAGGCCCAGAAGGGGGAAAAATGAAAGTATGCTATTGTAGTTTTTACACATTATGTAACATTGTATAATGTCATACTATATTGTAAGTCAAAAATTCTTTACACCTGAGTTCACATAGCAAATAGTTGTATCAATAAAAATAACTCCAATTGAAATAATAAACACACAGTAAATAAAAGAAGTCAGCAAAAGAAAAATGATTAGCAGAAAAAGGAATAGGACCATGACAGAAGCAAACATAACTACATCAATCATATATAAATAATATAAACATCTGATTTGAAAGCTGAAATTTTTTAAATGGATTCTTAAAAGAGACTCAACTATATAATGCCTTAAAGAAAGAGACTTTGAAATAAAGACACAAATATAAATAAAAGGATCAAGATAGCTAGACAAGGCTAATAACAATCAAAAGAAGGATGGAGTAACTTTATTAATCTCAGAATAAAATAGATTTAAGATGAAAGAATCCTTAAGAGATTAATGAGTCAATGAAGCAAGAGGTATGACAATTCTAAAGTTTTTTTCAACTAATAATAAAAACAAATATGTGAAGTAACTATTTGCAAAGTAAATAAAATAACTTAAATTTACATGTTGAAGAGATAACAGAATTTGAAAATAGTTTGAACTGAATGAAAATAAAAACAAAATATTGAGCTGCTGTTATATTAGTACTTATTGGTGAATTAGGAAAAATAAAAGGTCTCAAATGAATGACCTCATTTTTGAATATAATAAACACAAACTAGATGTAAGAAAATAAATAAGGAAGATGAAAAACCAGCTAAATTAAGAGAGAAGAAAAAAATCAATTAAATAGATAAAAAGAATAAATGGAACCAAAATCTGGCTCACTGACATATTTATTAAATCAATAAAATTAATAATATGAGATGATAGCTTAACATATTATTGCCAATTAGAGAAAAAAATTATATTAGGCATTATCAATATCTTATTCCAAAGTATTAAGGTGAAACTCACAGACAAGATTACCAATCTGATCATTAATGGAACCAGTTTAAAGAGAGTTTCCCTGTACCTAAACTAGTGGTCACTTAACATATCCACGATGTAAACAGATTTCACCATAAATCAAAGGAACATTTAAACAGCTCAATATACAACAAAATAAAATATAATACAATTTTTATTAACACAGTGTCATAATCACCAAACTATTTTCCTAAAACATATTTTCATTCATTAGTATTATATTTAATTTATAAATACATAGAGAGGAAAACAAGAAAAAAGCATACATTTGCAAGTATAAGGGGCTTCCCTGACAGCCCAGTTCGTAAAGAAATCGCCTGCAATGCATGTGACCCCAGTTCAATTCCTGGGTCGGGAAGATCCACTAGAGAAGGGATAGGCTACCCACTCCAGTATTCTTGGGTTTCCCTTGTGGCTTAGCTGGTAAATAATGTGCCTGCAATGCAGGAGACCTGGTTCCCTCAGTTGGGAAGATCCCCTGGAGAAGAGAAAGGCTACCCACTCCAGTATTCTGGCATGAAGATGTACATGGGGTCGAAAAGAGTCAGACATGATTGAGCAATTTACACTTTCACTTTGCCAGTATAAATCAGATGGTAAAATAAAAATTTTATTTTCTCTACCACATGCTAATGGGATTGAAGATATAAATTGTATTTCCAAAAGTATTATTTGTTTTTAATATGTGTAATGTGTGTAGAAAAAGGATTTTTTTTAGGGTGATAAAATTATTTTGTTCAATACTGCAATGGTAGACAAATAACACTACAAGTTGGTTAAAACCCATATAACTATAAAGCACAGATAATGAAAATGGATGATTACAAATTAAAATATATACATTTAAAAGTTTGGATATCCCAGGGTAGAATTCATAATGTGACAATAAAGTTTAACTGTTTTAAAATGGATGGAACAAGCTCATATACAAGAGTTTTGAGGGGAGGAGAGGTGCTGATATAAGTAACTTTGGATATTAGTGGGAAATCAACTGCACATAACAGCTAGGCTTTAGTTGATAGTTGTTTCTATGCATGTACAGGTTAATAATTCAGAACTCACTATATATATATATATATATACATACATACAGTAACTAAAAAGTTTAGTAAATGGATGTCTCATGATTGGAATAAAGTTTCTCACTCAGTGTGAGACAGACAAGCAAGTGGAGAGGGCAGTAATTACTGCCTTCTAAAATTACAAACAGTAGTATTTCAGAGCTGGGGATATAAGAATGGATTTATGTTACCTTAATATACATATAGATGAATATTGAAATATTTATAAATAGGTATATATGCATAGATTTGTATACTACATATATTGTGTTGCTCTGTCAATTGAGAGTGCCTGGAAGCAAAGATACCTTAATAGTAATGAGCACAGATCACAGAGCTCAGATCTTGGTTTTTAATACCATTATTCAGTAAAAAGGAATCAGAGCTCTTTGGGAAAATGGCTTAATCTTAGACTAGAAGAATTATACAAGACAAACATGAAGCATCTTGTATTGATAAAAAGTAAAGAAGTACTCAGAAATAAGAAAGCAAAAAAACAAAGCCAACTCCTAAATGGGATATGTCAAAGGGAATTAGAAGCAAAGAGAAATACTGGCCAGTGGCCAATCCTGAAAATAATTATAAGCAACAAAATAAATAAAATAGTATTGCATTTTAACCCTTACTATGAAGACAATATCTGTAAGTCTATATTTATATAAATAAATGGTTGAATAAATAAATATCAGAGAGGATGGCAGATCTCCTGTGCTGAAGAATTTAAGTGATTCAATTAACCCCTTTCTTCTTCCTTACTCCACACTCTTATCTGATCTGTGCATAGGGATTTTCTTTCAAAGATTATACTATGAAAAGGATGAAAAAAGTAACTTCACAGTAGGGAAGCATTAAAAAGTATTTCAAGAGAATAATATGTTATATTTTAGGCAACAATTTTGATAATATTTATAGGTGAGAGGAAAAACACGGAGAACAAAAGATGGATTTGAAATCTGTGCATATAACAGGTAAGAGATGGAAGTGTTTCTCAAACTACTCAGGGTAAATGCAATTTTTATGTTTCAGTCTCAGTATATTTATGTGATTTTAAAATTATTTAAACTTTTTTATCTTTAAGTAGGTGAAAGATGGTTGGATGGCATCACTGACTTGGTGGATATGAGTTTGGTCAAGCTTCGGAAGTTGGTGATGGACAGGAAGGCCTGGTGTGCTGCAGTCCAGAGAGTTGCAAAGAGTCAGATACACGACTGAGTGACTGAACTGAACTGAGCTAAGGTGAAACATAACAAAATAGGTGACTATTCTCTTAACACTGAATAGTTATGGGTCCTTAATTGACCAGTAACTAGTACACATGCACTCATACATACTCCATTTGAACAGTACTAGATACCATGACAAAGACAAGCTCATTTATATTGCTTTTCCTAATCTATATGAAACATATTGACTATTAAAAATCACATATTTTATTTGGAGTCACTCTGCTTCTTTCATGATCATTATGTTAAAACTATCATGTGCATTTTGTAATAGATCAAGCAAAATAATCCCATAAAGTCACATACTTAACTATTTTTACTTATTGATAATTGCTTATAGTTTATTGGCTTTCACCTGGACTTGATTATAAAGTTGAAGTGAACAGGACTATGTCTTTACTGAGAATTATGTATTCTTAATACATTCTAACAGTTGAGTCTGAAATATCAATACCAGCTAACTTGTCAAGTGAAAGTGAAAGTCACTCAGTCAAGTCCATTGCTTTGCTACTCCATGGACTGTAGCCTGCCAGGCTCCTCTGTCCATGGAATTATCCAGGGAAGACTACTGGAGTAGGTAGCCATTCCCTTCTCCAGGGGATCTTCCCAACCCAAGGATTGCACCCAGGTATCATGCATTGCAGGCTGATTCTTTACCATCTGTGACACGAGGGAAGCTCTTGCATTATTTTAAATATCAATATACTTTGCTTTTAATACATTTCTAGATCACATGTGCTATTATTATAATATATTTTATGTATTTCCCTGATGCAGATGCATAATTATCTTATTTAACTTAGGTCTACTCTGAACAAATGTGATAATCCATACGAACTTGTTTCACCATTTCAGCACTTAAATTTATCAAGTGGTATGTACTCCATTAATTCAGAGACACACTTTGTCAATTTGATTGCCTATCTTGTTGGTACAGCTGCTTGTTTTCATAATCCAATTGCATATTAGGGTATTTGCGTTACATGACCAATCTTGTTTATTTGCTGATGATTCTCTGCTTTAATAATTGAAGTCATTAGTATGAAAATGTGTGTTTTCAAATACTATGATCTGTTGGCCAAACTGTGTGTTGGTACACTAATTAATATAATCTATATCAAAGTGCTTTAGTGAAAATGTGGTGTTACAAAATATCAGTATTATGGCATATTTTGTAATGTAAATATATGAATCAGAATAAAATATATACCAATAAATATATGTTGAGATACATGCCTCATTAAAATAGAAATTTTTAGTCAAGGCAATCATTTCTCAGGATTCTTTTTTATTAATACAGCTAAGAATTCAGTGCAAAAGAATGTCTGCAGTGGCAGTCTAGGAATACAATGATTCCATGGTAGTTGAAAACATATTTTATTTTTATTCATTCTAAACTGCCATGCTCAGCATATCATCTTGTCTTCAAGCATGTCACCTTATGTTCATTATGTGATATAGCCACTGCTCTTCCATGCATTGTAGCCTCATTCCTGGCAGAGTGAAGAATGGGAATGGAAGCAAAGTAGGAAAGGGTAATATCTATCTTAGAGAAATAAGGTTTTCTTGCAAATCCTTAGTTTTAATCTCTGAAAACTTGCCACTAACTGTAATAAATGCTGGAGAGCATGTACATTTACTTTGTCTTTATATTTTAGAATAGGTTTCAATTTACAGAAACATTTATTAAATTGTACAGTGAATTTTCATATACCCACTCACCTAGTTTCCCCTTATATATAATACCTTACATTAGTATGGAGCTATATAGTTGCTCAGTTGTGTCTAACTCTTTGCAGCCCCATGGACTGTAACCTGTCAGTTTCTTCTGTCCATGGAATATTCAAGGCAAGAATACTGGAGCAGGTTGCCATTTCCTACTCCAGGGAATCTTGCCAACCTAAAGGATAGAACCCACAACTACTGCATCTCCTGCATTGGCAGGCAGATTCTTTGCCACTAGTGCCACCTGGGAAGGCCTATTACTATCCTGTAATAGGATCATGGCATCTGGTCCTATCACTTCATGGGAAATAGATGGGGAAACAGTGTCAGACTTTATTTTGGGGGGCTCCAAAATCACTGCAGATGGTGACTGCAGCCATGAAATTAAAAGACGCTTACTCCTTGGAAGGAAAGTTATGAGCAACCTAGATAACATATTCAAAAGCAGAGACATTACTTTGCCAACAAAGTTCTGTCTAGTTAAGGCTATGGTTTTTCCAGTGGTCATGAATGGATGTTAGATGGACTGTGAAGACAGTTGAGGGCTGAAGAATTGAGGCTTTTGAACTGTGGTGCTGGAGAAGACTCTTGAGCATCCCTTGGACTGCAAGGAGATCTAACCAGTCCATCCTAAAGGAGGTCAGTGCTGGGAGGGAGTGGGGGTAGGAGGAGAAGGGGACGACAGAAGATGAGATGGCTGGATGGCATCACCGACTCTATGGACATGAGTTTGAGTGAACTCCGGGAGTTGGTGATGGGCAGGGAAGCCTGTGGCCTTCTGCAATTCATGGGGTCACGAAGAGTCAGACAAGACATGCGACCCCATGGACTGTAGCCTGCCAGGCTTCTCTGTCCATGGGATTCTCCAAGCAAGAATACTAGAGTGGATTGCTATTTCTTTATCCATATATTACTATTAATGAATCAATATTAAATCCAATATTTATTAGAAACTGAATCAAATATTAAATCAAATCATTCAGTTCTGCTTAATGTCTTTTTCCATTCCAGGACACTATTTTAAAATTGATCGTCATGTCTCTTTATGCTTCCTTTAGCTGTGACAATTTCTCAGAATTCTTTTTCAGTAACCTTGAAAATTCTGGAGAGCATATACGTCAGGGATTCTGAAGGATGCCTTTCTAATGAAATTGGTCTATTTTCCCCCCACATTTAAAGTGGTTCTATGATTTTTTAAGAGAAGGATCAAATATATAAAGTGTGATCTTCAACAATCATATCATGAGTATATACTGTCAGTTTGATTTTATAGTTGATGATATTGACCTTGATCACTAGGTTGAGGTGGTGTCTGTCAGTTTTCTCCACTGTATGTGTATTGTATTTTTCCCTCATACATGTGTTATACTCTTTAGAAGAAAGCCCCATCCTTGAGGGTGAAATATCTACACAAATTTAGAATTTTCCCATAATAATTATTTAGTTTTTTCTCTTCAACTTACTATTTATTCATTTGTTCATTTATAACCATCAAGAAGACAAGATATTTATTTTATATTTTGAGTTATAGAGAAATAATAATTTGTCATGCTGCTCAAACTGTTCCAGGTTTTCATTTTGGGAACTCATTGTTTCTGAGTCTCTCCCTTTAACATATCAGCATCATTATAGATTTTTTTTTTTAAGGATAATTTCTAACATCACAAGATACTTCAGGCTCCTTTTGGGTATTTATTGCTCCAATATCAAAATCAATCACTTTCCAAGGAGTCTTGGTTGCTTTCATCAGGTAATGATATTAGAAATAAAAATCTGGATGATAGGCATGCTCATTGCCTAAAAAGGGATATTGTTTTGTTTAAGACTGCCCAGCTCACATAGCAAAGAGATATATCAACTTACTTGCTGATCTGCACAGATGTATAAATACTTCTGTATGTAACTCTTGTATCCATATTATGCTAAATATGAACTCAAACTCATAATTCATTGCCATATGGATAATTCTGGTCTCACTTATTGGCAAATTACCATTCCAACCATGAGAAAGCTTGCTTCCACAATTCACCAATCATTTATTTAATAGTCTAGTTATGAATCTGCAACTCCCTCTGATAAAAATATTTTTCTTCTGATTTTATTTGGCTGACATTTTTCCTAAAGTGTATTTCAATTAAAATCCTTCCTCCTTAGATAGGGCCTCTCTAACAAACTGGATTACTTGTTACCTCCGAACATCTACCTTATTTTTCTATCATAATGTCATGTTTAATTTTTTGGTAAACCATATAAAATCTCTGATCCTTACATTTTTGTTTGTTGTTACTTAATCTCTTCACCAGAATATACTGATATGAAGTCAGAAACCATGTTTGCTGTTTTCTTTATCATGCCCCCAACATATATCACTGTGTGTGTGTGTGTTGCTCAGTTGTGTCTGACTTCTTTGCAATCTGATACACTGAGCCCACCAGGCTCCTCTGTCCATGTAATTCTCCAGGCAAGAATACTGGAGTGGTTTCCCTTCTCCAGGGGATCTTCTCAACTCAGGGATCAAAACCAGGTCTCCCACACTGCAGATTCCTTACTGTCTGAGACATTAGGGAAGCCTCACATATATCACTAGTTCAGATTTACTTTAATTTGCAACAAATATTCATTGAATGGATGAAGAGATGGAAAAATATTTCTAAGTGACATATATAGTCACTTGTGCAGAATCATATCCATAGCTCATAATTGTGTTCTTTTTTAAGAACTATACTCATTTTTCATTCCTTAACTCAAAGTTTATTGTCTTCTTGAGGGCATGTAGATTACTTAAAAGTACTTTATGTTTCTCTCCATTGACTCCATATAGTACTCTTCTAATAACTGTGTTTTTTCTTCACTATAGTCTTAATTATATTTTAATTAGTCCTATTATCAATTCTTATTTATCTGTTGTGTGTGTGTGCACTTAATCATGTCCAACTCTTTGCAACCCTGTGGACTGTAACTTGCCAGTCTCCTCTGTCCATGGATTCTTCAGGCAAGAATACTGGAGTGGGTTGCCATTCACTTTTCCAGAGGTTCTTTCTGTCCCAGGAACTGATCTCAGTTTTCCACATTGTGGGCAGATTCTTTACCACTGGGCCACCTGTGAAGCCCCATACAAATTACAAAGAAAACTATGATGTGCCTGATTTTATTATGCAATATCTATAATTTCTCATCCCAAATAACTGAAAAAAATTTATACTTTTTAGCTCTACTTTACATCCAAGCATTTAGTCAGTGAAAATGTGATATTTCTCTGCATCATGTTAATGAAATTGTCATAGAACTGTACTCATTCTATGGTCTATCTGTATCCAACTTTGTATGTATAGTAAATATTCTGATAAAGACTAGCGATTACAATGAAAGTAAATGTTTCCTTTTTTATTCTATTTTATATAAATAAAAATGATAATTTCAATATCTTAATCTTGCAACTGGTATGTGTTACATGCTTAATGACTAAATAATTGACTAAATAAATACAAAGGGCATAACTTTTTACACTTTACAGTTCTTACAGGATACCTTTTTACATTTAAACATCAAATTGAATTAAGTAAGAAAATAGTAAAGAAAATAATTAATAGATAAGCATCACTGCCTTTGGAACAGAATAGAAGTGACATATTCTACGTAATATAAATTCCAAAGTCAGCACAATAAATCCATATCTTACTGAGGGATAAAGGATGAATTATAGTTCTGTGCTTTCATCTTTATTATATTAATATTTTGATAATCATAATTTCTAGTTAATAATTACAAATATACTACCTATGAATGTACTGTGTTAGAACTATCATAAGTGTGTATTTGTTTTCTAATCATTAAATTATCTATTTATTCTCAATTTTACTGATATACTTATGGTTTTGTAATAAAATTTGAAATTAAAAAGTCATAATTTAATTCTTAAATTTTCATAAGATTTTAGCATGAATTTTAAATGTATTTTCAATGCATTAACATACTAATCACTGACAACCCTATTCATAGAAAATCTTATTTCTAAGATTTATATATTTGCAAGATTTCACAATTTTGCAACTCCAGTAATTTTTCCATTTGATATAATGAAAACCTTATTAGGGTAGTTGTAGACTTTATTCACTACTGAAAATTATACTTTTAAAATTGTTTTATTAATATCATTATTCCTAGTTTAAATTCCAATGAAAGGCAATATAAGATTTAGCCTAAATACAGGGCAATATTTTTTCAGGTTGGTTTACAATTTACAACAAAAAGAAAAAGCCCACAGTCATATACCGGAGGTTTTAGCTAATAAAATATATATATAGAGAGAGGATCTTATGAGATATATTGTCTGACTGACTGAAAAATTTAAAGAATTAAGTTTCTCAACTAGGAAGAGAAAAGGCAACCTTTATTACTTTTACTATACCTTATCTTGCTTTAGACATATATTACAATATGTAATAATATTGTCTTTATGGAAATGGTTAGTAAATGCATATGTTTGGATAATATGAGGAGTAAATAGAGTTTGAATTTAATTTTCAACAGAGGGACTTCTTCCAAACTGATTATTCTATTAATACATATTCAGTACGTCATCATTCAGAAAAAGAATAATCTGCCAACCATTCTTATGGGCCAGTACTACAAAGATTAGATATAAAGTCTTTAAAAACTGATAGTTTAGTGGGGCAAAACAGACATTAAAACAATCAAGCAACATTCATACATTAACATAACTACTTAAAAAGTATAATGTGAACTGTGGAATTATTAATCTTTTCCCTAGAGCTTTCACTACTGGGCAATTCTTTACTATGATATCATCTTAGATAAATCTTGGCCAATACCTCTGGAGATAAAAGATGTAAGGATGATAAAAATTTAAGATACACTCAGCAAATAAGCTTCTTATAACAGCATGGCACACAGTCCCTGAACCTGGACACAGATTTAGGATTCTGGATTATGTCAAAATTTAGGAATTTACAACTTCATAATTCATTATGGATTAATAATGTAAGAAACTCATGAGAGATACTCACTGAACAAGAATCATTAGTTTTACATTATAAGGTATAAATGTCTTATGAATACATAATTCCAGCTGTGTCTATTTATATATAAAATTCTAAGCTTCTTCACTACTATTGGGATGTAACTAACTTGTGCACCATAGATAATTTTATACAAAAATAACTTGAAATCTTTATTTGCTTTTGTACAACAAATACAAATACAATTAATGAGAAATGATAGTATATCAGTTCAGTTCAGTTGCTCAGTTGTGTCCAACTCTTTGGGAACCCATGAATCGCAGCACGCTAGGCCTTCTTGTCCATCACCAACTCCCGGAGTTTACCCAAATTCATGTCCATCGAGTCGGTGATGCCATCGAGCCATCTCATCATCTGACATCCCCTTCTTCTCCTGCCCCCAATCCCTCCCAACATCAGAGTCTTTTCCAATGAGTCAACTCTTCGCATGAGGTGGCCAAAGTACTGGAGCTTTAGCTTTAGCATCAGTCCTTCCAATGAACACCTAGGACTGATCTTCTTTAGGATGGACTGGTTGGATCTCCTTGTAGTCCAAGGGACTCTCAAGAGTCTTCTCCAATACCACAGTTCAAAAGCATCAAACTTTGGCACTCAGCTTTCTTCACAGTCCAGCTCTCACTTCCATACATGACCACTGGAAAAACCATAGCCTTGACTAGACAGACCTTTGTTGGTAAAGTAATATCTGCTTTTTAATATGCTATTTAGGTTGGTCTTAACTTTCCTTCCAAGGAGTAAGTGTCTTTTAATTTCATGGCTGCAATCACCATCTGTAGTGATTTTGGAGCCCCCAAAAATAAAGTCTGACACTGTTTCCACTGTTTCTCTGTCTATTTCCCATGAAGAAATGGGACCAGATGTCATGATCTTAGTTTTCTGAATGTTGAGCTTTAAGCCAAATTTTTCACTGTCCTCTTTAACTTTCATCAAGAGGCTTTTTACTTCCTCTTCATTTTCTGCATAAAGTTGGTGTCATCTGCATATCTGAGCATATAGGTACATTTTTTTAAATCTCTAATATATAACAAAGTACCTCCCAGCTAACATAAGGTATTGAACATTAAAAAGTCAGATAAAACTTCTTTATCCTTCCTGTATCATAACCCACATCCTTGGATTCTCTAACAAATATATATAAGCTTTTGAACTATCTCAGTCATTTGCAAATTTTTCTGAAGTAGTATATTTTAACCTTAGAGTGTATTCTCATGGATGTTTTAATACTAATTTAGAGGCATTGTCAGAGAGGTTAATGAAATATATTCAGCCTTTGAGCTCATGCATGCATACTCAGTCACTAAGTCATGTCCAACTCTTTTGTGACCTTGTGGACTGCAGCCTGCCAGGCTCCTAATCCATGGCATTTCAGGCAAGAATACTAGAGTGGGTTGCCATTTCCTCCTTCAGGGGATCTTCCCATCTTGGAATCAAACGTGTCTCCTGAATTGGCAGGCAAATTTTTTTACCATTGAGCCACCTGGGAAGCCCTTTATTCAGCCCTACAAGGATGAATATTTAGCATTATGTGGAAAGTATCAATGACTTCTCCTATATAAAATTAATTACAAATATAAGTGAAGACAGTCAATAGAGGTATGCTTTCAAATTTTAACTGAGGTTTTTATGAAACAGGATGTTTTTGCATTTTGACAAATACTTTCTTTTGACAGTAGGGAGAAAATATTATATTTTTATTTGAAACTATAGTTTAATCTATGATAAAATTTATAAAATTACACTAGTCTTATTTTATCATAAATGAGCTAAAATATCATAATGCAGCTATTTTTAAAAGAAAGACAATACTACAAGTATTTTTCAGAGATTTATCTAGAAGTGGTAGCTAATAACTCATTTCTATCACAATGTAACTATTCATTCCTTAGTCCAGGGTCCAACTATTTGAGAAGGGTATAGTCTTACTCCATTAATATACTGGTTTTAAAAAATAAAGTGCGAGATTTTACTTTTATTAGTAGTGTGATAAACATTATCAGGTAAGGCATATATTTCTGTATAGACTTTGCTTCACAATCTTGTGATATGGGTCTAGTTTGACACAATATTTACTCTAATCTAAAAAGGACACTGAATTTGATCTAGAGTCAATAAACCAATTTTTATTACTTTTCATAGCATAGACTTTTATTATTTGATGAAAAGCCCCTTTTTCTTAGTCTGATAAGTTGAAATAAACAAAAGCATTCAATAGCAGCAATACACAAAAGGACAGTTCTACCACAGGAACTGAAAGAAGGCTTTGAATTGTAGAAAATGTGTTATTTGATCTTTTCTTTAAATAATTCTCTAAAGAGATACAATTCAGATTCACATAGTGATAGGCATATGAGTCTTAAACTCATAAACAAGTACTTAGTAAGTTCACAGTAAGTACAGTGGGCTTCCCTGGTCATTGAGACAGCAAAGAATGATCCACCTGCCAATGTGGGCGATCCAGGTAAAAACAGATCTCCTGCATTGCAGGTGGATTCTTTACCATTTCTATTTTTACTTACTTGTTGGAGTAAAACACAGGAGTATAGACTATCAATTAAAACTGAACAAAAATTAACATAGATATTATCACTTACAGATAACTTACTGAAAAATTTATATATAATTTTAATTCCTGTAACTTGTACACACACATGTGCCTGTGTGTATGTTTGAAATACATATCTTAGTGTATATTTATACTACAAAATTAGGATTATGTGCTACATCCAAATAAATTATTTTGATATCTACAGATCTTTATTACCTAATTACTTTTGCTTCCTGCTAAGGAAAATCCATGTTTGCCTGTGATCTACTTTAGCAGTGTATCTTGTGGTGAAAAGTAGACCACTTTTCCCTTAATATTAGCACAAGGCAAGGACACGAACTGTCATTTTATTTTATTCAATACTATATAGGATTCTGAGGTATTAAATAAGGATATAAGGAACCCACTTATACCTCAGAAAGTAGTACAACTGTCTCTATTTTCAGATGATATGATTGCTTATACAAGGAATCCTAGGGAATCTGTAAAAAATAAACTTCTAGAATTAAAAACTGCAGTAACAGAGTATAGAATATAATTTTAAAAATCAATTATTTTATAAAAAAGAAAAATTGAAATACAATGTTAAAAATTCATATTATATCAGTGTTAAAAGC
>SJYG01000424.1:1598670-1636744 GCA_006410535.1 Litocranius walleri | reverse complement strand
TTAAAAGCCAAAAAAAAAAAAAAATGTAGGAAAACGAGTATGTGCAAAGTGCCAAGACTTTCATATTAAAAACTAGAAAGCATAGATAAGAAAAATTAAAGAAGACCTAAAATAAATGAAGAGATACACCTTATTCATAAACTGGAAGTTTTAATATTGTTGTGATCTTAATTTTTCCCAAATTAGTGAATAAATGCAACAGGTTAATAAATGCAAAAATATGCTAGCAGTTTTTTTCGCAGAATCTGACAAGTTTCTTCTAAAAATTGTATGAAAATGGAAATGAGAAAAAAAATGGGAAAAAAGAAAAAGTTTACAATTAAACAAGAAGCAAAGGATAAAAACAGTTTGAAGATCAGTTTGTCATTTATTTAAAAATGTATTTACCCAATCAATGCATTTCTAACATTTATCTTGACAATCTTTCTATAGGATCTCAAACTTTTCAGAGGTGATAGTGATCTAGACAGGACTCATTTTTGGATGTAGGAGAGATTTTGCTATCCATTTTCTGGAAATGAGGAAGTAATCTCTTAACTGGTTACTAAAAGCCCACTGTATTACCCTGCAATTTTCTTACTGGGAATTTCATAAATGTATTCTTTTTGGTTTGTTAATGAGGAAAAGCCAGTAGCTCTCTGAGTGAAAACAGAGGCTGTGAAGTTAGAATAATATGAGTTTAAATTTCAGCCTGGGACAAATCACTGACATCTAAAACATAATTTTATCATCTGTAATGTGTAATACAATGTCAAATTCACAGGGATTAGAATAATACCTTGAAGACATAATGCACAATAAAGGCTTCCTGCTATTTGTTTCCCCCCAAATAATCAGTTATTTTTGTGACTGAAAAGACAAATAATGTCACCTTTGCAGAAACTTAATTTTTCAAGTTAATAACAGTCTGTATGCTGAATCTACTTGATATGTAATTGGAAATATAAACAGATATTTAAATGTCCAGAAAGAGGACTTAAGATATTTTTGAAAGAAATAAGCAAAGTAAAAGAAAACATTTAGAAGGAACTGTAATGTTGCTAAAATAATGTTTTATTTTAATATCCCCTGTGGATTTTAAATATTCCTTTGATAATGATGAATCAAGACAATTTTGAGTTGACCTACGTAGAAACTTTATACTACATTTATATTTTCTGAGGCAAAAATAGATTTTAGACTCTGTGTAGTGATATTTCAAAATTACTCTCTAAATGTGTATTATTGAAATTTAAATAAACTTCTAAAATAAGAATAAACAAATTAATATCTCACTTATATAGGTAGAAATGAAAGATGAATGTTGGCAATCTTTTTTTCTTTTTCCTTATGGAAACATGACTTTATAGTCAAGGAAATTTTCCTTTGTTCTAAACAATTTATTACTACTATGCTGTTATATAGCTGAATAGTGTGATTATTTGGGTGTTGAATTTTGGGGTAGAAAATGTTATTATATAGTTCCCATATTACATCATAGTATACTACTTTTACTTAATAAAAATATTATCTAGATGTTTCAGAATAACAAATATTTGCTTAAATACACATAATAACCAAATGTTAACTAATATCATCAGTGTTCTTAGTACATCAGTTCCTTCCAAAGAAATCACAAGATTTTGGGGGAATTATAAAGCATTTTGCTTTACAAACACATATTTACCTTTTTAAAATTAATTTATTTATGTTTCAATTGGAGGATAATTACTTTACAATATTGTGGTGTTTTTTGACATACATTAACATGAATCAGCCTTTATACAATACATAGCACTGTGTAAGAACTTAGTTCTAAAGAAGCTTATAGCCATCATTTTTTGTGACCATGCCCTGGTGTTGTATTAGTCTTTCCACAATTTATATGACATCTAGCTTTCTTCATACTTTGTTTATGAAACTATTTCTATGAGATTAGTTTAAAAGTAGGATTAAGAATATAAATGTGTTCACCAGAGTTGTAGAAGACAAATTATCTTTTTCAGTATTTAAATATGCTTGATTATCAGATTTGATATTTAACTTGAAAGATGAGAGTAAATGTATATGCCAACGTATTTTTCCTTGTGACATCAATTTATTTTTTGTCTCCTTAGTTTCTCTAGTAAAACATTATATTTTTTAAAAAGGTAGATCATCAAGGATGGTATAAAATAGATAAATTTAAGATTATTACTCATAATACAAAACACTTTTCCACAGATAAAGTATATATTTTCTAAGCATTTCTCAGATTATATCTATACTTTCATCAAAATGTTTTTTTGATGATTCTGTTTCTCACACACTCAACTACATATTAGAGACATGTGTAGGTAGAGACTACAGATGTGATTTCTGATTTCTGGCCCTATTGTGTGAATGAAGGGCACGGGGACCAACAAGGAAATAAAAACACCGGTTATTTCACATAGTGATAAACATCAAGGAAAGTAAAGCAGGAAGACAGGGTGGAAGTAGATATTCTGTTAGTATTTTTTGTTTGTAGAATGAAGATAATAAGGTAGTATTATATTAAATATAAATGCCTCATATAAAACAGAATAAATTGGCATATTTAATATATTCCTTAAAATTTTAGCACTTTTGATATGACTATACTACATGTAATGCAATCAGTCTCTGAATCAACTGAATTAATGTATGATATTGTATTAATGAGAAATTTGACTTTCTTTTACGGTTATAAATATTTTTAAAAATAATAAAAGCAAATAAAAATAAGAACAAAAACAATTTTTCTGCTTTAAATAGAGCCTAAATATTTGTTTTTTCAGAAGGGTTTCCCCATATGAATATAGAAACCAAGTGACATATTAGGGGTCATATGGTTTTCATAATCAATATTTCATCTCATATATACCCAAAGTAACTAATGACTGATTTTAGTGATCATCCTGTCTTTGGAACAAGAGGAAACATTTGTGAGGGATGGAATTTAATCATATGTCATATTCCCAGGGTTAATAAAAGATGAGAAACATTACCAGGGAAGTCATCCCAGAAACATTAAGAAGATCTATATTAATTTAAATAGTAAGAGTCGTATAAACTAAGGAGACCATGAGGCAAAGATAATTGGTCAGCAATTTTCTATTGTTTCATTTTCTATGTATATATTTTATTATAATAAAGTTGATACCAATCACACTGTCCACATGACATGAAGATGTAAAGGGGAATACTCTATCTACTTAATAAAAGTAGTCAACACACACAGTCTATTCGTGATTGCCTAGACATCAAGGCAAGTACTCTTTAAATACATAATTTTGTTTAATTTCCCCAAAATTCATGAGAATTCTAATAGGGTAAATCTTATAATCACCCTTTTAGGTAGCTGAGGAATTTGAGAACTTAATTTCAGTGATTAATGTTACATAGTATGTAAATGGGTTAGTTATTAGTCAAACTCACGGCTTTCTAATTCAGAAACTACATTGTGTATCTCCTTTGTACCACTGTGATGATGACATAATTGTAACACACTGCTATTTCAAAGTTAATTTTAATGCTTTCCTCAAAGGGTAAATATTGAATGAATTATCTTTAACAACAATTTAAGTTTCATGATGATATAATATATTCATGTAGAAAAGGACAAAAATGAGTATAATGAACATAATTTTATTCAGACTATAATTTGGCAAATTGATATTTTCATGAAATAATATGACAGAATGAGTAATTATGAATAATTAGATAATTTGATATTAGCATACCATTATACTTTAGGAAGGCTGTAGTTCATGGGGTCGCTGAGGGTTGGACACGACTGAGCAACTTCACTTTCACTTTTCAGTTTCATGCATTGGAGAAGGAAATGGTAACCCACTCCAGTGTTCTTGTCTGGAGAATCTCAGGGATGGGGGAGCCTGGTGGGCTGCCATCTATGGGGTTGCACAGAGTCAGACACAACTGAAGTGACTTAGCAGCAGCAGTACTTTAGGTTATGTCACTAAACAACTGAAAACAAAAATGATGTTTTTTCACTTAGCTCTGAATACAAAGACACTAGCTCTGGCTAATTTCAGAAGCACAGAAAAGACCAAGAGAACACTAGAGATTTCAAAGTAAAGCTGAGTATTCAAATCTCAGAATGGGAACAAGGCCATGAAATTTAAGAAGAGATCTAATTAGCAAGAATTAAAGGTAATGTCCTTGGACAACTTTCAGGATAAGTAGTATAACAACTTATTCTTACATTATTTCTCATGAGGCAAACACCAAAAGACAGAGGCTGAAGGACTAATTTTGAATCCCATGTTCATGAACCCAATTCAGGGAAACTGAATTTACTGCATTTAGCATCAATTGAAGAAGAGCTAATTCTCAAATGGAACACTAAAGAAGCAGAAAATGAGGACAAAAATGACTAGAGGTTATATAGGTAGAGAGGGAGGAAGGAGTCAGGAGGCATGAAGGAAGAGAATTTCTCCATGCCATTAAACAAGGTTTTGGTTATATATTGTTTTTGTTGTGTGGCAGAAGCTCACAGATAAACCAGACTCTCTTCTATATTTTAATGCTTTATATCATGAATTGAGGTCAGTCTAGTCAAGGCTTGGGGACTGTTTAACTCAGCAAGTTCTAGCCATATTACTTCCTAGCTGAGACCAGATCTGAGCTCTCTGACTGATGTGGGATTGGCTCAATCTTTGCTGAGAAGTGCACTTTAAGTGGCTTTCCAGGTGGCACTACAGGTAAAGAATCCACATGCCAATGAAGGTTAAAAAAAAGATGCAGGTTCTATCTCTGCGTCAGGAAGTTCCCCTGAAGGAGGGCACAGCAACACACCCAAGTATTCTTGCCTGGAGAATCCCATGGACAGAGGAGCCTGGCACGCTACAGTCCACAGAGTCACAAAGAGTCAGACATGATTGAGGCGACTTAGCATGCACACAAACACACTTTAATACAGGTTATCCAATATTCCATTATCAAGATTACATTTCCTAAATTTGTTACACCATATTTAAAAACAAGAGATGAGATTGATTTTAAGAGGGGGACTGACTATCAAAACTTAGCTAGCTTTCTTTAGGTTATTTGCTCAGTCTCTGAAGGTTGACCTTCATTAATATAATTTCTTTCAAAGCAGTAAGAGGCCTCAAACCAGACAATGCCTCTTCTAATTTTTCTACTGTGAACTTAACATAAAGGAAATCACTTCAAGAGGACGAAAGCTCCATTGTAGAAAGCAGAGCCTACTCCAAACAATTTATAGAATTACTATGATCTCCAAATGGATCAAAGCTGGCATGAAAGACTGAAGGACAGGTTAAGCCTTAAGAAGGCCTGTTACTGCTATTCATAACTAGTAAGCATTACATATTTTGACACTCTTATCTCAAGTAAATCAGTCAAAGCCATAACACTTGCCCTGGCTTCTACCATGCTCACATATTTCTTCCTTTCACATTCTGTGTTTGTAGTCTCAGTAACTACTATCTGAAAGGGAATGGAATTTGCCTCTAAGAAAAGAAAGTTTTTACAATAATTGTTATGATGGGTAGGTCTAAGATAAAGTGCTAGGTGTGTGAGGAGGGCTAACAAGTCAGACCAGTGTTTAAGTAGCTGGAAACAAATTCTCTCAGTTCTTACTTAGTTCAGTTCAGTTCAGTTATTCAGTCGAGTCCAACTCTTTGTGATCCCGTGAATCGCAGCACGCTGGCCTCCCAGTTCATTACCATCTCTCAGAGTTCACTCAGACTCACGTCCATCGAGTCCGTGATGCCATCCAGCCATCTCATCCTCGGTCATCCCCTTCTCCTCCTGCCCCAAATCCCTCCCAGCATCAGAGTCTTTTCCAATGAGTCAACTCTTCACATGAGGTGGCCAAAGTACTGGAGTTTCAGCTTTAGCATCATTCCTTCCAAAGAAATCCCAGGGTTGATCTCCTTCAGAATGGACTGGTCCAACACCACAGATCAAAAGCATCAATTCTTCGGCGCTCAGCTTTTGTCACAGTCCAACTCTCACATCCATACATGATCACAGGTAAAACCATAGCCTTGTCTAGATGGACCTTAGTCGGCAAAGTAGTGTCTCTGCTTTTGAATTTGCTATCTAGTTTGGTCATAACTTTTCTTCCAAGGAGTAAGCGTCTTTAAATTTCATGCCTGCAGTCACCATCTGCAGTGATTTTGGAGCCCCCAAAAATAAAGTCTGACACTGTTTCCACTGTTTCCCCATCTATTTCCCACGAAGTGATGGGACCCGATGCCATGATCTTCGTTTTCTGAATGTTGAGCTTTAAGCCAAGTTTTTCACTCTCCTCTTTCACTTTCATCAAGAGGCTTTTTAGCTCTTCACTTTCTGCCATAAGGGTGGTGTCATCTGCATATCTGAGGTTATTGATATTTCTCCTGGCAATCTTGATTCCAGCTTGTGTTTCTTCCAGTTCAGCATTTCTCATGATGTACTCTGCATATAAGTTAAATAAGCAGGCTGACAATATACAACCTTGATGTACTCCTTTTCCTATTTGGAACCAGTCTGTTGTTCCATGTCCAGTTCTAACTGTTGCTTCCTGACCTGCATACAGATTTCTCAGGAGGCAGGTCAGATGGTGTGGTATTCCCAGCTCTTGAAGAATTTTCCACAGTTTGTTGGGATCCACACAGTCAAAGGCTTTGGCAGAGTCAATAAAGCTGAAATAGATGGTTTTCTGGAACTCTCTTGCTTTTTCCATGATCCAGCAGATGTTGGCAATTTGATCTCTGGTTCCTCTGCCTTTTCTAAAACCAGCTTGAACATCAGGGAGTTCACGGTTCACGTATTGCTGAAGCCTGGCTTGGAGAATTTTGAGCATTACTTTACTAGCATGTGAGATGAGTGAAATTGTGCGGTAGTTTGAGCATTCTTTGGCATTACCTTTCTTTGGAATTGGAATGAAAACTGACCTTTTCCAGTGCTGTGGCCACTGCTGAGTTTTCCAAATTTGCTAGCATATTGAGTGCAGCACTTTCACAGCATTATCTTTCAGGATTTGAAATAGCACAACTGGAATTCTATCACCTCCACTATCTTTGTTTGTAGTGATGCTTTCTAAGGCCCACTTGACTTCACATTCCAAGATGTCTGGCTCTAGATTAGTGATCACATCATCATGATTATTTGGGTCATGAAGATCTTTTTTGTACAGTTCTTCCATGTATTCTTGCCACCTCTTCTTAATATCTTCTGCTTCTGTTAGGTCCATACCATTTCTGTCCTTTATCGAGCCCATCTTTGCATGAAATGTTCCCTTGGTATCTCTAATTTTCTTGAAGAGATCTTTAGTTTTTCCCATTCTGTTCTTTTCCCCTATTTCTTTTCATTGATCCCTGAAGAAGGATTTCTTATCTCTTCTTACTATTCTTTGAAACTCTGCATTCAGGTGCTTATATCTTTCCTTTTCTCCTTTGCTTTTCATCTCTCTTCTTTTCACAGCTATTTGTAAGGCCTCCCCAGACAGCCATTTTGCTTTTTGCATTTCTTTTCCATGGACTAAGACATATTTTTATGTTGCCTCCATTTTCAAGATGTAATTTCAGGCATATAAAATTCTGTTTGAAATTTATTTTTATTTTAGTACTTTAAAAGTACTTTACTACTTTAAGCTGTTTTTCAACTGATTTCCTGTCTCCATTGCTTTTGACAAAAGGCTAAGCATCACTCATAAATCTCTGGGTTTTTAGTGTGTAGTTTGTTCTATTCATCTGAGCATTTTAAGGTTTACTCTGCTTTTACTTTTGAGCAGTTTGACTGTTTTACATAGGTGTGGTTTTCTTTGTATGTATTTTGCTTGAGTTTTCCTGCACTTCTGGAATCAATAGGCTTATATTAAACAGTTTGGAAAACTCTGCATCATTATTACTTCAAATACTTTTTTACTTCTGCATTTTCTTTCATATTCTTGTAGAATTAAAATTACATATATGTAGGTTGATACTGGCCACTTATCAACGAGGCTTTTTATCCTTTTTGCCGAAGTTTTTCTTTTTGGTCTTCAGCTCAATAATTTAATTTTACCTAACTCTAAGTCAATTGGCCTTATATTTTTCATATACAGTGTAACTCTACTCAGTGAATTTTTCATTTCATATATTATAAGTTTCACTTATAAAAATGTTAATTTTCTAAGTGTTTATCTACTAGGATTCCTGATGTATTCTTTCTTTATAACCCTATTATCCTCTATATTAAAATATATTTTAACTGAGTTAATGCATTTTATGCTAATTTCATTTTCTGAGTCATTTCAGGTTGTCTCTTTTGCCATCTTTTTCCATTGACTGAGCCATATATCACATTCCTTTTGAAATCTATTTATTTTATCTATTTTATTATTTTATACTAGACACTGAATATGATATGTCAAAAAGATTCTGATTTTATTATTATCCTCTGAAGAGAGATGACTATTTGACTGTGCCCTGGATTCATACATGATATGAAATGCTAATTTGTTGTATAAAGTCCAAAAATATATCTATTTTCTATATGTGAATTTTTATGAATTTAAACATGTGAACAATTATTTTCAAGACTACTGTAGCTCTTTAGTCATTAATAGGGTAGCATTTTTAATAAAATTTCTGGAGGACATAGCTCCCATGAATATATCTCAAGTTGTCTACTGATAATAATAGATTTGGGTAAACTTGGAAATATTTTACTAGATCTCACACTGTTTTAGCAAAATGTGGTAACCAAGCCTAACAAAACAATTATCTAATAGGACACACTGGGTTTGTTCCACTGATTACATGCAATTAGTTCTTTATTTGGCAATTAACACAATTTTAGAAGGAACATTTGTATTGTTCAGCTACTCACTTATAAACTGAAATACCAGTTAAATGCTAGGGTCCTGAAAACCAAAAAGGAAACTTAAAACTATAGGCCCGGGTTCCAGGGCTTAAATTTTTGGCACAAGATTGGAATAACATTTTCTTTCCTCTTTCTCCATCATAGCTGGAATAATAAAATACTGAGAGTCCTTTGGATTACAAGAAGATACAACCAGTCCATTCTGAAGGAGATCAGCCCTGGGATTTCTTTGGAAGGAATGATGCTAAAGCTAAAACTCCAGTACTTTGGCCACCTCATGTGAAGAGTTGACTCATTGGAAAAGACTCTGATGCTGGGAGGGATTTGGGGCAGGAGGAGAAGGGGACGACCGAGGATGAGATGGCTGGATGGCATTGTGAACTCGATGGACGTGAGTCTGAGTGAACTCCGAGAGATGGTGATGAACAGGGGGGCCTGGCGTGCTGCGATTCATGGGATCGCAAAGAGTTGGACACGCCTGAGCAACTGAACTGAACTGAACTGAGGAATGTCTAGGAAGCTTCAGATTTTACTTTTGCTTCTTTGTGTTATGCCCAGAGTCCAGATCCCAGAACCAAGAGAATAAGACATCCACGGCAATGCAAAAGCCAAAAGGGGTTTTATTGCTAGCTCGAGCTAGGGCTCCCATCTCATCTAGCACAGTGGAGTCTTGATGAGAGCCCCGAGCTCTGGATTACAGGAGTATTTATACATTTAGCCCAGTTCAAATGTTGCAACAGAAGAGTTGGCAAACAGTGACTGGTTAGTTCATGCGCACGTGAGATTTTTCAAATCACACAAATCACAAAATCTCATTGGTCAAATAACACAAATCACAAAATCTCATTGGCTCAGGTTTGAATCAAAATCCCAGTTCTGACTGGCTCGTGTTTGGTGCAAGTGGGACTTTCCCAGGGCGTGGTTTCCCGGAATCATGACTCATGTTTTACAAGAATATGAATCTTGGGCTTAGTATAGCTTGTTGAGCCTGTCATGGCTCAAGTTTGGTCCCTTAACAGTTTGGATATTCTCTTTTCATCTAAATCATACTTTGGCTAAAGCTTATTCCTTACTACAAAAGGGAGAAAACAAACAGATAAATAAACTTGAGAAAATTTTCTGTAGGTTGTCCTCACTTTGCATGATAGAGCCAGAATATAAACATGATTATGAATACTGAAACCATACAAAGCTAGATTAATGATCACTGAAGAAAAAATATGCTTGCCAGAGTTCAGCTCCAGCAGCCAAGGATTCAACCTGAAGAGATGAACCGTGTTGGCGATGAGACAGCCTCTCAGTTTTCTTGAACTGCCTATTTATTTCAAGTTTAAGATTCTCTTTTATACTTTTACAAAAACATTAGCTCAGAGGTTTGACATTTTCAGTTCCCCCTCACCCAGATTTATTATCTCTATAAATCATTGTTGCTCTTCAAACAGAGTTCCTGCTTCAGTGATTCTCTTGGAATCAGCTTTACTATCTATTATCTACTTCTTCGTATGTGTCCTTGTGATTACATTATAACTCATGCTACATTCCTCAGTTTACTACTTATCTTCCTAAATCCTGTTTGCCCCTAACATCCTGAGCTCACTATCTTTTAAAAAGGCTTCTAGCTATAGTGTCTCTAAAAATTCCTAACTTCTATAATCTATAGTAAAATATGCTAACTTTATAACATTCCTTAAATCTCTAACTTCTAACTATTTTAGTTATTTCTAAGCCCTAAATTCAGTAAACTCTTTTACTGTAAACATTCTCCTCACAAATAGGTTTTAGATAGCAATCCCTCCCATGCCTCAAGCTACAGCCTATGTGCTCATCCTGGAACATTCTTTTGTAAAAGTCCTTAAAAAAATGTCAATGATTAACTTTATCAATTATTCTCTGAGCACAGCTGCAGAAGGCTTTGTGCCTTCTCATGTTCCTCTCAAGAACAATAAGCACCTTAATATTCCTTTTCAGTCAACTCAGCTGAGGAGAGGAAAAAACAAGTCAGAATTACAAGGCCTAATTCCTTCATCCCGGGTCTGTGCCTACAGAATGAAGAGAAGGGGCTGCGGGCCATGTCTCCATTTCGTCAGTAATGCCTAATGTGGCTCCAGACAATGATTATTCAACAACCTTTAAAAATGTTCTCAAAACATTAAAATTTTTGTTATTTATGCATTTACAGAAAAATGAAAAAATATAAAGCTAATAATATTTAATACTGAGGTGTCTTTTTTTCTTGACATTACTCCTGATACCAAATCATGTGGGTTTTTCATACTAACTCTGACTCTGTGACAACGGAATATCCAAGAATTGCATTCAATTCTGACAATATGTGGAGTTTGCACAGTCTCCACAGTGAATTCAGTTCCAAAAAACTGCCACACTTCAGACATCAACTGTAAGTCCAAGGGGCCAACCATATTTTGATTTGACCATCTATAAACTCAGCGGCTCCCACAAAGCCCTCTTCAGGTTTGATAATTTGCTAGAATGACTCACAGCACTCAGGAAACACTTATGTTTGCCATTTTATTATAGGGGACTAGTGCCTAGGGCAAGGTACAGGGGCAGTACTTTAGTATGTCCACCTATCCAGAAGCTCTCTGAATCTCAGTCAGTCCAGAGTGTTCACACATGTCAATCCTATCTCCCTGTCCCTCTCCTGGAGGTCAATGGATCAAGATTTTATGCTTTGTACTTTCAATATTGTAAAATATCTATGGTATTCTAATATTAAGTTTTTGCTGGTATCACTTCTGAGACACCATCATCCATTTTGTCACAATCACTTTCCTCATTTATGTTCATAAGTTCAACTTAATTAGTTTCTCTGGTATACAGTCCTTCAGAGGATGGACCATCCTACTTTCATGGCCAGCTCTTTCTTTAATATCTCTGACTCACTATAATTTCAATTCCAGCATTTTCACATTTTGTTACATTGCCACATTTTTATCTTTATTGACCAACTTCATTTTTCATTTATATATTTTTATAAAACAGCAAATGACTTTATCATTAGAAGACAAGGAGGAAATAACACTGCATGCCTTGCTTCTTCATATAAGCTGAATAACAGGTGCATAGTGAATAATCACTAACAGACTGAAGAAAGTAGAAAGGCTGAGCATAGATTTGAAAACACATGCATCACTTCTACAGTGATTTGTGAACTGAAGAGTTACCACAAATATCTGTATTTCATGCAGAATATTCAGTTAATATTCTGTGGTAATGGAAATTTGAACAGTGTTTCTGGGGAACTATTATTGCATAACTAAATCATGGAAATCTTAATTTGTACATACTGGAGCTACACATAAGAAGGGCTGCCTGTCGCTCTCGGTCTCCTGCTTGATCTCTGACACCCCTGGATCTGTGCATGGTTTTCTGTCCATGGTACTATGGTGCTGAGATCTGAGAGAGATTTATGAGCTTTCTCACATATTTTACTACATATGAGTTTTATTTGATAAAGCATTTTTTTCATTTAAGTCCTCTGAATCTAACAAATTGAGAAGAAAGAGGACGTAAAAGCTTGGGGAATGTCAGTTTGTCTGAGGAAAAGAATAAGGGAATTTCTTTTGCAGAACAAAATGAATTTACCTATAGAAACAAGTATCCATTTCCATTAATGAAATGATTAAAAAAAATAACTTTAGACTGGTAATATTTAAGAGTTGAAATTTAGAAGTATAAAATTGAGGTCTGAAGTTTGGCTTACAAGATAGATAAAGATATCGTATCTATGTCCACACTCTAAGGTCTATGACATGGGTCTTGTATCCCTAGTGATTAAAAGGTTTCCAGACACAAAATAGGTATCAAAGTTATTTTTCAAATGCACAAATAATCTGCAAAAAAAAAAAAAAAAGACTACTAAATAGTAAGTAATTTGGACACACAATACTATGAATCATTTTTATAACCCTGTATTATTTCAATCTTATATAATCAGGTAATACCTACTTAGGTAGGTAAATTGATATTTTTGCCATTTTAAGGGATTAGTAGAAACCCTCATAGTTCTTATTTTATTTAACTAATTGCAGTCTTGTCACAAAGAAATTTGAGGAACTGGTCAGATAATATGGAAAATGTGATCTTTTGTACACAAGAGAAAGATAGATCTAGGCATACAGGTTGGATATACTTTTAGAATATCTAAAATCAGTATATATCAAAACCTTAGATATTTTCCCATCTCTTCAGGAAACTATTCCTAAGGGATAACACAATGAGGTAGCATTAGCTGGAAGTATAAGAGATTTCTCTCCTCTTATTTACTTGACTATCTTATAAGCTTGTTTGTTTAATTAAGTTAGTTTTCATGATTTGTATGTGATATTTAAAAAATAATTCAAAACATTATTTTAAAAAGGAGAAAAACCATAAGAGCATAGCAATAGATGAAATATAATATTAAAATCAACATCAATTTATGATTAAATCTAGAAAGACAAGAATAGAAAAGGCAGTTTCAATTTCATAAATGATCCCTACAACAAAATAAATATCAAAATATTGAAAACTTTTGCCCTGAAATTAGGAATGAGAAAATGATACTCACCATATCCATGATGTCCTGGAGACATTAGTCAGATTAATCAGGTGTTAAAAATGATTAAATGAAATTATTTAGGTGCTGAAAACAAACTGTAACAAAATCTTCTTGACATGAACAGTGTTCTTTTGGAGAACTGCATGGGTAGAAGGCAGAAAGCTTTCATAAGACAAGGTTGAAGAACAAGGAAGAGACAAAAAGAAAATATCTCACTGTCTGAGGCCACACAGTTAATCTGCTTTGGGTGAGAATGATCATAGTTGGCTTGGGGGTTTGGGGATGAACTGACTGGATATACTACATTTCTGGTAAATGGAAGCATTTACAGGAATACAAAAGTCATCTAAATTTCAGTTTGCTGACTAATAGAAATTACATGCTTTCTATATTCTAGATTTAGAGCTATGTGTCTTTCAAATATTTCACTCTCCCTCTGGGCATAGAGTTTCACTGAGGTTAGTAGATAAACCAAAAAACAAGGTTTCTATAAGGCTCCGAATATTAGCTTCCAAGCTAGCCAATTTTCTACTACAGAGCTATTTAAAAATAAACTTGGGTAGGAATAAATTGGGAGATTGGGATTGACACATACAAACTTCTATATATAAAATAGATAACAAATAAGAACCTATTGTACAGCACAGGGAACTAGACTCTATACTGTGTAACAGCCTATATGGGAAAATAATCTTAAAAAAGAATGGATATATGTACATGTATAACTGAGTCACTTTGCTGCATAACATTACAAATCAATTATACACCATTAGTCTTTTTTAAATCCTCTCAAACTTGTCAGGCTTCAGTCAGTACAAGTAGGAAATATTTTTTGCAGTACTGAATGACTCCATGGGTGGAAGAGGTTTATCTGAAGAGGGTGAAAAAGATGCCATCCTTTAAAGATCCAGAAACACTCAAAAAATATACCCCAAAGAAAGAAAGACTTAGACAATTCCACAGAGAGCTGGCAACAGAGAGCAAGACCCTAGCCACAAATAGAAAACAATCCACATTTCTGTCTGACTATATTTATGGGCCCCCAATCTGAGGGTTGGACTGTTTGTGTACACAAGAACCAACAACCTGAGTGTCCCATGCAGGCAAAAAGCCAAGGCAAGTTCTCAGAACATAAGGGGGCAAACAAGAAGGCAATATCTGTCCCTGGAGAGTAAGGATGTTCAACCAATAGGTAGTTAAAAGCCAGATTCACAGGAGTCTGGATCTGGGATGGAATATGCACACGAAAGTTTACCTTCCTTTCTCAACCAGGCACTGCAGAAATGAGGAAGAACTGATTATATGAAGAATTCTCATCCTCTACTGGCTTCTGCCAGTTTTCCCAGGATCCCATCTGCAGGCTCAGGAGCAAGTAGGTTTAAAGAAAAGAGTGTAGCTCCAGTATCTACCAGAATTTGGCAAGGTTTTCCATTAATTTTACTTTTAGTTTCCCCTAGGTTGTTTAAGGTAGTAACTGGTAGCAATTACTGAAGAATTCCTTGGGATCTCATCTACCCTAGGAGGGGTCCAAGTGGAGGGTTTCCTGCAAGGGTAGATATAGGGGTATAAAAGTTGGTGTGAAAGGATTTGCACAAAATCTTCAAGGACAATCTTTTTTTCTAGTATACCAATTGAGATACCATTTTCTAGACTAGTATTTTGATGATGAGCTCTTATGAAAGTGTTATGAGGGAGGCCCAGTCATTGCTCTGGGTTTCTGGCAGTGGAGCTTTTGCAGTTGTCAGATCACTAATATGGTGAGCTTTTGTTTACATTCTGATGGTCCCTTCAAAGTGGAAAGGCAATTCAGATAAAGAATGGGTAGAATGAGTATTCTAAGAGGATAGGGGGGAGTAGTAATAATCAAATGAATCTTATAATCATTGGCTTTAGGTACCTTTTATATCTTTAATTTTTCATTAGCTTTTTGTAAGGAATCTTTCAAAAAAAGCTATTTGGAATCTTGAGGCCATTTGAAGTCTTCTGCATATCAATTAAAATAGTTACCTCATATGTTTTATTTTTGAGCTCCTGCTTTTAAGTAAACTTTTCAAATGAATCATTTCATCTACTTAGAGTATTCCCATAATGGCCACTGTAATTATAGATTGTCTTAGTAAGGTTTTACCATATTTGTAGATATCTACAGCTTCCAGGACTACAGTTCTTAGACATAAAATAAACAAGTGCACACTCAGTTCTTTGAAACTTAAGGATCATATTTATTTAACTAAAGCTTCAAGCCTGCAGAACCAAACTAAGGATATGCCACTGAGTTGAGGATTTCCTGGTGTTTTACACTGTCATTACACAGAGATCTTAAGATTGGCTAGTGACCAAGTGTCAATCTAATCCGTGCCATGATCAATCTATCTCAGCATGAGTCTTACAATTATGTGAAGAACACATTAACAGCCTTTAGGTACTCCAACCATGCCCACCGATTTTGTGGTTTTGGCTTCTGAGAGTCCCATTAGAATAAATCTATTACTCCTTTCACTTGGAGGCTTGTTTCTAGTGACAGAAGCCCTAATGTATTTTAATTGTCTGGCCTCTGCCTATTTAGATTTTAATTTTGATGGTCAAAATAGTCCGGATCTTATCTTATTTCCCAAGTTCCCCAGCTTTATACTGTTTTTGTTGTGTACTTAACCTAGAGGCTTTGTGAGTCCTCTAACGGCTGCCACCCAGTGGACTCCAATATAACTACTACCCCATATTCTTTTTGAAAACAATCTCTCTCTCTCTCTCTCACCTACATTCTCTTTCTCTCTCACTATATATATGTACATCTATATTTTTAAATAAACTGTTTTTTGAATTGCAGAGTCACATGCAAGAAGTAGAACTCAAATCCAACAGAGACTTAACCAAGGACTAGAGATCAGTGAAATCAAAGAATTCTGTGGAACCTGACCTGTGTGTCTTATCTTGCAAGCCATTAGCACTTAGATCCCATTTCTTTTCTACATAAACTGTTTAAAATGATCAAAATAAACAGTTTAGGTAATGCAAACAAATTTTATTTAGCATATCATGAAGTGGACAGTCTCCTTTTGAGTAACTGCAAAATGAGATGGAAAGCAGGAAGTTATTATAGGATAAAAGTTAAAGAAAAATGAAACAGATAGAAAATATCTGATTGGCTGGGGCCACATAGTGAGCCTTGTTCAGATGAGAAGGCTGAGGATTGGCTTGGTGTTTGATGATGGGCTGACTGGGTACATTGCGTTTCTGGCCAAGGCAAGCATTTCTAAGAACATAAATAAATCCCTCCCAGTATCAGAGTCTTTTCCAATGAGTCAACTCTTCGCATGAGGTGGCCAGAGTACTGGAGTTTCAGCTTCAGCATCATTCCTTTCAAAGAAATTCCAGGGCTGATCTCCTTTAGAATGGACTGGTTGGATCTCCTTGCAGTTCAAGGGACTCTCAAGAGTCTTCTCCAACACCACAATTCAAAAGCATCAATTCTTCGGCACTCAGCTT
Organism: Litocranius walleri; assembly: GCA_006410535.1. Lineage (NCBI taxonomy): Eukaryota > Metazoa > Chordata > Mammalia > Artiodactyla > Bovidae > Litocranius > Litocranius walleri. Next base: position 1,619,880 of record SJYG01000424.1, on the reverse strand, counting down.
TCTTTACAACCCAACTCTCACATCCATACATCACCACTGGAAAAACCATACCCTTCACTAGACAGACCTTAGTCAGCAAAGCAATATCTCTGCTTTTGAATATGCCATCTTAGGTTGATCATAACTTTCTTTCCAAGGAGTAAGCATCTTTGAATTTCATCGCTGCAGTGATTTTGGAGCCCCCTCCCCAAAATAAAGTCTGACGCCGTTTCCACTCTTTCTCCACCTATTTCCCATGGAGTGATGGGACCATGATCTTGGTTTTCTGAATGTTGAGCTTTAAGCCAACTTTGTCACTCTCCTCTTTCACTTTCATCAAGAGGCTTTTTAGTTCCTCTTCATTTTCTGCCATAAGGGTGAGGTCATCTGCATATCTGAGGTTATTGATATTTCTCCCGGCAACCTTGATTCCAGCCTTGTTCTTCTTCCAGCCCAGCATTTCTCATGATTTACTCTGCATAGCAGTTAAATAAGCAGGCTGACAATATACAGCCTTGACATACTCATTTTCCTATTTGGAATCAGTCGGTTGTTCCATGTCCAGTTCTAGCTGTTGCTTCCTGACCTGCATATAGGTTTCTCAAGAGGCAGGGCAGGTGGTCTGGTATTCCCATTTCTTTCAGAATTTTCCACAGTTTATTGTGCTGCACTCAGTCAAAGGCTTTGGCATAGTCAATAAAGCAGAAATAGATGTTTTTCTGGAACTCTCTTGCTTTTTTGATGATCCAGTGAATGTTGGAAATTTGATCTCTGGTTCCTCTGCCTTTTCTAAAATCAGCTTGAGCACCTGGAAGTTCATGCTTCACATATTGCTGAAGCCTGGCTTGGAGAATTTTGAGCATTTTTTTACTAGCGTGTGAGATGAGTGCAATTGTGCGGTAGTTTGGACATTCTTTGGCATTGCCTATCTTCGGAGAAGGCAATGACAAGCCACTCCAGTACTCTTGTCTACAAAACCCCATGAACAGAGGAGCATGGTAGGCTGCAGTCCATGCAGTCACTAAGAGTCAGACACAACTGAGCAACTTCACTTTCATTCTTTACTTTCATGCCTTAGAGATGGAAATGGCAACCCACTCCAGTGTTCTTGCCTGGAAAATCCCAGTGACAGGGGAGGCTGGTAGGCTTCCATCTGTGGGATGGCACAGAGTCGGACACCACTAAAGTGACTTAGCATCTTTGGAACTGGAATGAAAACTGACCTTTTCCAGTCCTGTGGCCCTTGCTGAGCTTTCCAAATTTGCTGGCATATTGAGTGCAGCACTTTCACAGCATCATATTCCAGGATTTGAAATAGCTCAACTGGAATTCCATCACCTCCACTAGCTTTGTTCATAGTGATGCTTTCTAAGGTCCACTTGACTTCACATTCCAGGATGTCTAGCTCTAGATTGGTGATCACACCATCGTGATTATATTGGTCGTGAAGTTCTTCTTTGTACAGTTCTTCTGTGTATTCTTGCCACCTCTTCTTAATATCTTCTGCTTTGGTTAGGTCCATACCATTTCTGTCCTTTATCAAGCCCATCTTTGCATGAAATGTTACCTTGGCATATCTAATTTTCCTGAAGAGATCTCTAGTCTTTCCTATTTTGTTGTTTCCATCTATTTCTTTGCTTTGATCACTGAGGACGGCTTTCTTATCTCTCCTTGCTATTCTCTGGAACTCTGCCTTCAAATGGGAGTATTCACAGCAATTTTAAGGCCTCCTCAGACAGCTATTTTTTCTTTTTAGTATTTCATTTTCATGGGGATGGCCTTGATCCCTGTCTCCTGTACAGTGTCACGAACCTCCATCCAAAGGTCATCAGGCATTCTATCAGATCTAGTCCCTTAAATCCATTTCTCATTTCCACTGTATAATCATAAGGGATTTGATTTAGGTCATACCTGAATGGTTTAGTGGTTTTCCCTACTTTCTTCAATTTAAGTCTGAATTTCTCAATAAGGAGTTCATGATGAGTCACAGTCAGCTCCCAGTCTTGTTTTTGCTGACTGTATAGAGCTTCTCCAAGTTACAGTAATTTGCTAAATGCATTTTTGGTGCAAGGACAGGCACCACTGAGAAGTGAGTCTCTCAGACAGCTGAATCATATACCTGACCATATACTGGTAACTTGATTTTTGTCAGAAATGACTGCAGTACAATAATAAAGTGAATATTTCCAAGGAATCAGCCAACTTTTTCTATGAGGTGCCAAATAATAAACATTTTAGGTTTTGCATACCACACAGTCTCTATTACAGTGATTCAATTCAATCTGAAAATATCAAAAGATCTGATGCTGGAAGGGATTGGGGGTAGGAGGAGAAGGGGGTGACAGAAGATGAGATGGCTGGATGGCATCACCAACTTGACGGACGTTGAGTTTGAGTGAACTCTGGGAGTTGGTGATGGACAGGGAAGATTGGCGTGCTGCAATTCATGGGGTCCCAAAGAGTCAGATATGACTGAGTGACTGAATTGAACTGACCTGAAGATGTCCACTAAAGGGCTTGGGTCTATATGGCAATAAAACTGTATAAATGAATAAAGAAATTCAGTCATACAATTGTCATGTTGAAAAATATTATAAACTTTTTACAACTTTTAAAAAATATAAAATTTTTCTTAGCTCAGTGGTTATACAAAAACAGATTAGGCCTGCTGACCATATCTTTTGATTGCTGGTGTTTTCATTAAATTGTGCATGTTCAATTAAACATTGACATAAGAACTTAATATGCCATTACCCTTCCCTGACACTACACACAAAAAATCAATTTTAGTAGGATTGTAGGCCTAAATATAACACCTAAATGGATAGATACAGATTCTCTAGTTTAACACAATACAATATTCTCAGTAACTTGAGGTAAGCAAATCTCTTCTTACAATTTTATTTTGAAACCATAATCTTTGCACTAAGAATATTATTTTTATAGACTTGGTGATTATTTTCAGGTCTTTTCAGTGAAAAGCCTTAAGTATTTTTTCTTTTCTTTTTTTCTAAGGCAAAGCTAACCATAAAGTTTATGATATCACTTCAAAGATATTGATGACTAGAGTCTTTATAACACTTGACTTAATCAAGGTGACAAAAATTTAATAATTAACATGTCTAATGAAAATTCTCAATCTGTATACAGGCTGTTTGTGTATTTATTTGTCCTGGGTAATAATGCACAAGAATAGTCAAGGTCAGAGAAGTAGACAGAGAATGAACAGCGTGCTCTACCTAATTGGTTTATTTTCCAGATTCATAACGGTAAAGTTGAAAGGCCAAGTGTGTTATGCAGGAAATAATATAAGGTGTAAGTGACTGGGGGAATCTACGGCAAGAATGCCTATATAACATCACATAAATCCCCCACATTTGTATACTGAATAGAACAGCTATAAAGAAGCTGTTGGGAAGCTTCAGCTAAATTATGGTCAATGTTCAGGTGGGTTATTCTATAGAATAGTTTGAGATCCAAAAATTCAGAGGGGTGAACCAAAACACATTTATGGATGAGAGTTAATGCTTACCTTAGTAAAATGGCAAAAAGATAAATCTGAAGGCCTGGGCAGAAATGGCTCAAAAGCATAATGTGTATTTTGTTGACTTAGCTTTATATTTATGTATTATAGTTATACTTATATACTTATTATGTTTATGGCTTAACTTTATGTTTTTGTGTACAAAAGGGTAAAACAGCATCTTTGACATAATCTGAAACATGGCATAAAATATAGTTGAACATTTTCACTAGTAGATTCCATATTTACAAATCTGTTCACTTGTTAAAATGTCTTAATAACTGGAAAATCAGTTTTTACTGCACTTTCACAGTTATTCACAGACATGCTCAGTATTGAAAACTTTGAATCACTTGTTCCCGAGGTGAAACAAGGTGGTGCTCTGCCTCTTGTTTCAGTTTTCATGTTGTACACAAGTGTCCCTTCTGTGCTAGATTTAATGCCATACTTTTACATTTTGGGGCTTTTAAAATATTATTTCACTGCTTAAAATGCCCCCAAAGCATAGTGCTGAAGTGTTGTCTAGTGTTCCTAAGAAGGCTGTGAGGTGTCTTACAGAGAAGATAGGTGTCTAAGATAAGTCTGGTTCAGGCATGTGTTATAGAGCTGTTGGAAGTTAGTTCAATGTTAATGAGTAAATATATGTATTAAATAAAGTGTTTGAAAAGAGAAACATACATAAAATGAGATTATGTATTGATCAATTGAAAAAATATGGTGACTAGAGGCTCACAGGAATCTAGCCTTGTTTTTCCTGTAGGATAATTGGTTCAATACTCACTAACTCAGTATTATGGCACTATTATAGAAAATGGTGCTCAGTTGTTCAGTCATGTCAGAATAGTTGTGACCCCATGGACTTCAGTCTGCCAGGCTCCTCTGTCCATGAAATTTTCCAGGCAAGAATATTGGAGTGGGTTGCCATTTCCTGCTCCAGCGAATCTTCCTGACTCAGAGATTGAATCTGACTCCCCCGCCTTGGTAGGTAGATTCTTTACCACTGAGCCTTGTGGGAAGCCCATTATTAAGGATAACTTACTGACAAAATATCAACTGTAGCAAGCTTACCAACAACAGCTTATATCACTTCTACTAGAGTAATCTATAAATATTTCAATTTTTTCTACAGGTAGATTTTAATTACAGGCATACCTCAGGTTTTGTTTTAGACCAACAATAAAGTGAGTCACATAGCTTTTTGTTTGGTTGTTTCCCAGGGTATATAAACTTGTTTACATTGCAAAAGTTTATCAAGTGTACAATAGCATTATGTCTAAAAAAAAATGAACGTACCTTAACTAAAAAAATACTGCTGTTAAAAAAAAAAATGGGGCTGATAGAGTTGCTTTACACAAGATTACCACAAACCTTCATTTGTAATAAACACATTTTGTGAAGAAAGTGAAACACAATGAAACAAAGTATGCTTCTATCTGGGGCTTCCCATTCCCAGGTGGTGCTAGAGGTAAAGAAATTCCCTGCCAATGCAGGAAACATAAGGAACAGGTATTCAGTTCCTAGGTTGGGAAGATTCTCTGGAGGAGGTCATGGCAACCCATTCCAGTATTCTTTCCTAGAGAATTCCCATGGACAGAGGAGTCTGGTGGGGCTACAGTCCATACGATCGCCAAGAGTCGGACATGACTGAAGTGCCTTAGCATGCACTCATGTCTATATTTGATTATGATTTTGCTACAGTTCACTATCACTTTTTGTTACAATCAGTATAATCAATTTACTGATTGTCACTGTTGGACTATCTTCTGAATTTTATAAAATAATGATAATTATATTTATCCTCTAATGTTTATATGAATTTAAGATTTAATTAGAAAATAAACTGAAGATTCAGTGTGTAAAAGTATCTCCATAGGATAACTAAACATTTATACATTTTAAACACTGCTTGTAAAAATTAGCAAATTGATACTAGAAGTGAAATTCAATAACATTCTAATTCTTTCATTTAAAACATGTTATTATTAAATATAATTATCTTAAGATTCTTCTGAAATTATACTTTTCAAATAGATGCAAAATAGGCCTTAGCGAATTTATGCCTTTATCAAGGTCACAGAAAAGCACAAATAGATAAAAGAACCCTGATTTCAGGTCTTGGTCATGATTTTTTTTTTCTTTCTGAAGAGAAAGTTTATCTTCCTCTTACTTTATAAAGTATTTGGACAACAAACTAATTATAACTGCAATATATAGCAGTTATTTGTTGCCAGCACTGATTTAAGTTGCACATATTAACATTACGCTTTTAACACTATCATTTAATACTTTTGCCAACGAATTTAAATATCTCATGCAGAGTAATGGGCTTTGTTAGTGGCAGAACCAGGGAGTGAACAAGGCTCCTGTGTCTACATGTTTCCTCACCAGGTATGCTATTTTTTTCCCCCCTTCAGTTCAGTTTGTCGCTCAGCCGTGTTCGACTCTGCGACCCCATCAACCGCAGCACGCCAGGCGTCCCTGTCCATCACCAACCCCCGGAGTTCACTCAGACTCACGTCTATCGAGTCAGTAATGCCACCCAGCCATCTCATCCTCTGTCGTCCCTTTCTCCTGCCCCCAATCCCTCCCAGCATCAGAGTCTTTTCCAGTGAGTCAACTCTTCACAAGAGATGTCCAAAGTACTAGAGTTTCAGCTTCAGCATCATTCTCCCACTTAGGGACCCATAAATTTAGTATTTACATTGTATCACTAACCCTGTTTTATTGTGACTTCGCACACTTCTGAAGTGACCACATGTTATTTTTTTCCTCATTGTTTTCTGTTAAAAAAAAATTAACAATTGGAAAGAGAGTTTCTGGTTTTTTTTTCTGAATCTTTAAAGAGACAACCTGTATTGCCAGGCACAGGCCACAAGGGTGCGCTCTGAGGTGAAAGGAGGCCCCTACGCCCACCGTACACGTCAGGCCTGGGTCCTGTGGCAGAGACACCAGCTTAGGGGATTCTGTGGGTTCACAACCTGGCCTCCAGGGCAGAGAGAGCCCCCCGCCAAAAGAGGCGGCCCACTCCAGGTGGTAGATGGCAACTTAAATCAGCAAAGGAACTTACCTGGCCTGTCCTTAGCGGCTGCAAGACAAGCAGCTAGCTGTCCGCCCAGCCCGTCAGCCTCTCAGGTATATGGAGGCCTTAATGGGGTTAGTCAGTCACGGCCCCATCGCGAAGGTCTCAGCAGCACCCTGCTTTCACAAAGCTTGACCTAGAAAAGGCCTTGGCTCTGGGACTGCTGGGCAGAACGTACATTCTGAGGACAGGGAGGCCGTGAGGAGCTTTCCACAGCCCTGGGCAGTTCCTGGTGGGCCTGTGGTCGCGTCCTCCCGAGTCGTCCTCCCGCAGCTTCCACAGTTTCCACGGCTCTGAGACAAGGTCTTCGCACCGCCCTGGGGGGTTGTGAGGCTTGAGGGGTGAGAGCAGAGCCCACCGGGAACCCCACCCCCACTCTACCCCACACCTCCAACAGCCCAGGGGGCACAGGGCGAGGCCCCTCCCTGCTGAGGGGTGCTCAGTGTTCTTCTTGTGACCACCATGGAGGTTCCCAGGTGTTCTCTCCACAACAGACGGTGAGAGAAGACAGAGGCAGCCACGAAGAATAAGGATGTTTGGAAAAGGGACTTGCTGGGGGACAGAAGAGTCGGTGCGTGCAGCCCACCCTCCGTCCGTGGCCCCCGCGGCTGTCCTTCCTGCGTGGTCCTTCAGGGCTTAGTTCTCTGGTCTTATGGCTCAAGCCTGAGTCCGGTTCTCCGTTCTTTCCTGAGGATGCTACGCCGCCTGCGAACTCGCCTGTAACTGGAGGTAGGCAGAGGTCATTATCCTACCTAATATATGAGGTTGGAATTCCAGCGTACAGGCTTGGTGCCAACATACTTAAAATTTATACCTGAGGTCTTTTTTGGCTTTCTGTGAAGAGGATGGCACATATTTACTCAGAGGTTAGTGACAGGAAGGAAAAAATAACATTAAAAATCTGAAGTAAAAACTAGCATTTCTTACGCTTCTAAAAATTTCCTGGAGTAGGTTAACTTAATTCTAGAGATTCAGCACAGAGAGAACGGTGCTTTAAAAAAGTCTCTGTGATTTTGTGTGTCATTTAAACTTTAAATTGTTTGCTGTTTCTTTTCTCTATACTCTTGCTAGTTCTAGCTACAATAATTGAACTGCCTTATTCTATGTTAAAAATGAATTTACATTTTTGTAGTGCTTTACAAGCATAAAATAATATTTTGTGTTTGCTAAATTATTCTGAGTAGCATCTGAAGAATAGATTTCCCCATTTCATGTTTTGTGTTGTTAAAAGTAAATGAAAAGCAAGCAAGAAAAACAATATTAAACATTGCTTCAATTTAGTGAGTATCAGGATAATTGAAACAAACAAGCCCATTTAATCAATTTTTACCTGAAAGAGTGTAGTGCATAGAAATAAAAATCAAACACAACTATTTACCTAGTGATATAAGGACAAGTATTATATTTTTATTAAATGCAAATGTGCAAGTAAATTAGAAATACTATTATGTGTTTTGCTTCTGAGAGTCCAGAAGAAATCAATAGAAACATTATGAAAATGTAAGTTAATTAAGATTATAAATTACCTCACTGCAAAATTGAGATTTTTATTTTACTATAATTATTCCCTCAAGTGGTTCTTTTCACTCCTATCTTGAAAGAGAATTTACATTTTACAATAAGCAAAGATGAGAGAAAATAACCCTTTACTGGAAGAGAATCTCATGAAATGGGTAAATGCCATGGATATGCTGAAAATTCTTTATACTGAAAAATACCTTCAGAAATGGTGAATAAATTTGGCTTTAAAATGTACATAAGTGTATTATACAAATGTTAATTTACATGTATCATAAATAGATACAAACTTGCTTTTACCACCTAAATGGCAAAACAGTGTATCCATATCTTAGAGAGCCTGACATGTGCATCTGCTTGCTCTCTAACGTATCTTTCCAAGAGTTAAACTTTATCTTCATTTTTAAACATAAGTCCTAGTTTTGCCTGTTTTGAAATGTATGTAAATGAGTATATGATTTTTTTCTGTTTTTTTTTTTTTCATTCAATATTTTTTGTTAGATTTATTCATTGCTGTTGCTGGTAGCTGAACTGCAGTCATTTATATTGTTTCATAATTTTCCTTTATGCTAGATTCTGGACTGGGTTTATTTTTTTGTTTTTATTTTGAGGTGGCAAGGGTAAATGCATAGCTTTGAAGGACTATTTAAATCAAGTCAGTCATTTTCTTATAATCCAACAATGAACAAGGGGACTTTGAATTTAAAAATACAATACCATTTACATTAGTATCCACCAAAATGAAATACTTAGGGTTTATATCAAATCACTACATATTATATCACCATGGTAGTGATCTGCCTTTTGATTTCCCCTAGGTTCAATATGCAGAAAGCCTCAACAGAAAATTAAAAACAGAGAAACACAGTAAGTATATATTCTCGTTCTTGCTCCCTTCATTACCCTCATTCTAGCGATGACTGTATTCTACAGTTTTTCAATCGGTATCAGTCACTTTTCCTTGTAGCCATGAAATCTGGGTCATACTATGTTCTCCCCTTTCGCCTTTAGGACTCTGGGTGTAATGACTTCCTTCTGAAGCCAGTACCTGAGTGTGTTATCAAACCCTTGTACTTCTTTAATCTTGTACATAGCTCTTTAAACTCTGCTTTCATTAAACTCCCAAGTTAATCCTTTAAGATGAATCACTTTTATGTCTGACAATTCTAATTGACACTGTTACAAAGCAGTTATTTGTATAGTCATTTTGGTGTATAAGAAACTGAAAAATCATATAATTTTAACATGAATATTTTCCTTAAATGTAAGACTAAGTGAGATTCACATGCCTTGTATATTTGTGTTTATTATCTTAGGCTATTTTAATTATAAAAAGAAATGTTGGGGTGTTTTACTCTTGTGAAAAAAATATCTTTTAATTTTTATGTTTGATAATGTAGGTGTAATTCTTTAGAATACTAGAATAGAAATCAGAAATGCCACTGCTGTAAGTACATATGAAGAATTGTTTTTATACAGGTTAAGTAGTGCCAAAAGGTTAAAACCTTGAAATTACAGTTAGAGTATAATTTAACTCTAAATAGTTCAAGATTTTTCGTAGTATTCTTTACTTTGCCCACTGAAAATGACTAAAATTGAGCTGTTATTTAAAATTTGTGAGAAATTCAGATGAAACCTGAACATTTTGGCCTTCAATAAAGGAATGGAAGACAACTGATATTATAAAGAACTAAATGAAAATTGCTGAGTAAAAGAAATAGCATCAAAGGAACCTAGGACATCTGCAGTTGATAAAAGCAGGCTTTTTTTTTCCTTCATGAAGTAAATCTGTAACATTGTTATTGCTTCAAGCAGAGAAATCTTTTTTTTTTTCAATATAATAGCTATGAAATAAGAATGTATTTGGACATTCAATGAAAAATATGTCTAAAGAAACCTATTAAAATAATTTGAATAAAGTTTTCTGTGACAATGAATGTAATGAACAACTAATAAGAATTTTTTTTAGTGTGAACTTTTTAAAATTAAGGTTTTTCACTTCAGTACTATAAAGTCTACTTTCTCCTCACTTCCCAACAGACATGTAAATATTATTTTTACTGCAATTAGAACACATCAGCACTTTAGAGAAAAAATACAGATACTTACGAGAAGTTTCTTGTTGTTGTTTAGTTGCTAAGTCATGTCCAACTCTTTTGCAACCCCGTGGACTATAGCCTGGTAGGCTCCCCTGTCTATGGTATTTTTCAGGCAAGAATACTGAAGTGGGTTGCCATTTCCTTCTCCAGAGAATCTTCCCAACCCAGGGACTGAACCTATCTCTCCTTCACTGGCAGGTAGATTCTTTACCATTGAGCTTCCTGGGAAGCCCATACTAGGAATACTTTAGATACAATTAATATTAAGCAACTGAGTAAAATAAGTATATAATTTAAGAAAATGCTTCCAAATACAAGCTTCTATACTTTGTTCTGTGACCCTGAGACTGGGATACAGCCTCAGATGGCTTTCTGTGAGTTTATATCAAGTAGGGAGGTAAGGGAGAAACTAGGTAATAAACAGATAAAACACATGATTCTTCTTATTTTGCTTATTTTTCTAGCCATCTGCCATCCAGAAACATCTCTTTACCTCAGCTGTAGCAGCTAAGTTCAATTTTCAGCCAAAACATAGTTAAAATGATAAAAATTGATAAATTAAATATTATTAAAATGATCTAATGCCTAATACCACATAAAAAATCTTTAACCGTGATAAGGTGGGATTTACTCTAGTAATTAAAGGTTGTTTTAATATTAATAAATCCATTACTGTTATATATCACAATAGTAGATTTAAAGATATCTTCAAAACCACAAATGAGATAATATTTTATACTCATTAGTATACAAAACCAAACAGAACTTAAAAAAGAAAATAAGCATTGGCAATGTTGTTGAGTTATTTAAATCTTTGCCATTGTTGGAGGGAATGCAAAATGCTGTAGCCCCTGTGGAAACCAGGTGCAGTTTCTTAAAACATTAACCTATAATTGCCATATCATCTAGTAATTCTATTTCTCTGTGTTCCAAATAAATAAAATTAAACAATTAAACAGGTATTTGTACTCATATGTTCATAATAGCTAAAAGTTGGAAGACAGTGTCTATCAATAATTAATGGAATTTTAAACAAATGTGATATATGCATTTGATGGAATATCATTCAGTCTTAGAAAAGGAAGGGACTTTGGACATATGGCACAACATGGATAAATGTTGGAGACCTTATACTAAGTAGGATTAGCCTTTCACAAAATAACAGATATGGTGTAATTCCAGTTATATACTCAAATGAGATATATACTGTAGTCAAATTCTAGAGACAGGAAGTATAATAATGGTTTCCAGGGGTGTAAAGGATAGGGAAATGAGATATTAGTGTTTATAGGTACAGAGGTTAATCTGGAGAAGATTAAAAACTTCTGGAGATGAATGGTAGTGATAGTATCCCAATGATGTGAATGTTCTTAATGTCACTGACTATTCACTTAAAAATAGTTAAAATAGTAATTTTAGTAATGTGGCTCAAACAGTAAAGAATTTGCCTATGATGTAGGAGACCTGGGTTCAATCCCTGGGTTAGGAAGATCCCCTGGAGAAGGTAATGGCTGCCCACTCCAGTATTCTTGCCTGGAGAATTCCATGGACAGAGGAGCCTAGAGGGCTACAGTCCATGGGGTTGTGAAGAGTTGGACATGACTGACCTGAGCGACTAACAGTTTGTCTTTTCAGGTACAGAGTTTCAGCTGGGGAAGATGCAAAAATTCTGGAGATAATGGTAGTGATGTTATCACAATAATGTGAAAGTTTTGAATGCCACTGAATGTTCACTTAAAAATGATTAAAATGGTAAATTGTATGGAATGTATATTTTACCATGATAAAAAAAAATCAACAAAAAGAGACAACTTATCATTTTTCTCTTAGATACAGAAGAAAAGGACTCCAGTGTAATTCAGTAGACATTGTTGATAGTAACACTCAGGGGATAGGAATTGAAGGATTATTTTTTAATAGGGTACAACAGATTCCTCAAGCATGAATCTTGATTTTAGTTGAAACACAAGTGATCCATCTATTGAGATTAGAAATAAGACAGTGATATCCTTTATTTCTACTACTATAAACATTGTACTGAAGGTTTAAGTTGATGCAACTAGACAAGAGAAGTCAGAGATTTCAGACAAAGAAAAAGGAGTTAGCATTTCCTATTTTCAGAGGATATGGTAGGATAAATGAAACAAAAGATATGTATCTGATTCAAATAATAAATAATTTGATGAGGTAGAAAGTAAAAAATTAACATACAGAAATAAATAACCTTCCATAGGCACACAGTAACCAGTTAGAGTATAAAATTGTTGAAACAAAAACCCTATAATAGCCAGTGAGAAAATAAAATTCTTAGAAATAAACCTGAAATAAACAGGCAATATATGAATGAAATATATAATATATATGAAAAAAATGCATATTTCAGAAAATAGAAAAGCATCCCTTATTTTTAGAAATTGAGTTAAACATTCTAAAAATGTCAATTCTCCCTAAGGTAATTTTTATATTTCATATAATCCTGATAAAAATACAAACAATTTATATAGTTAAAAAGTGCATACTAAAATAATAATCATAAATATCTAGGAGAATCTATGAGGGGTGAATTACACATAAGGGGTTGAAACATATAAAACATCTATGTTAAAGTTGAATTGTCACATGGAAAAGATAATCAGAACTAATTTAGGTTTACTATTAGAAAGTATATAAAGAAATGCTAGAAATGAGAGAAAACTAAGATACAGAATAAATAAGTAGATACATGAATAAACAATTCACAAAATGATGGATAGAAATATTGATATATGTATGTGTATAGCACAAATATGTATTTAAATATGTGTAGATCTTGAATGTGGCTTCCCTGGTGGCTCAGACAGTGAGGAATCTGCTTGCAATGTAGGAAATCTGGACTCAATCCCTGGGTCAGGAAGATTCCCTGCAGAAGGGAATGGCTATTCACTCCCGTATTCTTGCCTGGAAAACTCCATGGACAGAGGAGTCTGGAGGCTTACTGTCCATGGGGTCTCAAAGAATCGGACACAATTGGAAGACTACACATTTACTTTTCACGTCACTTCACAGCTTAAATGTGATGACTACCAATTGCAGAAAACATATCTAGTACCAAAATAGTCTTTTCTAAGTAGTATGTTTCTATTGGCTCCTGAAAATAATGGCTAACTCAAGAAATAGAAGAGGGAAACTTTCCAGTGTTCTTGGAATATTTTGTTGTACCATAAAGTAATTTTCCAGGTATAAAGGGTGCATGCCAGTGTTCTGTGGAAGCAGCTTGAAGGTACTCATACTGGCCAAATCTGGGATAATAAAATCATCCAAAATATATAATGATGATAATGTAATATACCCATTACATAAAATAAGTGTTTCTGAGTCCACCATGATATTAATAAATTGGGTAATAAAATGATACAGTAATAGGAAGTTAAATCTATTTTATATACAGGATATGTATAATTGTTATATGAGAGTATTAGGTAAATCATATGATAAATATAGAATATATTAAGGTGTTAGTAAAATAATCCTTGTCAGCAATGATAGTAAGATTTGATTTAATATCACTGAACATTAAAATTAGTCAATGTAAGTTTGATGAGAAACAGAAAATTTGTTTCAGGTATCTCTCCACGTTTATTGTTTAAATTTAGAGTGAAAAATTGTACTTTACAGGGGAAATAGCCTTACAGACACCATCCTTACCAAGTAGTCAAAGTCAGCATTACCAAGAATGGAAATGGTCAGCATGGTAAGATCAGGGCACAATCCTCATAGAAAGGCCCACCACCACTTCTGTAGTATTCTTGCTAAAAATAAATAGCTTGAATACTATTATGAGAAAAGTATCGGTTCAGTTCAGTTATCAGTCGTGTCTGCCTCTTTGAGACCCCATAAATCACAGCACGCCAGACCTCCTTGTCCATCATCAACACCTGGAGTTTACTCAGACTCGCGTCCATCAGGTAGGTGATGCCATCTAGCCGTCTCATCCTCTGTCGTCCCCTTCTCCTTCTGCCCTTAATCTCTCCCAGCATCAAAGTCTTTTCCAATGAGTCAACTCTTCGCATGAGGTGGCCCAAGTACTGGAGTTTCAGCTTTAGCATCGTTCCTTCCAAAGAAATCCCAGGGCTGATCTCCTTCAGAATGGACTGGTTGGATCTCTTTTCAGTCCAAGGGACTCTCAAGAGTCTTCTCCAACACCACAGTTCAAAAACATCAATTCTTCGGTGCTCAGCCTTCTTCACAGTCCAACTCTCACATCCATATATGACCACTGGAAAAACCATAACCTTGACTAGACGGACCTTTGTCGGCAAAGTAATGTCTCTGCTTTTGAATATGCTATCTAGGTTGGTCATAACTTTTCTTCCAAGGAGTAAGTGTCTTTTAATTTCATGTCTGCAATCACTATCTGCAGTGATCTTGGAGCCCCCCAAAATAAAGTCTGACACTGTTTCCAGTGTTTCCCCATCTATTTCCCATGAAGTGATGGGACCAGATGCCATGATCTTCGTTTTCTGAATGTTGAGCTTTAAGCCAACATTTTCACTCTCCACTCTCACTTTCATCAAGAGGCTTTTTAGTTCCTCTTCATTTTCTGCCATAAGGGTGGTGTCATCTGCATATCTGAGGTTATTGATATTTCTCCCAGTAATCTTGATTCCAGCTTGTGTTTCTTCCAGTCCAGTGTTTCTCATGATGTACTTTGCATATAAGTTAAATAAGCAGGGTGACAATATATATCCTTTACTTACTCCTTTTCCTATTTGGAACCAGTCTGTTGTTCCATGTCCAGTTCTAACTGTTGCATCCTGGCCTGCATACAGATTTCCCAAGAGGCAGGTTATGTGATCTGGTATTCCCATCTCTTTCAGAATTTCCACAGTTTAAGGAAAGATATAAGCATCTGAATGCAGAGTTCCAAAGAATAGAAAGAAGAGATAAGAAAGTCTTCTTCAGTGATCAATGCAAAGAAATAGAGGAAAACAACAGAATGGGAAAGACTAGAGATCTCTTCAAGAAAATTAGAGTCGGACTGGGGGGGGGGGCGCCTCCGTGCCTCCTCTCCTTTGGGAGAATGGGAAGACGCCTGCAGCCTACGTAGGTGGTGATTGGTACCCTGTGTTTACCAAGTTATTTGGCCTCTTTTTCTCTGCTAAATTCCTAATCCCTCTCTATCTGTAATTAGATAGTTTCTTCTAGGATGCCTACTCCGCCCCCACCTTCAAATTACCCTGGATACACCCGGGCTCGACCCCAGCAGACAATCTCTTTAACAAGTGGTACTGGGAAAACTGGTCAACCACTTGTAAAAGAATGAAACTAGAACACTTTCTAACACCGTACACAAAAATAAACTCAAAATGGCTTAAAGATCTAAACGTAAGACCAGAAACTATAAAACTCCTAGAGGAGAACATAGGCAAAACACTCTCTGACATACATCACAGCAGGATCCTCTATGACCCACCTCCCATAATATGGGAAATAAAAGCAAAAATAAGCAAATGGGACCTAATTAAAATTAAAAACTTCTGCAAAACAAAGGAAACTATAAGCAAGGTGAAAAGACAGCCTTCAGAATGGAAGTAAATAATAGCAAATGAAGCAACTGACAAACAACTAATCTCAAAAACATAAAAGCAACTCCTGCAGCTCAATTCCAGAAAAATAGATGACCCAATCAAAAAATGGGCCAAAGAACTAAATAGGTATTTCTTTAAAGAATACATACGAATGGCTAACAAACACATGAAAAGATGCTCAACATCACTCATTATCAGAGAAATACAAATCAAAACCACAGTGAGGTACCATTTCACGCCAGTCAGAATGGCTGTGATCCAAAAATCTATAAGCAGTAAATGCTGGAGAGGGTGTGGAGAAAAGGGAACCCTATTACACTGTTGATGGGAATGCAAACTAGTACAGCCACTATGGAGAACAGTGTGGAGATTCCTTAAAAAAACTGGAAATAGAACTGCCTTATGACTCAGCAATCCCACTGCTGGGCATACGCATCGAGGAAACCATATTCTTAACAAATATACTTTGAGGTATTAATGCTAAAAACAAATGGGATAATGTCACAAATTACATGAAACGTTTATAGAAAGTTTTAGAAATATTATTGCAAACAGGGCATAGCCCTATTATTTATGTGAATATTTTATAATTATTGCTTTTTCTTCTTTATGGCATTTATTTCTTTATAGTTTGGTTGGATCAACTGACACAAGTAGGATAGTGCTATAGAGTAAATTTAGGATCAAAATAGCATTATAGACTGAGCCATTTGTAATTCTGAAACTGACAAATATAGGTTAAAAAGAATGAAAGTAAAGGCTTTCACCAGACATCACATAAAATGACTCGATTCAAAGTTAATAGTTTGATGCAACATAATTTTCCTTGGAAGAGTTAAGCATTTTGCTGTATGTTCAGTAAGTTTTCAGAAGTATCTCAAGCACTTCATGATGAATTAAATATGTATTCAGAATTCTATCTTGGGTTAATGATACAGTGCTCTTTAGGGGAAAAAAAGCTAAATTTTATTAATGATCAAAACTTAAAAATATATAACTCTGAAACCATTGTAGTAATAAATATTAAAGTATTTCTATTACTTTGTTTATTAATAGATCCCAGAAAATATTCTCCAGAAGAGAAACAGCAGGAACATGTATAATCTCAAGAAATTAAACTTTTGTAATTACTCTGAATCATGCACCATAATTATATATTTGACAAAGGTCCTAGCAAAATTATATAACAGCAAAATAATTTTATGAATTCAAGTTCTTAATTACAGAAATACACAATGTATTATTTACATGAGTTACAGTAGGCTGTGTAGCTTTTACTTTAATAGAGACACAGTGAAATGTTTCTCTTTTTAGGGCTTGAAATAATTACTTGAAATCTCCAATTTTCTTCTTAAACAAATGGGATTATTAATGTATAATTAGCACTGCCTCAGTACCTTCTGTACACACATTCTGGATTTTACATATTCATTTTTACCTTTCCTTGTATTTGCCATTATTGTATTTTACAATATTGTATTGTATTCTACTATGTAGAATACATTTGTGGTAATATAAACTTGAAAATTAACTTTTTAGTATAGATAATTAGTTTAAATATGTTAGGTTTACTAACATAAATTATTTTTAAATTAATTTTATTAAATTACTCATATTTCTGGTTATGCCTCATCATCAGGATGTTTATAATGCCAGTCTAAAAGTATGTAAGTTAAAAACAACAACATTAATAGAAAAATGTGGTCATTAAATGTAGTCATTTAATGTCAGTAAATCATTTTATTTATATTTCTAGGTGATTAATCTGATTATATAATTTTATGCTCTGCTCTACTTTTTAAAATATTTATCGATACTTCTGAGTGACTACTGAGTTCTTTTTGCATTATTTTTTCCTCTGTGTTATGTAGACTTAAAACTCAAGAAGTATTAGCATGAAACATTATTTTACCTTAAGAAAGCTATCTTAGGAACAAAGACTTTGTTGGTAAGTTAGAACCATATCTATTTAAGCATGCTAATAGGCCTACCCTGGTGGCCCAGACAGTAAAAGCATCTATCTACAATGCAGGAGACCCAGGTTTGAGCCCTGGGTTGGGAAGAGCCCCTGGAGAAGGAAATGGCAATCCACTCCAGTACAATTGCCTGGAAAATACCATGGACAGAGGACCCTGATAGACTACAGTCTATAGGGTCTCAAAGAGTTGGACACGACTAAGCGACTTCACTTTCCTTTCAATATGCCTATCACATCATTTAAAATCTTCATAGACATTGGTTTGCAATCATTTATTTTATGGAAGAATTTTAACTGACATTCTTGATATAAAAAGATAATGTTTATTTAATTAAAAAGTGAAAGTCTCTCAGTCATGTTCAACTCTTTGTGACACCATGGACTATACAGTTCATGGAATTATCCAGGCCAGAATACTGGAATGAGTAGCTTTTCCCTTCTCCAGGGGATCTTTGCAACCCAAGGATCAAACCCAAGTCTCCTGCATTGCAGGCAGATTCTTTACCAGCTGAGTCACAAGGGGAGCCCAAGAATACTGGAGTGGGTAACCTATCCCTTCTTCAGCAGATCTTCCCAACCCAGGAATCAAACTGGAGTCTCCTGCATTGCAGGTGAATGCTTTGCCACCTGAGCTGTTTAAAAATGAAAGGATAGCATATTTTCATCCTAGGGGGGGGGAAATGTGTCTCCATTTATGATTACTTCCTTGCAGCTTTAAGGTAAAGACTTGAACTTCTTCAAAGATTTTCAACAGCTGAGATCCTATCATTAGCCCCACTTCAAGAGAATATTTTCTTACTTGTTGAGGTTGTAATCTTACCCAACCAAAATAAAAATGAGAATTCTCTGGGATGGGCTAAGGAATGAGTTGATATGTAGAACAATATAACAAGATACTGATATAATTCTCTGGCAAGGTCAATGATTTGGATTAAGTATGATCAGAATTTCCAGGAAACTTAATTTTGAGATTCAAAGAACTGGAAAACCATGTCTACACTAATATCTGTGTGTTTTACATGAGAAATTATTCAACCAAAATTTTACATGAGATCATACGTTCTGTTGTTAATAGAAGTATTAAATGACTTAGACATGTGTGCTGAAAGTTCTCCTTTGTATTCTGACTGGATACACAAAGCAGCTTGTATTCATCATGATTCTCCAAACAAATATAATGAGTAGGATATATAGATATGTACAAGTATACTGTATATAATATACAGTACTGGATTTTGAAAAGGCAGAGGGGCCAGAGATCACATTGCCAACATCCACTGGATCATTGAAAAAGCAAGAGAGTTCCAGAAAAAAAATCTACTTCTGCTTTACTGACTATGCCAAAGCTTTTGAATGAGTGGATAACAATAAACTGTGGAAAATTCTGAAAGGGATGGGAATACCAGACCATCTGACCTGTCTCTTGAGAAACCTGTATATAGGTCAGGAAGGAACAGTTAGAACTGGACATGGAAAAACAGACTGGTTCCAAATGAGGAAAGGAGTACATCAAGGCTGTATATTGTCACTCTGGTTATTTAGCTTATATGCAGAGTACATTGTGAGAAAAGCTGTGCTGAAGGAAGCACAAGCTGGAATCAAGATTTCTGGGAGAAATATCAATAACCTCAGATATGCAGATGATACCACCCTTATGGCAGAAAGTAAAGAAGAACTAAAGAGCCTCTTGATGAAAGTGAAAGGAGAGAGTTAAAAAGTTTGCTTAAAACTCAACATTCAGAAAACTAAGACCATGGCCTCTGGTCCTATCACTTCATGGCAAATAGATAGAGAAACAGTGGAAACAGTGTCAGACTTTAATTTTTAGGCTCCAAAATCACTGCAGATGGTGATTGCAACCATGAAATTAAAAGACGCTTACTCCTTGGAAGGAAAGTTATGACCAACCTAGACAGCATATTCAAAAGCAGAGACATTACTTTGCCAACAAAGGTCTGTCTAGTCAAGGCTGTGGTTTTTCATGTATGGATGTGAAAGTTGGACTATAAAGAAAGCTGAGTGCCGAAGAATTGATGCTTTTGAACTATGATGTTGGAGAAGATTCTAGATAGTCCCTTGGATGGCAAGGAGATCCAACCAGTCCATTCTAAAGGAAATAAGTCCTAGGTGTTCATTGGAGGGACAGATGTAGAAGCTAAAACTCCAATACTTAGGCCATCTGATGCGGAGAGCTGACTCATTGGAAAAGACCCTGATGCTGGCAAAGATTTAAGGCAGAAGGAGAAGGGGACAACAGAGGATGAGGTGGTTGGATGGCATCACCAACTCAATGGACATGGGTTTGGGTGAACTCCGGGAGTTGGTGATGGACATGGATGCCTGGCATGCTGCAGTTCATGGAGTCACAAAGAGTCGGACACGACTGAACAACTGAACTGAACTGAACTGAGGTAGTATACTAAAAAGCAGAGACATTACTTTGCCTACAGAGGTCCATCTAGTCAAAGCTATGGTTTTTATAGTAGTCATGTATGGATGTGAGAGTTGGGCTATAAAGAAAGCTGAGCACCGAAGATTTGATGCTTTTGAACTGTGGTGTTGGAGAAGACTCTTGACAGTCCCTTGGACTGCAAGGAGATCCAACCAGTCCATCCTAAAGCAAATTAGTCCTGAATATTCATTGGAGAGACTCATGCTGAAGCTGAGACTCCAATAACTTTGGCCACCTGATGTGAAGAACTGACTCATTTGAAAAGACCCTGATGCTGGCAAAGATTTAAGGCGGAAGGAGAAGGGGACAACAGAGGATGAGATGGTTGGATGGCATCATGGAATCAATGGACATGAGTTTGAGTAAATTCCGGGTGTTGATGATGAACAGGGAAGCCTGGCATGCTGCAGTCCATGGGGTCGCAAAGAGTCGGATGTGACTGAGTGACTAAACTGAACTAAACTGATACAGTATGTATCATATATACATATATATGGTTTATACAGTTATAGAGGTTAAGTCCCATGACTTGCTGTCTACAATTTGGAAACCCAGGAAAGATGGTGATATAATTTTGGTTTGAGTTAAAAGCCTTGATGCCCAAGCGATGTCCAAGGAGCAAGGGAAGACCTATGCCCCAAGTTAAGCAGGAAAGGAGGAAGAAAAAGTGTCTAAGTCATTCTTTCTTCATTTTTTGTTCTACTCAGGCCTTCAGGGATTGTATGATACCACTCACACTGAAGAGGGTAATCTGCTTTACAGAATCTACTAACTCAGTTGCTATCTTATCTAGACACAACCTCATAGACAAACCCAGAAGTAATGTTTAACCTGGCTACCCTGTTGCTCAGTCAAGTTGGCATATAAAATTAACTATCTCAATGTCGTATATTCTTTTTCTGTGCACTTGAGAATAAATTAGTTTTGATTAAAAGCCTTTCCCTTCTCCAGGGGTTCTTCCCAACCCAGGAATTGAACCAGGTCTCCTGCATTGTAGGCAGATTCTTTACCAACT